>VWZO01017563.1:185076-319302 GCA_013396975.1 Bucco capensis
ACCTAAAAAAAAATCCATAGTGCAGGCTTGAGGGTGCTATCTGCTATCCTCTTTTTATCAGTGTGCTTGGAAAAGGCATGGAGCCCTCCCTGGAGCTTCGTTCGCAAAGCCTAGCCATGATGACAAAAGGAAGCTGGTGTGAGCAAAGCAGATTCACACAATCACCTCACCTCTTTCAATTCCATGTTGGCTATCAAACCATCACAGCAGCAGCTGAGAGAGTCACATGTGGGTATGTATGTGTCTTCCAAAAAGCTCCCCTTAGGTTTTATTGCTGAGCTCTCCTTAGGGCCAGAGTTTAGTGGTATGGTAGTGATAAATATGGTTGGACTTGATGATCTTAGTGGTCTCTTCCAACCTTAATGATTCTGTGACATTATGAGCATAAATCTCTCTTTGGCCAATCTAGTCAGCTCCCCAGATTGTGTCCTCACCCACCCTCTGGCCCACACCAGCCTACATGCCAAGGGGCACAGGCAGAGCAAGGAAGAGAGAAAGCCTTGGGGTGGTGGATTTACTGCAAGAGCCAAAGCACTGCTTTAGTCAACAGATCTGAAACAGAATACCACATAGGCTGCTCTGAACAAAATGAACTCCTCTCAGATGGATGCAGTACACAGGTGTATTCAGTCTTCAGCAGACAAGAGCTGGAAATCATCACTCCAGCTCTTAAGCACCCACCAAGAGACTCAGCTGAACTCAACTGAAAACAAGAAAGAGGCCACAACAGTAATAGAAGTTATAAAATAACAACAGGAATTAGTTATATATCCAGCAGAAAACTTTTTTTTTAAACCTTCCTGGTAACAAATCAGTCACTACTCTTGCTGTGCAATAGCTTTGAGATGAACAAAGGTGCAGAAGGGAAGATGAAAGTAACTGAAATTCCACACATTTTTCATCTCTACACACAGCCACTCTATCAGCAAACCCTACTTTTCTCCCACATGAAACAGACCATGAAATTTCACTTTCCCCTCAAACTCCTGCCTGGCTGCATATGGCAGGTTGTGATATAAACCCACATGGCCAAAACACAGGGCACTGCTGTTCATCAGGTCTGGGGCCATCAGTACTATTCTCCCATAACTAAAAATTAAAGACTCCCCTAGGCAGGACAGGAACATCCTTTTTGTCTATGCTATGTCTCTTTTACAGATGGAGAAAGGAGTTTCACTTCCTCTGGCTGTCAATCTGCTTCCTTTCACAAGCATTTAAAGCCTGAATAATAAGGACTGCTGACCCTTCCACACTGATAAAAACAAATACATGTCAGTCAGGCACCAGTGTGGTCACACACAGGTACAGTAAATTTCTCTCTAACCACACTGCACAGATTTATTCTTTAAGCTAATCAGGATTCAACCAGAACAGAAATCAAATGTCATCCTGCCACAGTAACATCCATCAAGCACAATGATTACATCTACATCCATCATTTGATATAATAGGAGTAAAGTCATCATAAAAGAACATTGTCAAAAGAGCTGGAATTGGTCTTCTATTTAGTATTCCATCAAATAACATCTCTGGGATTATTTCAAAGGCAGCAGTGTCTGCTTTGAAATTAGAAGACAGCTTGCTTCAGCATTTTCCTGGCAGCAGATTGTTATTCAATGACAGCATTCTCTAGGAAGAGGTAAGATTACTGATTTGAGCTTTATAGAAAAGGAGGGCTTTCTATTTTCTGTTCCATCAGCTTTTAAACTAGACATTAAACTCAAAATTAAACAATTACACTAAATTTCACATATACAATCTGCAACATCCAGGCATCAGTTCAGTAAGTTCATTCCAGAGTTGCCTGTGCTTCAAAAATCTGATGGACTTGGTCTCCTCCTGTGTCTAATTTTGCCTGAAACACCTCACTGCTTCTTTCCCAAGTACCATTTTTTGGTAAACCTAGGGTTTACATATATGAAAGTAGCCTACATTAGCATTTCAAACTGAAATTCACCTATTACCTTGGAACATGTCTTAGTCCACATATCAGACTAAAGTCTGACATTATTATTACACATTATTTTTATTATGCTTTGTGGTATTAAGAGACAGTTAAAAATTCTGCATGCAGACAAACATACAGCACAAACAACACTGAAAGTGATCCCTTTCTGGACACTATGGATAATGTCACAAAGACAGTATTTAACCAAGGTGGAAGATCTTAGAGTGACCTTTCTGTGTCACCTCATACACCTCTTTCAGGAGCTTGAAAATCCTTTGAATCCACCACAACACAGATGAAGAACATGGAGATCTTATTCCACTTGGCTTGAAAAGCAGATATATCATGAAAACCCATTTAATGCTAAAACAAAGCTAACAGTGCAGAGAGGATATGCAATATCTGCTTGGACTTGACCACTCTAAGGAAGCTTCTTGCAAATAGTATGGAGTAGTAATACTCAGATGTAGTGGTTCATAAAAATCAACAAATATACACACAAAATAGAGTTTGGTGGAACTTGTAAGCATCGCTTGGCTTCTTCACAGCCTATTTGTCCCTTGACTCTCACTAGCCATTACTCATTTATTCATGACAAGAGTCATTTGTGAGCATCTCACTCCACCAAAGAGGACCTAATAGCAGGAGGTATTAGTAAATCATATCATTAGTAAGTCAGACTTGTTAGTGTCTTCACAAAGCTGAGCTGGAATAACTTTATCTCCATTTACATCATTTGCTACTTTACTCCTAGACAGTTATCTCTGTCTAGCCAAGCACTTCACCTGGATGGCAGTGCACTCTTAGAGCCACTCTGAGTAACTACAACACAGCAACAAACTTGCCTGCAAGACTTTGCCTAACAAGTAATGACTTAGATCAAAGCTTACAGATATATCATCTAATAAATCTATTCTTCCAAGCATGATACTTTAGGAGCATCTTTATCATGCAACTGTTTAGCTAGCTTACAAATCAATGGCAACTCCTTTAATGAGTTTAAGTTCATATTTGTAGCAAGGACATTACAGATGTTACTCTTCTGGGAATTAAAAACCAAATTCATCACAGAAAACCCCACTAATTTAGAATACAAATGCATTTTCTGCCAAAGGGCATGCTACTATTAAATATTTGACCATAATTGCCAAAATTAACAAATCACATTTTCAGGGCTGTGCTTCCACTAATGAACAACCTAAATCTTGGCAATTTCTTCCTATATATTTATTACAACAGTCCTATTTTATAATAGATGTGTTATACATATATATTTCCACAGAATCCTCAAGATTTACATGATGAACACTGTATATTTACTTGGCATTTCAGTGAGCATTAAGGTTTATAGTTCTGAGGAAAAAAATTGACTTTGGCTTTCCTTCAGTCGATATTTATTTCTCCTTTCAATAGACATTGATGTTTGCCTCCAGAGAAGTCAATATCCTGTTAATGTACATTACTTGAGTAGCATTGGGGAATTACTAAACAAATGAGTCAAATTCAGTGGATCAAAGATAGCAAGACCAAGAAAGACCTTCCAGGTCATTTGGTTCAGCTTGCAGTCTTAGTAGAACTAGCAGAACATGACATGCAACAGCCTTATGGACAAGGCCTCCTTTAATCTTCAGCATGCTGCTACTGCAGCCAATTCCCTCTTTGGCACAACCCACTTGCCAAAGCTTTTGGGGCAACAACTTTATCCTATGCCTTCAATGTTTCCAAAGCTAGCTTGACCCAGAAGCATCCTTCACTTCAAAGATCATATAGATTGCAGCTATATATTCTTGTGTTCTCATCATTTAACCAGGTTTTCCCAGCTTGCCATCTATGCCTTGGATTGGCATCTTCAAAATTTCCTATACTAACTCTTTTTATAATACTTGGGATTGTTACTGGAAGTAAAGGACTTGCTGTCTAGCTGTGGCTCCCTTCCAATACGACCACAACACTTAATACCATTAAAGCTAACACACTTTCTTCCCTTTATTTCACCTGAGTAGCAAAGTTCTATTTTAAGGAGGAAAACAACCTTAAACAGTGAAAATATCTGCAGCTTCTCTCAGATCCTGAGCAAAACTATATGGATAGTTGAATATAAGAAGTTTTCAAATCATGTTAAAAGGCCTCCTTCAATGATAAACCTTAGCAACCTGCCCCAGGGGAAGTGAGGAGCACTAGGAGGCTATAATAAGCCTATAGAAGATGTGATGAAGCTTTAGAGACAGCACTTTCCATTATCTCTATCCTCATTCTTCTTGCTTGAGGACACTAGCCACAGTTGCATGGTAGATTATGAATTCAGCAGAGAGAAACAGCTCAGGTTAGTCACATCCAAGTTAGTATTTACTGCTTGGAAGGAAAAATCTCTCAGTATCTCCAAAATCTTGCAAAGCTCACTAGAGCTTTTCTGAGATGTACTCACAACTTCATGTGCAACATGTTCATCTGCTAGTGGGGGCTTAAAATGAAGAGTAAAAATAAATCAGTTATGAAATTATACAACTCCACAAATATTTATCATTTTGGAGTATTCCAAGTTTGGGAAAAAATAAACAAACAGGAAAAAAGTTTTAATTCTAAATCCACAGAGGAAACATCTTCTTGAGCTCTAACTCTGCTGAGAAATAAACACCACAGGCTTTAGATACTATATTATACTTGCACATAGCATGAATATAAGCTGCAGGAAATGCTGTTTAAAGGTCATCTTCTTAAGAGCAAAATTATCATAAAGAGGTTCAAAGTACCTGAGAAATATCACTGGAAAGGAAACATGTGCATGAATAAGAGCTATAGCCTTGAACAATTAGCTTCCAGCTCATGTTTGTTAGCTTCCTCTGCCATTTTCAAGCTATCCACTCTGAACCAGAACAAGAAATGGTGAAACACATCACAAGACATCAAGCTGTTGGCTCAGCACAAGACAGACATGAAACTGTTGGATTGGGGCCCAGGGGGGGCTACAAAAATGAGCACAAGTGTTTGAGCCCTCAGATGTGTGAGGAGAGGCTGGGAGAGTTGGGATTGTTCAGCCTGGAGAAGAGGAGGCTCCAGGGAGACCTTCTTGCAAGCTCTCAGTACTTCAAGGGGGCTATAAGAAAAATGGGCCTGTTGTTCCAGGACAAGGGGTAATGGTTTTAAAGCAAAAGAGAAGAGACTTAGACTAGTGTTTAACCTTCTTACACATTAAATTAGCAAATAAGCCAGGATGGGAAGGAATCCATCTCATAGCTGCAGGTGAACTCTGGATAGAAGTTGGTGCATCCTCAGTAAGGTATGGAGAGGGAAGATGATGGCAGCAGCACTGCCTGGGCTGTTTGGGTTCTTTGTACAGTTATTGTCAGCTTCCCAGAGCTGTCAATCCAGAAGCACTGAACTTTCACAAGTCAACCCATAACCTCATCTTTCACCTATCAACCTTTCTCAAATACTAAATTCACATTAAGTACATTAGGAATTAAAATAACTCTCCATTCTTATGACCAGAAACTGCCAATTAAATCCATAATGCATGGACATTTTCCCCTTCCTTGCCCTTTTCTATGCAAAACAACACTGTAGGAGTTTGCATGCAATACCAAGATGTTGCTCATTTTCATTATTTCTGGGTATTTGTCCATGCTGCATTAGATTAAGAGAGTCCAAAACCTGATTTATTCACTCACTTGTAAATTGCATCTTAATGCATTCACAACTTGTTAGCATTCAGAAACAAAAGATCTAAATCAGACTTCTTAATAAAATAGGCTAGCTTATCTCCAGAAATTATCAAGCAGCACAGTTAAATGCCTTTTTCTTTGTTTCAATATTCCATATTTGCATGCACAAGTCTTGCAAGATTTTGTGTTAGTGAAAGCTGTCCAAACTCCTACAGTGCTTACACTTCCTAATTAATTCAGGGTGGTTTGGCTCTTCCACAAGTTAAATTACTAATAATGTTCACTATAAATACTGTTTAAACAAACAGAGGGAAAACAACAGGAAAAAGGCTTACTCCACTTGTATTTATAGATGATTTAAAAACCTTAATGCTTTGGGATGTGTCACAAGGCTTGGATCAAGATGCTATCCTCAGGTTATTTCATGCATGCATGGTAAATCTTTTACAACAAATAAATTCACTCACTGTTGATCAAATATTAGATAAAATTGTTTTTATTAAAGGTAACTAACAGTATACCTATATCAGTTACCTCACAAACTATAGAACAGCTCAAAAAGTATGAAATCTACCTTAAAAAAAGGCTGGCAGTCACTTAAAACTCAGAAATAGTCTGTTTTTTGTTTGGTTGGTTGGTTTTTGCTGTTCTTCACTGCTAAATACTCTACCTTCATTATGAAAAGCTGCTCTCCCATTGCCTAAGGGCTGATGCTCTCCTGCAGCATTCTCATGCTATCTTAACCCCTGAGCTTAAAGAATAAAGGGATAAGAAACCAGGTCACAACATCAAGTATCACTAGAGTCCTGTCTGGCTGCTCTGCTCATTACATGGCAACAGCTAAACTCCTCAGATGAAACAGCACGTGGAGAAAACTTCCCTCTGCTGTGGAATGTCTTATTCATGGCTGAAAACACATTTTCCTCACCTCAGCTGAATGTGCTCAGGCATCCAGCAATCAGATGAAGCATCACCCTTTTCTGTTCCCCTCAGCAGCCTCTCTCAACCTTTGCATTGGTGTACACACCCCTGGGCTAGCAGCAGTTGCATTCAGAGCCTGGCACAAGGAAGCCATCACCTCCCAAGGGGGAGATGGCACTGAGCAGCAGGCAGAGTCCCTCAGGGTTCTGGCTCCTGATGAACTCTGAGCTCAGCAGGGACTGAAAGCACACCTCACACAGAGTTAATCCTCAAACTGTTCTAGCCACATTGCTCAACTTCAGTAAAGGCTTTTGGAAGCTGTTGGATTACACATCTTGAAGAAAAAGGATTAATCAATCAGTCTCCCTCATTTCTGTGCAACTGATATTTCCACATAAGCGAGGGAAATAATTCTTCAGAAACTACCTCAGTTGCACAATTGTCATGACTTGTAAGAATCAAACATCAGTGATTGACAGGTTATACACTAGAACTTATCCTATCAGGGCTAGAACTGTGATTCCATAGCTATTAGCTATTTTGATAGCATTTTCCACTCAGCTCACAGAACCACAAAGGTTGGAAGAGACCTCTAAGCTCATCCAGTGCAAGCATCCCTAGCACTCCCATGCCACTAACCCCATAGCCCTAAGGAGAGCAGCTCAATGTTTCCTAACCCCCTGCAGGGATGGTGACTCCAGCACTTCCCTGGGCAGCCTGGGACAAGACTTAACAATCCCTTCAGTGAAAAAATTCCTCCTTATATCCAGTCTGCATCTCCCCTGGTGCAACTTGAGGCCATTTCCTCTCACTGTTAATCCTGGAGAAGAGCCCTAGCCCCATCTCACTCCAACCTCCTCTCAGGCAGTTGTAGAGAGCAATAAGGTCACCCTGAATACTCAAAACACTGTGGTGAAGTTCTAAGAGAACCTAGGAGAAGGGAGAACATCTCAACTCCCCTAACCTAGGAAAAAACCTGCCCTAAACTACAAAACTGCAACAATTTGCTGATATGGAAAGAAAAATAGCAGGCTATTGGAGATCAGCAGAGAATAATGCTCCTGAAAAGGAAAGGAACAAGCTGAGAAAGAGCATTTACTGCTCATTCCTCTTTGGCTTGCACTCCTTTCCCTGTATTTCATGGGGAAGTAGTTAGGCAGAGCATTTGTAGCCCATCATTGTGATGAACTGACTATTCAGCTCTAAGGACAGGGTGAGTACTCAGAACAGTGTAGCTCCACCACAAAACACAGGCAAATCACAGCTCTTTTAGGTTTTAAAATGAGATATCCATAAGGCAGGGCAGCAGCATTAAGATTTATTTTCTCACTTATCAAAACACAGTTTTGACAGTAAAATCTCTCTCCCCTATGCATTCATCCATACTTACTGCAGCCTCATGGTTTTGAGGGAGGAAAAAAAATGGAGTAAAGAGTAGAAAAGGCAAAACCACAAGCTATTAAATAGCCAACAGTATAAACAGTAATTATGTTGACTACATTTTCTATAACAGTGTTATTTAGGTAAAGAACATTCTCCTTTACTGAGAATGGAGCATATGCAAAAAGCAGTAAATCAATGAATTATTAGCTTAAGTGTAAGGAGAAAGATTCCTCAGACATTATGTAGTGTTCTTGAATACCACAATATGTAATATTTATTAGTTTCACACAAAGCTGTGTGTTTAAGGAAGGTTGCACCCTTCCCTTACTGGAGTTCAGCTTAGCTGTTAAAAAGCTAAACAGTAGCTTTCATATTCAAGAGCCTCTACTACCTTCTTGGAAGTGGATTTTAAGATAAATACTGGTAATGAGAGTAGCACAAAGAGGTTAGTTGTATCATTAATCTTGTCAAATACCCTGCACCAACAGTCAGGAGTTATCAGACAATGAAATAGGAGGCAGAATAAAATACCAGCTTCAGTTTTACTTGTACTAGATAGAAGATTCTCAGCTGGGAACATGAGAGAGGACAGAGATAAGAAAGCCTCCCATTTTTTTCAGGGGCTTTTGAAAGTGTGATAGTATTTAGCTTTTGATGCCATCTCTCCAGCTATGTTTTAAACTCATATGTGCTCAGTGTATACAGAAGCTAAGTCAAGCTGGAGAATGTGCACATCACTTTGCCATTCAGAAACCAATCACCCACAAATCAGGAGGATGTTCCAGGTGTTGCAGTTGCCTCTGCAGAGCTCTTTTAAACCCAGCAGCAATCATTGCAGCCTATACAGGACTCTGAAATGGGCAATGAGTGGAGGATCACACCTCTACATGGCCAGTTAAAGCTGTTGAGACTATCTTGGTCATTACTTCTGTCTAAATAGGAAAAATTAGCTAGAATCCTAAGGTAACTCATTAATCAAACTGACCACTTGAAGTCATTAACACCTTAGGAGAGCCTTTGCTTCAGCAAGAAATCACAACTGCATTTATTTCTTCTAAGACTTTGAGATGTGCTCAGATTCCATTGAGAATGGTTGGATTTCATCAAGTGTTTTATACTTCATTACAAAATGCTATTTGCACAGCAGAGTCAAGCATTCAAAACCTCTCAGTTGCCACACAGTAGGTAAGAAAGCCTTTGCTTCTGTTTCAGGACCCACAGAAAATGTTATCAGACCCAACTGATAACACTACTGCAGTGTGCCAGAACCAACAAGAGGAAAAACTAACACCTAATGCTGACTACTCTATGGAAGATGCTTCCTCCATTGCTTCTTTTCCTCCCATTCCAGCAGCATCCTTGTTTGTATCAATACACACCTTTCCCCTTAAGGAGCAGTTCCCATTTCCAGTCAGGGCTTTACTTCCATTCACCATCCTGCATTTTCCAATGGATTCAGAGTTGCCTGCTGCATTGTGAATGTCTCTTGAAATTAACTGTGAGGATCTGAGCTCTGCTGAGATACAAGAGTATCACACATATAGTGACACTTGCAGGCTTTGACTGGTTTGCCCCTTTCAGCACAGAAAGCCTTATATCCTCCTTTTTTGGGGGATGCTATTACACTTATAACACAAAACCAACTGCTTGATGGTTTTGTTCAATGTAAAGCACTCCAGAGAGCTGAATTCAGAGGCATAACATTGTGTAGTTTAGTGTAGCTGCAGAGAAAAGAGATTAACTGAGTTTACTGAGCTACTTGCAAGTTTTCTTTGCACAGCAGAGGAGCACTAAATGCCTGCATATTAACCAAATCTCTTCAGACTCACCACTGTCAAAAACTATGATTTTGGGCAGGAAATTAATAAGGGTTTTGCCTTGGGAACTTGTTCTTGAAGACAATATCATTACATGGTTTTAATACATGGATTTCTCTACTGGTATACAAAACATTCTCCTCTACAACTCCCTTTCCTCTGCCAGACCTCCTGCTCTGTTCATGGACATTATTAAATAAAGCAGCAAAGAGAGAAAGAAAGAGACATCAACATCACACTCCTGCTCCCCATTGTTCCTATTACCCCAATAAGGTATTTTTTTAGGGTAATAACAAAATGCAGTAGCTTCCACTGCTTCCTTTTGGCTTTGTATTTAATTAAGTGCAGGTATTTATTGAGCAGCTCTATCCCTATTCTCTCTGAAGCAAGCCTGAGGTGTTCATACAGGCTGGTGACATCTTAAAACAAAAGTAGCATCACATTGCTCTCACCTAATGCTGTCAGAAAAAAATCCTAATTAGAACTGCAGGGGAATCAAATCTTTCTCACAACATATTTAGACTTGACTCAGTTTTGGATTATCTGGTGTTGACCTAAATTAACCTAAACCTAAAATGCTGTCGAGCAACATTTGTGGAGTCTTAGTTTTCTGTGAGAACACAATCTACAGATCTTATTTTGTTTAACTGGGTCTAATTACAACATATATGTCATGCAGTTCACTTAACTATCATCTCAGCTTTGTTTCCTTGCTTTTCACTTCACACTGTTCATTTTCCTCCCCTCCATTGTCCATTCTGTCAATGCAGCTACCTTCACTGATACCACAATTACTGAAGCATAAAGGTGGACCCTGCAGAGATTGCAGGGATTTGGGACTCCTTCAGCTTTTTTGCAGCTACACATGCACACTGCCTCGTCCCTGCTGTGACCAAGTCTGCTTCCACATGGTCAAAATCAGGTTTCCTGCTGTTAAGAACAGTTAGGAAGGCAGGCTACTGAAGCTGCTCCACAGGAGAACCAGCAAGGAGGTTTTTGCAGAGAGTAGCCACTCTCAGAGAGCTGCTAATTTCATTTTTTCCACAATGCAATACTCCACTGCTTTCTTAAATGGCCAAGAGCAAAGCTAAAAGAAATCACGACATAGGCAAACTGCTTCCCTCTGTCCTGCACCTTCACCCTGCTTGGGCAGGGACAAAATTAGGCAGCACCATCATCATCCTCCAATCCCTCTTTCTCTCTTATTCAGTACTCCTGATGGCTAAAGACCAGCTTTCAAGGCCTATTTTTTTCCACATTGAATACTAGAGACCATTAAATAAGTTTTAGCTTTTAGCACCCAGGAAAGATGTTGAAGCTGGCTTGGTTTCATGTAGCCACGAGACAGTTGAAATGTTTGGTGTTGAAGCAGGCATGCATTTCCACTTCCTAGTTGGAATTTAGTGGACTGCTTTGGGATGATTGAATTCTAACCATCATTGCCACCAGCTCCCCACACAAAGCCTGCCACATTACCATCAGGGTGAACGTGCTAAAGGGTTTGCTGTACCACATTTTCTTGTTAGATATTAAAAACAGAGCTGCTCTTCATCTCAAAGAAGTGATTTAGCATTAGAACACTGTCTCATCACAATAAAATTGATTTTATTACTTACATGAACTCTTCTTGTCTGGAGAAAACCTTCCTAGCACTCCAAAGGAGATCAGCTCAAACATTTCTCACATCTAAACAGGCTAACAAATGTGTTTGCAGCAGTTTTCCTCTACCAAAAAAGCTTGGCCCTCCACTTCATAACTGAAGATAAAAATCCACATCAGCACAGAACCTACACACAGCATTTGTGATATAAAGACATCTGTACCTGGCTCAAGTCACTCCACACTAACTCCTATTTACCTGACATTTACCTTATTCTCAAGAGGTCAAGATGTAAATAAGAGGAGCTCACACTGGAGACAAAGGGGAGAAGAGACAATTGTGTGCATTGTAAGAGGGATATTAAAATATTGAGCAACTCTGATGAAAAAAATCCACAACCTGTAGAAGCAGAGAGTGTGAAACTTATATCTAGTGTTATCTCAGAAGGCTAGACACTGAGGAAGACCTTCATTTCTATGCTTCTGTATTTAATCCCAGAATCATTAAGGTTGGAAGAGAACTCCAAGATCATCACTAACATACCACTAAACCATGGCCCTAAGGAGAGCAGCTAAATCCCCAGGAACAGCAGCAAAGCTAGGTCAGGAACAACACAAAAGTCCTCTCCATTCCTGTTGTTTGAGAAATCCTTTAAAAAACCCAGTATTTTACTGTGTGATGATGTAAACCATTATCACCCAGCTCACAAATTAAACCAACTCTCACTGAAAAGGTGCAAAACCTCATCTTCAAGGGTATCTGTTAAAGCCTATAAAGCACTAAGAGATGCTTGAAAGTGAATGGTGTATGCTAAAGGTTATTTATTGCCAGGAGAGGTGAAAACATGCTGTGTGTTTATGCCAGGCTGCCAAATGACTGCAGCACAGATTATCAATCTTCAGTTCCAAACATGAAGTCCTCAAAGCCACAGTCCCCAGGCACCTCACAAACAAGAACAGGTCACAAAGGCCTAAACTAACTGGGGCTGGACCCAGTAGGAATGCATTAGTCTGCACAGCCTGCCTTCAAATGGACTGAAATGAAGAGAAAGCAGTAAAGGAAACAAGCTATTTATAATATACTGTGAAAAAAATTAAAATCACTAAAACAATAGCTTTTGGAAACCTTGCATCTGCAGAAAAACCTTCTGGGCCTAAATCCAATACAAACCTGTCAGACAATATTGATGAAAAATGGGCATTTACAATTGTAACTAAAAGATGAATATGGAATCTATTCCTAAACTCAATTTTGCCAGAAAGGAAATAGTGCTTTCCCCCTCCTTTCCTTAGACTGTGTTATTTAATTAGTTGATTTACTTAGATACTGGTTTTAATAAACAAAATTACTTCAGAATGAAACCCACACAATAACCACTGACAAATCAAATGGACATCAAAGGTTGTTCCACTGCTTATCTGCTTCACTCATAATGGCTTATTGAAAAACATCTGTAAGAGCCTAGGATCATAAAAGACACCTTTCCCAGGGGAGAAAGCTGATCAAAGCAATTGTGAGCTGGCAGAAGGCCAGCCTTTCTCCTCCTGCACAAGGGAGTCTTTCAACTTGGTCTTGAAAGGCTCTCTGATGCTCCATCCCACATCCAAAAAGTGAAAGGCTAATGGAGTGCACCCTTAATAGAGGCACATCTTAACATATCCTAACACCAATAATAATGTATTTGCATTAAGGGGGGTGCTCTTTTTTTAAGATATTAACTCAACAACAGGCCTTGTGCCATTCCCTGACAGCAGTATATGCAAGCAGCTGCTCAACTTGAGGGATCAGCCTCAAGACAGCCTGCCTGATTCAACTCCTGTCATCACATGCTCAGCTGGCACAGGTGAGGAAACATTCACTGTGAACATGTACAACTGGATTATTTTTTACACTTACTGATGGTGAAGTTATGCTTTTCTTTCAAGAGATAGCACTTTCCACCTTCTGAAAGGACTGGTTCAGTCTGTGCAGCACTCCATCTCAAACCAAACACATCCAAGGATGATACAGAATGCAAGAGTAAGAACTTCAAACTCTACTAGTGGTGTCTTTATCAATCATGAAGTAACCTGACACTTTGGTGCTAGTATGAAAGGTCAAAACAAGCCCAACCAACCCAATCTATGAAATAAGATGGCAGAATGGCATGAGGCAGCAGCAGAGACTGTCCCAAGCCTGCTGCTTCTCAGCCTCCTTGAAGCCTACAACAGCAAATCAGTTCTCAGGATGACACACACAAAAGCAACAAGAGAAATTAACTTCTAGGGCATAATAGTTCAGAAATATAGTCTGTGGGCATCACGTAGCTGAATCAATAGCAAATGATGTTTAGCACAGTCAGCACTAGAGGCAGCACAAGTCACCAGGATGGGTAACTGCTCAAGTAAGGCTACACTGAGTTTTAATGAGGAAAAACTCTCCATTGCCTTGCTATTGTATTTTCCTTTATTTAAACATTTTGGGTAGATATAAGGAGAAAAATCAGCTAAATACAGAAGTAAAACACATTCAGTTTTACTTTACAGTAGGCAATATTTAAGCTACCCCAGTAGATTGCTCCAGCATTCTTTTTAGAGTGCTATTTTGGTTTGTATTGAAAATAACATGTGGTAATGAGGAAAAACCCACAAGAACAAAAAACCCCACTTCTTTTAATTCCATATACACTGCCAGGTGAAAGAAGAGTTTATAATCTTTAAGTAAATTCAGAGAACTGAATGCAAGAAACCTCCAGTTGCTCGTCGACCACATCCACACCTTGTCCCTTGTAGCTCCCCTCCATCCCTGGTGTTTCCTTCCCTCAGGAATTTCATTTCATGCAGTTATATTTCTAAGTACTAATTGTTTTCAAGTGAGAGGACACACTTTATGAAGCCATCAATGGCACATTCCATAAGGAGAAAAGAATTAGCTTCTCTAGCAATTACACAGCCAAAGTTGAATCGTGCACAGCAAGGCAGTTAGAAACCAATGGAAAACCTCTATTATCCAGACAAAATGAAGATATTCAAGGCTGTAAAATCAAGCTTTTAGGAAAAAATATCCTTATTTTTCAGCACTCTTGCAGGACTTGCACTTCAAAAAATCCTTTTCATACTCATTTCCCTTGCCACTCTGCAAAATTAGGGAAAAGAACCACCCCAAAAAACCACCAAAGCCTTACAAAACAGTCAAATAAACTACTCAGGGAGCATGGGGAAAAACTCAGCATCTTGTGAGCTTCTTAAAGGTTAAGGAGGCTTTTTAACTTCCACTGGGACAACTTGGTAGTGATGCTTTGGTTTGACCTTTATAGGAACTCTGAAGTGGAATCTAAGTGCTTCTGGAGCAACTCCCAACCGTGGCAAAAGCAACTCATCTCTTCATAAAAGACTTTGGGTAGCTGTTAAACTCTTGGTTTAGAGATTCAGCTGATCTTCCACCATAGTAGGAAACAAGCATTTCTGTCAATATTTCAGAATCACACTATGTTTAATTGCAGGAAATTTTATAACAGTAAAGCCAAACCTTTCGGATAATTTGCCTAGAGTGTTTCAGCTTAGTTGATCCAAACCAAGGCAATTTTTCAGGGCAAGAACAGAAGTAAACTGAAATACAATTTTCATACCAACAATCTGAAGACATTTAATACCTACTATTAATTTGAAACCATCAATTTACACTTAAGAGGCAGAAAATATTACTAACACAAGGTGTTAGGCAGATGAATTAGAGAAGAGCTAAAGAGTTCCACTTTGCTATGCTCATCAAGAGTTACCTATTCCTCATCTCATAGTATATAAGTGTATATATATATACACACACACATATGTAGCATATAGAGCAGTGGAGAAATCAGAGGTAGCACTCTAGAGGTATAAAAACCCCACAAAAACATAGAAACTTGAACTATTTTTTGATTCTCATATCTCATCCAGAAGCATATGCTAGGAAATGTTACACACACTAGAACTGAACCTAAATCACAGGTATCACAGCTAACAAATGTGATGCTTGTGCTTCCAGAAAATCACTGACAGTCAAAATGCTGCCATACATCACTGTGAAAAGGGACTTCTTGACTCAGACCAAAAGATACAGTGCAGTATCAATCTATTGCTAAATATTAGAGGAATAAAGTGCAGGATCAAGTGCTGGAAAATATTTTCTTTTCTGCTGCACATGAGACTTTAGTGGCTCAGTTTCCAATGAATACCCCAAACCACATTTAGTTCTATATATAGAGGAAAACCATGATGATTCGGCAAAGAATATAATAATAATTCCATCCAGACAGTGCATAGATATGCACAATATTTAGTCTTCTAAATCAGAAGTCACAACAACTTCAAGGACTGCAATATCTAAATCAATCAACTTTTGCCTATGCAGAAAGCAAAGGAAAAATATGCTTTACTCAATCACTATGAAAAGAACAAGTATTCTTCTGCCCTTAATACTGCAGAAATCAAAACTATGCAGGTCAGATCCATATAGGATCCAGGTTCAAGCTCATTGCACTGAAGTTTATGAGTATGAAGGTTTGATTTTGGCCATATCTAACACACATTCACATCAAACTTCTGACAGCCTTATTAGCAGAAACCATGGCACACAAAGAAAGGATTGTCCTCTTGATTTTGACCAGAATATTTCTAGTCATTCACTGAAAGCTCTGCAGCATTCCCTTGTGTTTATATACATCATTGTAAAGACACTGTTGGTCATTTTAAGCTAAGGAGCTACCAAAACTGATGTCACATGGCTTTTTAATCACAGAATCATTAAGGTTGGAAGAGACCTCTAAGATCAAAGTCCAACCATCCCTATCACTCTCATGGCCCTAAGTAGACCGACCATCTCTCTGTTTCTTCAACCCCTGCAAGGATGGTGACTCCAGCACCTCCCTGGGCAGCCTGGGACAAGACTGAACAACCCTTGCAGGAAAGAAATTCCTCCTTATATCCAATCTAAACCTCCCCTGCTGCACAACTTGAAGCCCCATCAGGTACATGATACATAAAGCAACTGCACACAGCCAACTCACATGCTGAGAGAGCCACAGACAACACCAAAAGACTTGGTCACAGAAAACAAACAAGCAAAGCAAGCAACCAGCTGCTATCTTAGGCTACCTTAAAAGTGTTTACCAAGCCTGAAAGAAAAGCCCCTCCTTTATTGAAAAAAAAAACAATGTGCTCTGCACTACTGTGTTCCTAAACAACTCTGCACACTTCTGTTTCATTGTTACAGTTAGGGGTGGGGGGAAAGAAAAGTGAGTAAAAGCTTGGTAATTGGTTTAGCTAGTAATGCAGCCTGTTCTCCAATCAAATTTTGTTTCCCAAAGGGAAGTATCAGTTTTAAATTACACAGCAAGCAAGCAAGAGAAAGGAAGCAAACAATCAAAACCTTCCCAGGAGGGGGAAGAATAAGGCGAGAACTCCAGAGATCCTATTGAATAAATAAACACCTTCATTTCTCTAAGTTAATTTCACCCCAGGAAATAAGTTTAGGTTTAATTATATTGCCTGATGTCATGTTTTATAAAAGGTACAGGAGGGCTCATTGACTTGCTCTTATTAAAGCCTTTGCATGCTGCAGAGGTGCTGCATGGAGATGAAGCCTCAGCAGAGCCCTAGCAGAATGCAGGGATGTAAGATGCCATAGTTTGTATTGTTATCCCACACCTGGGACAAGTGCTGAGATGAAAAACAAGCTGCTGTTGCACTTGAGAACCAAACAAAAGACTCACCTATTAGACAAGGAAAATAGAGAAGATACCTACATAAACAATAGAATATAGCATCACTTCAAGGCCTTTGATGACACAGAAATGGGAGAGACAGTTTCCAAAACCCCAGAAGCTGAAGAGATTATATAGGAATCAAAATAAAGTCTTGAATTCATTTCCAAAAAGAGACTTTCTACAGGAAATTTAGTTTTGCTTCCTTAATCTAGACACACCAAGGGAGCCACACATTAAGAGATGGGTAATGTAGGCATAGTCTTGGCCTTCTGGCAATGTTCTATCATACAACCAACTATAGGAATCTATTTTGAGTGTCTTCAGAGGCAAAATATAAACACCACCACCACTTTTTTTACTGCAGGCAAAGCAGGGTTATGATTCTATCACATATTATGTGCATTTACTACCACCACTTGTGCTTTCCCCCCCCCCCCCCCCCCCCCACTGTGCGTCCCCCCCCCCCCTTTCTCCAGTTTTAGCAGCTTTCACTGAAGACAGCACTTCCCAAATGTCAGCTCTAAGATATTCACCTCAGTTCCTATTATCACCACTCACAGGATCTATGGAACAGCATCTCTGGCAGCCAGCACCCAACACATCTGCTCCCAGGGAGTTGCTCATCCAGCTCTAATTCCCATGGGCAAAGTTTGCAACTACAAATTAAATAGATAAAGCATTTCTTCACCAGACTGCCTGACACACATGCTTCAAGCTGTTTGCCCTTTGTACAATCTACAGTATCAGGGCTTTGATTCAATTTGTAATTGGAAAAAAACCCCACACAATTACAAATTCCCTTTAAATGCTCTTCCTCCTGTCTGTGAATAATCAACAAGTGATTTGGGTGCCTGACTGACAACAAGCAAGGCAATGTTTGAAGAGAGCTCTACCCACTAACTCACTCTCACCCTGGGGAGTCCAAAACTGGGCACAGTACTCCAGGTGTGGCCTTACAGTGCTGAATAGAGCAGAAGGATCACCTCACTCAACCTGCTGGAAATACTCCTCAGGGTTATTTGGTACCCAGCTCCTCCTCAGCTTTCAGGGCAGCAAACCTGTCCAATAGTTTCAAACCTTGATGTGGAGTTGGAGTCACCAGCTGCTAATCTTTAACCTTTCCCTGAGCTTGCACTTACTATTCTAAAGCAAATCTCTCTCTACTTCACTGCAGTTATGCTCTGGGACTCTTGCACCTCTGAGAAGATCCTCTCTACACAGCCTGCTGACTTCAACCTGCAGCCTGGAATGTGGGGGGCTGCATGGATCAGCTGCAGCTGTGTCTAGGGTCAAAGCTCCTGCCCTGACAGCAACAGGTACTCCAACATCTGTCTGCTGGGCAACATGTCCTGTGGTGCATCACCACTCAGAGCATTCAGGCTGCTCTGACTTCAGATGAAGCATTAAGCCATGCTGCACACACACTCAACCACAACCCTAAAATATTGGCATCTCAGTGCCACTGGTAAAGACACAACTGTGAGAATCCTTCTCCAAATGACTTTTCTCATCCTCACAAATGCTACGAGTAATTCCAAAACTCTTCCTAATCCTAAGCAAACAGCTACAAGGCAAGAAAAAAAAGAGTGCCAAATATTCAGTAGGTCCAGCAGAGTGAAACTAATGACAGAAGCAGTTGCATTTCATCCCTGTGTGCAACTGAGTTATTTTACTAGTTTAGAAAGGCAAAAATTCTACAGATGCATCATTAAATGATGTTTTCTTTGGAACTGTGCACAACATTGGCAAGGTACAAATTTTAACTTTAAAGGAATTTAATTATGACAATATTAATTTCAGAAGAGTTTCCAGCATCTGCATTGCTAAGAGGCATCTGAAAGTCTCAGGTGTCTGCAGCCAAAGAGTTATCAATATTAATCATTTCTCTATCACTCTTTTCCAATGACTTGTACATCCCATTAGCCAAAGAAACAAAGGACATGGTTTATCTAAAATGTGATTCCTTATTTAACCAACTTGTTTTCCAAGTGGAAGTGGACAGTAGGATTCTTCTGCCTGATGCTACAGCAGAACAGTCAGTAGGACACCAGTTGGGCTTAGAGACTTTTGTCCCACTCAACTTGTGGCTTAATGCATGAGAGCAGGAAATTTGCCTCTCCTGTGACTTCACCTCCTAAACACATTTACACAACCCACTGAACTGCTCTTTGAAGCAGAAGAGAAACACCTCACATTCCCATCCAACCTAACAGAGGCTGATCTCCTGAGATGGAGCACTTCTTCCACCAAACACAACCCATTTCAGCTTGAGAAACACCCCAGTGATGTGCAGCAAGCTGAGAACCAAGCTACACAGCTCACCTAAAGCAGTGGTGGTGTGGAAACAGCATCTCTGTGGAAGACTTGGGAGAAAAAAAGTGGTTTAGTCTTAAAGAAAAATAAGTATATAAAAGAACAACCTCCTCACACACACACACACATCAGTTAGGCACTGGCACAGGTTGCCCAGGGAGGTTGTGGATGCTCCATCCCTGGCAGTGCTCAAGGCCAGGCTGGATGTGGTCCTGGGTGACCTGGTCTAGTGATTGGCATCCCTGCTCAGTGTGGGGAGGTTGGAACTAGATGATCTTTTGGGTCCCTTCCAACCTGCCCATTCTATGATCAACACTCCCCAGCTGCCAACAAAAAATATAGGTCAATAACTAAATTGATCAGACATTTCTTATTTGATTCCTTTATCAAATGCTTCCATATCTACTGATGAAAGTCATAATTACTGCTTTAAGAAGGGGCTTGAACAGCAGGCATCAGGTCTGCTCTTCTCATGACTGCATCACTCTTTTCAATGCAGCATAATAAGAATGATGCCTGAGCTCTGACAAACTGCTCACAGAAGCATGCAAGTATTGTTCCCATTCAAATCACACGATGCATGGCACCAAAAAAAGGGATTTCAAGCATTCAACCTAATTGTTCCTGAATCACTAAATGGTAATACTCTCCAGAGATGAGAGACCTCTTCAAAGAGCACTATCACCCCAAAGCATCAGGAGCTGCACAGAGGCTGAAGCTTAATGGCAAGGTTCAGCAGTAAGGTGAATCTCTTCCTGCATGCCTTGCAATGTAAAGCTAATAAATGAATCCAGGGGCAGCAAGAGATGCCATGTTAGCTGACAGATTAGCATCTGAAGTAAATGAAACTGTCACAGAGATGACTGCTACCAGAATCAAATTGAGATTTCAAATGAGCCCTAGAAAGATTTCTCAGGAAAAAGATTCAAGAAGGAAGAATTCACTGACTTGCCAGAGGGCAGGAGGTCAGGTATTACACAAATCAATCAGCTCTGCCCCTCCACAGAAATACAAGAAATGAAGAGCTAAAAGGGACTAAAATAAAACAAGTGCTTCAAAGCAAGGGTGAGAGTCTCTAACTAGGGGCAGGGGTCACAGCATTTAAAGAGAGCAGAAGCACTGTTCCTATGAGTGCAAGACAAGGTCCAGAGTGATCCATTGCTTTCAGAAGATCAGAGCACTCTTGTCATGCTGAAGAAGCCAGATGTGATGCCCTTGTTTCATAGCACATCAGGAAAAGTTCTCCTAACTCAGGCAAACTCTGACTAAATCCAGAAATAGCTCCAATAGAATAGAACAACTAGCCTTACTTACTTACCAGCAGTGACAGAGTCATTTGTTTTAAAGCAAAGGTTATTGTATTTTCAGCTATGTATAGATGAAAAAAAAAAACCTCTGCAAGATTCTCAAATCTGAGCTTGATGGAAGGCTATCCCAAACTCCAGACTAAAAAGGATAATGAATGTAACACAACAAACTACCCATTACATACCAGGTTACTACAGATATCACCCTGCTTTATCAACTCTATCATTTGAGGGGCATGAAGCTTGCTCTAAGGCTACCCTGCCCTATTTGGGGTCCCCTGTAAGGCTTACCTATTTGGGGTCTATCTCTAGCAAGTGCAAAGGAGAAAGAAACCTCCCAACACCAATGATCACTGCAGCCCATCTGGGCTTTCCAAGAGTGAGACACACATCCTTCTCCTGGAAGGGGCAAAGGCAAGCCACTCACACCAGAATGCACTGCAACCAGTTAATGTTCATTAGAAAAAAGCTGTGTGTCCATATTCCGAGAGGATTTCTGCAGCATCTCAATGGTCAAGCAGAGCCCACAGGACTTCAGCACAATGCAATCAGCTAACCTCCTCAGAAGACTACAGTGGAAACTGAGTCTCTCTCTAAATATACAAGAGATTCTCTCTCATTCTGAACTTGCACTGGCTGCTATTGTAAAAACACACCACTGTTTTCAATGAGCATCCTCAAATCCCTCCTGTGGCACACCACAGCCAAGGATATGAAAGGATCCTGAAAGGAGTGGAGCATGTGCCCTAGGAGGACAGGCTGAGAGAGCTGGGTCTCTGCAGCCTGGACAAGAGGAGACTGAGAGGAGACCTCAGCAATGCTTAGAAATATGTGAAGGGTGAGTGTGAGGAGGAGAGAGCCAGGCTCTGCTCCATGGCATCCAATGGTAGGACAAGAGGGAATGGGAGCAAGTTGGAGCACAGGAGGTTTAGTATTAAGCTGAGGAGGAACTTGTTTGCAGTTCAGGTGCCAGAGCACTGGCCCAGGCTGCCCAGGAGCCTGTGGAGTCTCCTTGTCTGGAGCCATTGCAGAGCTGCCTGGACACATTGCTGTGTGAGCTGGTCTAGGTGCTCCTGCTCTGGCAGGGGGGTTGCACTAGATGATCTTTCTAGGGCCCTTCCAACCTCTAACATTCTGTGATTCTATAATTTCAAAGCATGACAAAGTTAAACTGTTGTATTTTTCAAATGTAGGGAAAAAACTAAAACCTATTAACCTGTTACAAAGAAGCTGAAAATCTGCCTATGCATGCAGAATTCACCACTGTTTTAAGTTAGAATTATCTCCTCATGCTTTATGATTCAGATAAAACCCCTATATAACTCCAATGAGGCCTGAGAAAGCACACAACAGTTACTAATATCTCTAAACATGTCTCCCCTAAAGACAAACTTAGTCAATTTACTATGAAATAACCAAGATACCCAAATGAATCAAGTTAGGAATGCTAAATTTAAAATGGCAAGCTCTGCATTCAAAGAGTAGAAAATTAATATAGCAAGTTGTGTGCTACTAATGGACAATTTAATTTGGCTTTTATTTATCTATTGGTTCTAAATATCATTGTTCAATCAGCTATTCAAAAAACTCATGCTGCAATGTTTATGGAAGCCTGCCACCATTAGGAAAACACAAAAGAAAACCCACTAATAGCCCCCTAGGGCCTAATAGATTGTTGACAATGGATTTTCAAATAGATGCCAAAAATTAATGAGGCAGAAATGGAAACAGATTGGGTAAAGTTTGAAATAGCTTCAAGTAAAAGATATTTATTAACAACTATTTGCGATGGTTTGCTGAAAGAAAGTCAACACAAAGGCTGAGGTAATGATATATTTCTGATAAACTTAGTTCAAAAACTAAGGAACAGAGGAAACAGTAGAAGTGTTCTCCTTGGGGTGTATACCAAAGATTGACACTAAACCCAAGCGAAATTAGACCTTATGAGCACACAGAATATCACTACTAAAGCATCACTCACCCCTTCCAGGGTTACTTCAAGGTACAAGAGTGCAATAATATCCCTGGAAACAAGCCAAAAAAGAAATCTAATTTCATTTTTGTGTGTTGATAGATGTCAAAGTAGATCTATTCTTTATAGACACTATCCTCAGCAAAGTAATTGGGGTTTGAACTTTTGGGGCATAGAAACAGATGTGAATATGTAACCATGTTCTCTTGGATACAGCTGAACCTCATTGCATAGTCTCAGAATTCTCTCTCTAGGTTTTCCTGTAGGATTGCAGGGAAAAATTCATCTCTCTATTTAGTAGGCTATCCAAAAGTAACAAAGAAAATGGGTATAGTGACCACACACCCTCTGAGGCACAGGAGACCTTCAACATGGGAAACCCTGCCCAGCAAAGTCCTTGGGAGAACACAGAATTTCAGGAGACTTCCATGCCAATGCTACTCTTTCTGAAGAGTAAGGTATAATGGATAAATTACAAAGTTTAGAGTAACCTCATTTGGTTGACTAAATGCCAAATGCTCTTGGGGCAAAGAATGAAGTTCCTAAAATTCCGTTGTTTGTCCAACATATTGTCATTCCCTGAAAAATCCTCTGAGAGGAAGTGCTAAGCACTCAGATATAGTGGGGAAGCTGCCCTAAAGAGATATACACACACTCTGGAACTCCATTCAATGATAATTCTACCCAAGAATTTAATGGGAGAAAAGCCTAGGTGCCACCTGACTACAAAACCATCACAAACATGAAGCATTCACATAAGGAAAGGGAACAGCCTGCACTGAAAAAACAGTGGTCACCTCACTAAAGCACCACTAAATAAGCCAAATTTGCTTTGGGATTTAGTTGATAAGCATGAATTCAATTAGAGTTTTTGAATGTCTCTTCACCAGCAAAAAAAAAAGCTATCTTGCTTCACCAAATCAGCCTAGATTTACACAATTTGGGGGGGGGGATGAAAAACAGAGCTTTCAAGGTCTTGCACTGAAAAACAAAGTACAAGCACAGCCCCTGGAAATCCAGTGAGTCAGTGGATAGAAAATGGGAATACAGAATTGGAATGGCTGCCTTTAGATTGAAGTTTCCTTGGTAATTTAGCCTCCAGGCATCCTCTATTTTGAGAGCAGTGGCTAAGCCAAGCTGGCACATCCATGTTACACTGCCTGTTCTCTCATCAAAAACTCCATCCCCCATCTGATAAATATTCCCCAGGAAAATGAACAGAACTAGCAAGTTTATCAAAGGCTTTCAGTGGAATGGATGTTCTTCAGCAAAGAGAAAGGGAGAGCTGAGAGCTTTAATCTAACTACTTACATTTGCTGATTTGGTCTCTACTTTCCCTCCCAAGTGATCACTGCTCCACACAATACAAGTCTTTTCTGGAGTCATCCACACATTCTTAACCAATGTCCTGTGTTCTGTTCCAAAATCTTATTGACAGTTTCATTCTCACCCAGCCTATATTTTGTTTTCCCAATTATTTGGGGGTTTTCATTATTATTTAAGCTAATTCCTATTATGAATGCATCAGAAACAGTTGTAGATGCAAACCTGAGTTGAATCCACTAGCACAGAAGCAAAAGAGTTATCATTTGATTGAATCACTTGGAATGCACAATTGCTGGAAGAGTGAAGTGTAAGAATTCATCTGTTGGCTGAAACTCCTGCCTTGACTAGAATCAATCTGAGGTGCAAATCATGAGATGTTATAAGCAACAAATATCAATGTTTTCAACATGTTTAATCCCATCCAATATTACCACTGAACTGTGTGTTTTATTGAACTGTTCTGCCAGGGAGAGGATTGCAAGGTAAAGATTCATTTCACTGCCAAACTCCAGGTGATTCATCATTCTAGTAATCTGTATTAATTCCAAACTACTGGATCAATTTACTACAATAAATTGTCTTGTGTTTATAAGGAGAAATGTATTGGATCTAAGTTATCAACATCAGGATGTCTAAATTCTCTTTCAGTGCTTCATATAAATTCAAAGCAAGGGCAGAGTGAGATTTGACAATTGATTTTCCCCATTCCTTCACAGGTTAATGCATTAGATGTGTAGATACAAGGGAGTGTAATGTACACACATACATACACACAATAGAATCCTCATCTCTTTGTAAATTATCCCTTGTCTTTCAGGACTAGAAACATTCACAATTAATTGGCTTCCCAAAGATGCTCTAGGTGCTTCCAGCAGGAATTGCACTCAGTGGCATCTTTGCCACTTCTACCTTGACTAATTACCACAACAATTAGAAACACACACTGGAAAAAAAAGGCTCATAGCTTTCTCCAGCCTTCAATAGCCATGAGGGCTTCAACAGGTGACAGAAGCCTTTGGAAGAGCCAAAATCAGAGCTGACAGCTCACCTTCTGCCAAGAACCATGCTAACAAGCATTTGATGTCATTTCTGACACCACAGCCCCCCCCCTTCTTCCAGAAACTGCTGCACCAAACCTCCTGCTCTGCTTCGAACAGAACAGCAGTGAGTGACCTCAGCTTTTGCCCAGTGCTGGGCTATCATTCACAACATTCCAGCCAAGATTTAGAATCATACTTCATTGTTTGTTTCACTCATGAACTACTCAGAGGGAGATTAGTAATTACTATTATTTGTGCAGGACTCAAAGAAAAAGTAGCCCAGTGACTCCAAAGAGATTTAATCAGGCCCAAAGGGCTTCAATTGGATTGCATTCATTCCTGGACTGTTCCTAACCCTCTGCACTGTGAGGAATTTAACCTAGCTTGAAATTAGGAGTTAAATAGGCTAAGAATATATATTTTAACGGCTATTTCCATTTGAAAACAGTGAAAAATGGCAAGTGTGTTTTGCTCAATCATTTTGACATCTTACTGAAATATTTTCTGGGTCTATCTTATGCTCTATATATTTAATTTTTCTTGCCCATCAGCTATTTCTGAGGCAGTAGATGATATTGAATATTACATGAATACACATTCATTATCATGCAACTGCCAATGACTAAGATTAGGCAAGCTGCTCTAAATAGAAGGGCATCATTCAGGAAACAATTATCCCACCTCAGATGAGGGAGTTGGATAGACTTAATTAAAAGAATGTAGAGAATGCATTGCTGTCAATTAGAGCAAGCCCTGTGCAATCCCTTCCAGCCTTCTCCCCTGTGCAGGAGTGACAAACACTCCAGTAAGCACTGGAGAAATGACTCACAACACAAAGGGCTAATGTCAAATGCAAAAGGGACTGACCTGTTCATAGCAAAAAAAAAACAAAAAACCTGTGTTATTCAAAAATTAAACGAATCTGGACACAAGGGATGAAGCTAAGAGAAAAAAGGAAAGGTCTAATTTGTTTACAGAGCAGTTAGGATAGAGATTTACTATGGGAATTAAGTTATTATTCAATGACAAAAGGAAAAAAGCAGCAATTACTAAAGAAAGCCCACTGGCCAGAAAGATACAAAGCTTGGTAAGAAAGAAAAAGGTGATATGAAATAGCAACAGAACCTCTAAAAACCTCTTTTCTTTAAAACCAAACCAAACAAGTTAGATTTGCCATCACTTCAGTTGTCTCCTTCCTGACCTTCTGCAGATCCTTTTCCTACTGCTCCCACACATACAAGCACAGACACCTTGACATTGCTTGGAAATACCTTCCCTGTTCCTTTATGTTTATTTAGTTTCATTTATTGCTACTCTTCTGAAATATAAATGGATAAAATATGAAGATTCTAGGTCCTATCCATTTAGTGACTGATTCAGGGACAGAATGAAACCACCATGCAGTGCAGGAGGCTCCTGCTCTCAAGCCCTTAGAATTGAAGCTTACTTTGCAACTTACACATTATTGTCTATGACAAAACTTAAAAATCAATACTGATTGCTTATAATCATTTGTCTATTTGATTTAAAGGCTTAAAGTATTATTTTGGCACTTCTACATCCTTTTGCACTTCACTTTTTTCTCCCAAAGCTATTCTGTGCTTTTCAATACACTGAAAAAGTATTTGCTATGTACAGATTTATACACAATCTGCTGAATTTTGGCTACCAACTCCAACACACAGCAAAGGATGAATAAGAAAGAAATGTTTCCTAACTTGCTTGTTACATGAAACTCCAATTAAAGGGTCAGTTTAATCAGATGATTGAATATGAGTGTCTAACTGCTGGGACCCCATGAAGGAGCTCCTCCTTTTATATATTCCCAAATTAATCAAAAGCAAATCAAAGTAAATTAAGTGAGCTGCAGTAATGCATTATTTGGATTCACTCAAACTGATGGCTAAGGAAAGAGATGCCAAAGTTAACCAGTTCAGATAACAGGAAGAAAGCACAGGAGATAAACTACCAACTGGAATGTAGGGAGGAGGAGATCATTTCCTTAAGGCTTCTCTTTGGTTAAAGGTGATTATTTTGTTTCAGAAAAACAAGAGAATTCATCTTGCAGACCAGGTTAAATATCATTTAGAAAGGAAAATATGCTTCCCTTTCTCAGACATGGTGTGACCTATTTTATATCCAGTGGAGAGCATTTAGACTTCACAAAGGATGCAGAATAGGATCCTAAATCAGGACCAGAGGAAAAAAAAAAAAGAAATCACATTGAATATTTATCAGGGGAAATTATTTTATCCCCTGATGAACACAATTTCTGAAGGGAATTAAGAGGCTTGATGGGAGAAATACTGCAGATGCATTAATTGAACACAAATTTGCCCTTTACTTCTTGACACTTCATTTGGAAAACACCAGGTAAGTGTTAATTAAGCTAACAAGTGACCCATACTTCTCATCTTCTGCTTTAATGACTGATGAGAATTCATGAACTTTAATACCACTTCTTCCCTGATGCAAGCTAAATACACAGCAAGAGAATAACACACACCTCATTTAAATAGGAAAGCATGAAATCTCACTTTTTGATTTCAATAGATCCCTCAAACACACAGGCAAAAAATCACATCTACATGCACATTCTGGGGAACAGATGACAATACATCAATTTTACAGCACAATTGTCAGTTGATTACAGGTTATTAGACTGTTCTTACCAAAGGCAGGAATGCTCTGCACTGTCTATAGGAACTAGTATGCTTAAAAACATCTGGACTAAAATGCAGTGTCTCTGGCTCAAGTTCCCATTTGAAAGCAAATTACCTCTTTTGTAATCCAAATAGCCAAAACAGAAAAAATGGAACACTTTTAAGTGTGATCCCACTGACTTTTATCCCCCCCAAAATATATCCTCTTCTGCTGTCAGCTTTTCACCCAAAGAAATGGAACAACACTGAGCTCTAAAATGTTTGAAGGTAGTACAACAGTGTCCAGAGATGCAGTGCCTGGAGCCAGCAGGTGAAAAACTTCTCCCACTTCTTTTGACATGGAGAACTTATTTGCAGGCTTTATTTATCAAAGCCAGATGAGAAATCCAAGCAAATGTGTAATACTTTTGAAATCCCCAGTCATTTAACTGTTGGTAGAAGTAATATCTAAGCAGTAAGAGGCTTTTATAGACTGCTGAGTGTGGGCTGGCTGAAGCAAGAGGATAGCCTTCATCCTGATGCAGTGAGCATCAGTGTTTCTCATTGCCCTTTTCATCATGACCACTAGCTAAGATGAGCTCCAGGAAAACACTCCCATACTGTACTAAATCATCGTGGTCTACATTTACAAGTCATTTGGCAAACTTCTGCTCTCTATAGACCTTTGCCTGAATTCCTGCTCCATTTGCATATTGCTAATCATTTCATTCAGCACTAGAGTTTGCTTTGTAATTAGTTCTTTTAAGTGCATTAGAGCTTTAGAAGACATATATTCATCTGACAGTTTCCTAATTGCTTTTTATGTTGTCATCTTTATGGCAAAGGAGCTTTACGATCTTAAACCTCTAAAACATTGTCATTTTTCCCAGAACTTGATAGCAAAGGGCTAAGAGTTGTGGTGGGATTAAAAAAAGCCTCATTTGAAGACACAAGAAGTCCTCCCAATGCATCTATTCAGTCAGGCATTTTTGAGCCCTTCCATGACCATCAGACTCCAGAGAACTAGGACTAACCACCTCCTCCTGCTCTTGGACACTAAAGATTTGCTTTGTGTTTATTACTCTCCAGACCAGACTTGCTGTAACAATAATCAGCTGAGATGGCTCTGGGAAACTCATCACACACCCTAACAAAATTCATTGTCAACTAGATTTGCTCCATGTCCATATGAAATGACCTCTTCTTTCATCAGTTGTCTGTGCATATAGCTGACAAGATTTTTCTCCTCCCTTTGCAGTATTAGCTCAGCTGTTTGTGGCTCTCCCCTCCATTAGTACTCAGTCTCAATGAACGGCTCCCCAAGCCTTTTCCTCCAGGAGCACTAATCACTTCTCCTATTCCACTTCCAACCTTTTTTATTAACAAAGGCTGGGCTGACATTAGCAATTCATCAGAAGAGGAGATCAGTAGATCAAAGTAGATCAAAGCAGATGGTGCTGAGTACACTCCATCACCAGCCCTGCTTTGAAAGTCTGAGTTTCACTTTTAGACTACACATCTTCTGGACCAAGCATCCCAAACATGCACTGAGTTCAAGGCTGTGTGCAGGAGCAATGGGCTTTGGACCCTCACATTTCCATTATGGATCAAAGAGCTTTAGGTGTGACATGCTCCAAAAAAAGATCTAGTTCATATGCTCTGTATGAATCAAAACCTAGCAAGGGATAATGCTGCAAAACACACTACTTCCAAACTGATTCACTCAACAAATGTACAGGCAAACACTCAACAGCAATAAATGGAAGAAAAAAACCTCCTAGATTATAAACATCACAACCACACCAAAGAAATAGATACACTACTAGGAACAAATGTGGGTTTTGACATGGAGTTGTGTTTTAGAGGTTTCTTTTGAGGCAATAAATCCTTGTTTTCTAGTTTTCTTCTAAGCAAAAGGAGGCCTCAACTGTTCAGTAACTTACTGCACAACAGTAATGCTGCTAGTGAAATAATTCCCATCATGAAAGGTGATTTGAGTGTGAAAGCACTCTCAGAGCCTCTTAATTAGGGTATTTTCAGTCAAATCTAACATAACCTGAAACACATCTCCCTAGACACTTCATAAACACATTTCTAGCCATATAGATGCTTCATTTGCATCTCTACAAAAACAAAGCCCACTCAGTCACAAAAAACTCTGGGATTAACAAGTCCATGATTCCCTAAAATACAGGAAAATAACATTGTCCAGATCTTCAATCAGTGTTCCTCAGAAGAGTTCCAGTGAGGTCCAGCTGATGCTAGCTAAGAACCCTGCCTTAGATTTAATGATCTCCTTGGTAATGAGACAGGAAGATGGGTTTAGACAATCAGGAGTGAGGAAACTGAAGAAGAAAGCAAGAAAGATCCTGGCAGTGATCCAGCATTCATAACTGAACTGATGTTCAATTACTGTGAAACACTTTATGGAAATAAATGTTAGTTCTACAGGAATCCCAAATGAGTTTATTACAATCAGGGCTATTAAAATGATTAAAACAAAAGTGTTACTAATATGCCAAACAACTGTGATTGCAGCTTCATAAAACTAGTGGTTAATATCCAGCAGATATTCAAGATTCTTTTTGTCTGGAATAACTAAACAGAATGTGTCTCCATCATTTCAAATGATGACATTGATTATGTAATTAGCCTCTTCTAAAGAATGTGTAGAATACATTAGGATACCAAAAGGTTAAAGTAATACAACTACTCTTAGTGGATATTTTATATCAGAATAGGAAAATAAAAGTTTATCATAAAATAATTTCCTTGCTTTCATTCTTTTTCTGCAAATCTTCTTTCTACATAGCCTCAAACTCAGGTGAAAATGTGACTACAGCAAAACTATACCATTTCTGGTCAAGTCCTCTGAAAGCACAGATGTCTTCTATGAGGCTGCTGAAGTCATCCCAACAACAATGACATTAGACACCCTTCTTTCAGCAAAACTCACTTCCCACTCCACAAAGATCAAGTGTTCACTTCCAAGATGACAAGCATCCCACATAGGAGTTAGATGAGGGTGGCAGATGGAGGAATGCATCAGACAGTTCCCACAACCCTTGCATGCCAGCAAAGTCATGTCTGATTGCATTCCACAAACACACAAAGTCTTAAGAGAGACTAGCAATGACTAAGGGATGAGAGAAATGAAGTTCTTCCAAGTGCATGACTGGGACTTCAGTGTCCACTCTTCCAGCACATCAATGGAATAGAGATAATGGGAGTTTCCTACCTTCTGCTGCTATCAGCACCAACTGTGAAAGGTGATTCCAGAGCTCTTCCCTTCTCCAATTTGCATCCTTATCTTTCATCTGCTTTGTACAGCATCAATTACAGCTGTAGAGGTTCCACTCTGCCCTTCAGCCAACAGTTTGCCCTGATGAGTGATAGAGAAGCAACACTTAACTCCATCTCCTACCAGTTCTTTTTAGAGCCAAACCACATTCACTGTCAGGTTTGTAGCCAACTGAAAAACCAGCACTTTTTGAGGGAAACCAACACAAGTCATGTATTTTGCATTAAACAGTAACTGAACAGAATGTAAACTTCTTGAAGCAACATCTGAAACTCAGGAGTCCCTGCTCACAGGTAATTGCTAGTCTAACAAATCATATCATGTCCTCTGCTCCTTTCTGTATCATCAAGGAATTCTTGGCTCTAAGATGGACCTGCTGCTGGCCAAGGTTGAGTCCATCAGTGATGGTGATAGCACCTCTCTGATAACATATTTAACAGGGGGGGGAAAGCACTACAAAACTCAGTAATCTCATCACTGCTTTCTCCTCAACTTTGAATAGTTGCCATGACTCACCTGCCAAGACAGGAAGAGAGTGAAATCAATTGATAGATCAGAAAGTCCAAGTCAAGTCAAGAAACTGGAGCTTTCCCTCACCAAGCTTTATTATCCCAAGACACTGAGCTACCCTAACTCAAAGCTACTTGCAGGGGCAGAGCCCTAAAAACATCTCTGTCAAGCAAGGTTTCCCTGCCTTTGGTCATGATTCATTCAGGATGTCAGGGACAGGTTATGAGAATAACCAAGCGAATTGTGAGCACAACAAGAGTTCAGACATGCCAAGGCAATGAGCTAGCTTCTCCTAGAGAAGACAAACAACTCTGTTTATTAAAGCACTGAAAGAACAACCACATAAAGAGATCCATGAGAGTATATCAGACTCCTCAGAAAGGTTAATTCCATTAGAGTGGAAGTTATCACCTTGTAAGTAATTATTGGTGCATTTAATTGGCTACAAGAGCTGATGCCTGTAGCTTTATCTTAATTGCAGAAGCCAGTGAAAAATCCCCCAACCAATACAAAGAAGAAAGTGCAGGAGATGGTTTACCAGGGTGTTTGTCTACAGCCCTGGATTTTGTGTCCTCTCATCAGGTTTTAGGTGCTTAGGTGCTACTTTTTGTAGTGACATCAAACAGAAGAAGTCTAAACTTGAGCTAAGCAGGACCCAGTGCATCTGAGCACTATTAGCAACACCAAGCTATGTTAGAGTTAACTAAGTGTGCTTGCAGGCAGCATTCAGACCTGACCAATGCAAGCTATTTCTACATACAGAACACATAGCAACATGTTTCTCCTCACTCACTGCTCTTCAAGTTTAAAATTGCCTTATTTGACAAGTGTTGTATACTGAAAGTGATTACAAATTGCCAGAAGAGAAGATTCCAAGTACTCTTCAAGAGCTGTTCAGACATACCAAAAGCTTTGAAGACTTTTTTTTTCTGGTAGATCTATATTTGTACAGAGTTTTCTTCAAGTTATATTCTAGGATTGTTTCTTCTGAGAAACCAATGTATTTTCTAGTCCAAGGCATAATCAGCACTGTGTAAAGACAAAACTTGTTTTGCAAAGAAGTGGCAGCAATATTTCCAGTCTAACAGTTCCTTTACCTCTCCCATTTTCTCTTGACCAATGTTTAATACCTCAAATGAAGTTTATCTTTCAAACTACCAGGTTATTAGGGGTAACTGAGGAGTAATATTCTCTAGTTTTGATCAGTAGTAACATCCTGCATCAAAATCACCAGTAAGTTATTAGGGGAGAAAAGAAATCTATTTTTATTGTTATGAAACATGGCAGAATTTCACCTTAGACCTAATTCCTATTGTAAATTAAAATCATTTCATAGATTTAGATGAAAGGCAAAAGGATCTATTCTTTAGAACAGTCTCCAGGTAACTGTCACCAATTCTACTTTGTCCACATTCAGTTCCAATTTTTTTTTCCCAACACTCTTCTAATAAGAATCCCTAAAAATATATTAAAAAGTTTTATGGTTAAGAGGAAATAAATCTGTTAAAAAAACCCAGAGGTTGTAGTGTCAGACTGCCAAGAAAGTTGTTAGAAAGCATGAAGCTTTAAAATAAATCAATCCATGGGAAACATCCCCAAAAGCCTTTTAAAATGCTAAATATTGGAGTTGTTATATAGCATTAGTGAAATGAGAATCCAGAACTTGAGACAAAGCCCACTGAAATCCCACCATGTAGAGTATTTATGGATGGAAAAGTCTCTTCTGGGCTTCCAGAATCATGGAATAGCTTCAAGGAAGAGACGAGAGGCACAAAAGCAATGTAGTAAGTTCCTATGCTATGGAAACAATGCTACTCAGCAGCAAATGGAAACAAAAATAGTTCAACTTCACATTTTATCATCCCAACAGTTTTATGAACCAGGTAACAGCATTTTGTTCTCCCAACTTTGAAAGCAGAACCACATGAATTAATAGCTAATTCAGATTTTATATTCATGAGCTTTACTACATTGATTTTTGGACATGATTCCCTTTAAATATCCTTTCACATAATACAAAATTGTAATTCCCAGCTGAGTAAGAATGAAGCCTGGTTAGTCTTTGTCACCTCCTCATCATTCCTGCTGCATCTGAAACAGGTAACATAAGCTGCTGCCTTGGGAAATTATTGGGGAGTTATGGAAGAAATATGTGCCTGCTTAAGTTGTGGTTTGTTCCTGTAAAGTATTTGACACTAAAGAAGTTTTACTGGGTATACAAGAGTGTATTCTCATTAAAATCACTTTCTTCCCTGCTAAGTGTGGGTTGCTTCTCACATATGTTCAACCCCAACTGCCTACCTACTCCATAACAGCTCTATTTAAATCCAGCTTTTCCCACACACACACACACACAGAGGTGATAATATCAGATTTATTTATTTAAAGGAATACTTCAAAGGAATTCAAGAGCAGAGGGAAAAAATGCAGAGAATTGTTCACGAGGAGGAATTCCACAGGATAAGTGTTTTTGAGGGAATTCTTTCGTTTCCCCTATCTCATCAAGTCATCTGTTCATGGCATTTTGACAGCAAATCTAACGGAATCAGACCCACATTTATTGGCCTATCAATTAAGCAATGCTGACAATTAAATTAAACTCTACCTCTGGGCAGGTAGCCAGCACTAAGCTAACTTACCACTTAAGTGCCCTTTGTGACTCATTTGGAGAGTAAGTAACACGCATGTCTCACACTGCACATAGTAACCCTTCGTGGATGTTTGCATTTTACTTGACTGTTATTTCATCTAAGTCACTCTTTTGGCATTAGTTTTAGTGCTATAGGGCCCTAAAAAGACTAAACAAAAAAACCCACAACCCATCAGTTCTCCTTCAACCACACACAGCATCAGAACAAGCTCCAACATGCATGAAACCTGACTAGGAGAGAATTTTCCTGCAGAAAACTGATATTCTAATACTCCTCTTCCCCTTGTAGGGCCAAAAATAATCTAATGTACCTTCCCCATGAAATCTTGAGGAGGGGAAACAGAAATTTGAAGCATGATTGATCAGGAACAAATCCTTCATCTAAGTTTCATCAATTGTGTTATTCCTAAGTATTAAGTATTTGCAGAAGAAAATATTCAAAGAGCCCAGCTTCCTTATTGAAATGTGATAGAGGAAAAAATGTATCTTTATACAAGAGTTTAGAATTATTAATTGGCTTCACTTTTAATTAATAATCCAGTTCAGCTGTGATCAAAGCACAACAGTGAGATAATTCAGGAGAGAAAATGGAGTTAATTTACTCAGATATGATACTACTTTCCTAATGACTATTTCAGTGCAGTTCCAATCAGTTATTAGGTTATTTTACTCATTAGGCCAACAAGCTATCTGCTGGCAATTAACATGTTACTCCTTGTGAAAAGAGAATATATATTTTTTCCAGTGGGATGTCTAAGATTTGTATTATGGGAAACCTAGTAAATACTGAAGCTACTTTAAGTCTCTTCTGCTGTCAGTTACTAGAAGAAAAGATTCCCTTTGTCAGTTTAATTCAGCCAACAAATCAGAAGTGGAAACTCAAACCCAGCAATTCAAGCAGGCTTCGTGGCCACAATGAACAGCATTTGAGCGTGAGCAGCCCCAAAACCCTGACCTTCCTTCCCTGGAGGTGTTTAGCACTAATCACACAGCACAGGAGGTAGCACTAACCTTCTCCAGTTGCTATCTATACTCCTGTGTAGTCATGATATACATATGCAAATCTCACTTCCACACTGAAGCCAAGATGCTAAACCTTTCTCCTCAAATCCTGTTGTGTGAAGAGCTATGGAGGTTTGGGCTTTTCTTTTAAATCAAGGGCAAGAGGAGGTCTTCTAGCTTCCTTTCCTGATGTAGCTGTTCTCAGTGGTTCCTAAGCTCTTAAGTCCTCCCCACTCACAACAGAAAGTGGTACAAAGTAGTATAAGCAGAGAAGGGGAAGGGTTTCAGCTATGGTCTTGCAAATCATCTTGCTTACAGGATTAGCAATTTAGCCTACTCAAACATACTGGCCCTGGAGAAGTCAGGCAGAACTGCTTACTGCAGGAGAGCAGAATTAACTTATCCTTCTAAATGCATTTCCCTAGAGACAAGATCCCACAAAGTCCATCAGCCTAGCAAAAAGTGCATGAGAATGGGTCAAGCCAACTCAGAGGAAGAATAATGAGCTTGACAGCCAGCCCTGCTGGGAAAGGCACACAGACAGCTGTGGAGACAGCCAGGCTGACAGGCTTTTGGAGTGGTTTGTTTTTTAATGGTAGTCTGATAAAATAGGACCATCAAACAGAAAGGCACATTCATAAAGTCCTTCTTTGACTCACTGAACCCTCAACTCTCTTATTTATGGGGAGAGAAGAGGTCAAATCAGAGAGGTTTTAGTTGATGAAGAAAAGCTGCAGAAAGGATTTGCTTAATTCCAAGAAAGGGCAAGTTCCTTCTTAAAAGAAAATTAATTGGCACATCCTTCTTAAAAACTAACAAGTTCCCAACAAATATGATTTCCATGTGTAATTTTTGCATAGTCAATTGCTTTCTCTCCTGCTCAGTGTTCAACATTGGTTTAGTTTTCAGAATAAGCTTTTCAAAGGCATCCTCTGCTTTTTTGGCCCTCATAGGAACACAAACACTACACTGTGTCTTACTTTTTCTCATCCCACAGGAGACTTATGAAAAAAAAATCAAACCTACCATACTAAGACATTAATCCATGGGGAAAGATCCAATTCTTTACTATCCTAAATACTTCTGTAGGAACTTAAGGCATTTATGATCAGAAGATGCATTACTATCCCTGACTTTCAGGCTCAGCAATCCTCTATCCTAATTTTTTTCATGTCTTACTACTTATATTGTCATTCCACAAACATTTCTTCTTATAGCTGTATTCACATCATCCTCTCAACTGATCCCATACAACCAAATGGCAAATTAGGGAATGATGCTAGGTTAAAATGAAATGGGGGTAGAGGGGAATAAAGCTGTTTTAGTGCTGTGCTGAATTTAATACACTTGTTCTCACACACTCTCCATCTCAAAACCCAACCAAATCACTGAAGTCACTTCTCCAGATTCTTTAACTACAGGGAGACAGAAGCAGGCTCTTTGAATCTGGGCCTACTAAACATTGAATTAATGTATTAGCCAATTTCCCCCTCCTGCCACAGCCACTTTGAGGGACTTGAGTCAAGCAGCAAAGGGATTCCCCTTCAGAGAAGAGTTCTTACACTTCAGAGTGCTATCTTAGAAACTTGAATAAACTTGCAAATGCTGAGCATTAAATGGGCACATGGAAATGGATAAACCAAGGCCAGTCCACATGTGGTTGGGGGAAAAGAAAAGGATATGTTTTCTGATGAGATCAGACTGACTTTGGCATCTCAGACAAAACTTGTCTTAGTAAGCCAGTTAACACTGGCAAAGCAGTTGAAATTGCTAAGCAACTAGAGTTTTCTTTAGCTTGGCCTGAAAGTTCTGGCTGGCAGATAAAAATTCTCTAAGCATCACAGATATTACAGCAGGAAAAAAGTTACAGCTAGGAAAGCCATGAACATTCAGCACCTAAGCAACTTGCAGTTCTTGGAGGTTTTCACAGCAAAAGTAGCACATTTTTTTGACCACAAATTTTCACACAGTGTGAGGAAGCATTAGGCTAGCCCCATGCTTCTTTCTAATCTGGGACTCACCTCTCCAGCTGACATTCATATTTCATGACTGCAGAGAGGGCAACATACTAAGCCTGTCCCAAGTTAATAGCACAGCACTGGCATTTTTCTTCCTCAGCTTTGCTTTTGCTCCAAGTTGATTCAACTTCAGAGAAACAGTCACTGCACAAATGCTGCATGAACATCTTGAGCTTCCCCAGCAAACAGAAGTGTTCAAGCTATTCACTGAACTGCTGACTGAATTCATCAGCAGTTTATTAACCTTTCCTAATCAAGGTCCTATCAAGTAATAAAACACAGACCACACCATCACCTTAGTGAAAAACAGCTGGTGGAGAAACCACATCAGGAGTCAAGGAAAGACAAGCTGTGTGTTGTAAAGTAAACCAGCATCTCAGTTGGAAAGGCAAAGCTGAATTAAGCAGTATATACATCATGTAGGTTGTGTGTCACCTAGTCACACCAGCAGCTTTCATGCCTAGTACAGAAGTCATGCTTTGTGGCTCCCTTTCAAAATCATTTCCAAGTTAATTGGAAGTGAGTAATAATTCACAGCTCCAGAAAACTTCCTCTTTTGGATGTTTTCCCTTATGTATATTGATTCTCTCACTGTTGGGAAAGAGTTTTCCATTTCTAGGTTATTTTTGTGTGTGTGATTTCAGTGAAACTCAAAATGCTGATCTAAACTAAGTTAGAGGAAGCATACTGTGCTATTAAGAGACTGCTGCTCAGTTGTTGCTCTAGCAGAGAAGGATGATGAAAAGCTTGTCTCCAGTTTTACCCAGCAGGACCTAGAATTGCACTAGCCTCAATCACAACTAGAGCAAAGCTTAAACCCATATTGGTCTCTCCATTTCTTTCCTCAACGGGACAGGAATAGAAACTAGGAAGAATAGGAGCAAGAGAAAGCAGGGAAATCACCAGTTATTATCATAGGCCAAGCAGATTTGATGTGCAGAAATTAATATCTTCCAAAATACAATAAAAATGGAGATACTGATATGGGGAATGGTAGACAAAGCCAAAAAAACAAACAAACAACCAACAATAAAAAAACAACCCCAAACATTTATACTCTTTGGAAAAACACCTTACCATCTCCTTTGCCAGGCTCAGCTTCAACCAAAGGATGTAGCTGCTCCAGTCAGGGCTCATGCACAGGCTGCTGCTCCTTTGGGGAAGTAGCTGCTCTGGGATGAGCAGGATTACTTTCTCCAACCTGAAACCTTGCTCTTCCTCCACCATCTCGTGCTCTCTGCCCTTTCTTAAATGCCTTTTCAGAGAGGCCCCACCACCTTCCCCAAGTCTGCTGTGTCCTCAGCTGAGTTCACTTTAGAGTTGGTTGGAATCAGGTGTGTTCAGCACTCAGCAGCCTCAACCTCTCACAGATGTGAATAAACCTTCAGCCTCCTCCCCCCCAACTTTAGTTTCAGATACTAAAACTGCATTTTTAGCAGGATTTTTCTAGCAAAGTTCCAGCCTGGTGCAATGTAAGTTAAGCAAGCAGGGAACAAGGACATCAGACTCAAAAGCTGTGAGGATATTTTCCCTGGGTCCCAGAGTGTAAAATAATGCAGAAACTCATTCCTAAAAGATGAAAACTACCTGAGATCATTTTTCAGCTTAGAACCAGTGCAAAACATTCCTGCTCTGAACTGCCTATGAACCCCATAGGTAACCAGGCCCCTGCCCCATCTCTGGTGGGAAATCCTAGCACAAGGAGACAAGGTGCAAGTTGTTTCTACCAAATGCTGCCATTTTTCAGACTTCAAGGGCAGGGCAATTCTTCCTCCTGATGTAATTCAGCTGCACAGCACACAAACCATGTGCAGTTGCTTAACCTTCGTTAGGGAAGCATTCCAAGGTGCAGATTCTAACTGCATAGACAAATCTTTCATTTACATCTTTGTACATTCTCCAGACTTCTCAGGATTTATTATTCAACAATATTTATTCTGTATTTGAATAATACTCTCATCATACCTTCAAGTCAGCAGCTACTTTATCATGGGAAGCATTGGGGTGTGCCTATAACATCAAAAGAATCAACGTTGGGAAGCTAAGGGGGAAGGGGGAAGCTTTTTTTTTATTGCTCTAAGCTGGTCACAAATTTCAGTGAGCAACTCCACAAGCAAAATGGTTCCCTCTGCTCACTCCAGCTGCAGGATTAGAACCTCATTTCTCCTCACTGAAACCTTATGAATAAAAATGAAGCTGAGCCTCTGCCCTTTATCCTCTACAAAGACAGCTATGAAACTCTTTTATCCTGTTCAACCCATCAAAGGTATGCTCAGAACATTTGACTAAATCTGCCAACAAACCCAGTCCTCTAATAAAATATAAATCTAGTTACTTTCAAAGAAGGGATCACAAGCCTTCAAAGGAAAATCATTAGGTTGCCTTATGAAAAAAACCAAGCACTTCAGGTTAGTGAGAGCAAAACTCCAACCGTACGGAGGAAAAATCACAAGGTTCTTTACAAAACAGGTGCTTTCAAACCTAAGTCATGGAATAACACAGAGTGGGAATACAAAGTACAGCAAAACTGCACATGACTCTGAGGTTATGCTGCCTTTAAAAACACCTGTGTTCTAAAAGTAGATTTCCATGCAGATGTGGCAGACAAGGAATAAGAAAGCCCAGCGCAGATAGGACACAGCAGTCTGGATGTTATTCATTCTCACTCTGACATCCTTCTCTCTTTAACAACCATCTATTTTGTTGTGAAATCCTTCAAATCCTGAGAAAATGGTAAATAACTACCTCTTAGAGAAAGCAGGCATGCAAAAGACCTTCAATAGGGGGAGTGTGAGACCTTAACCCAGGCTAGAGGTGTGCCACTGCTTTTGGGTTGAGTTGGAGCCACAGCCACCCTTGAGCTAAAATGCTGAGCACTGATGAAGAATTTGCCTTAAAAAGCAAAATGGCTTTTGAATAGCTGTTACTTTTGTTGGGCATGTTTACAGCTTGTTTGCAGTAAACAAGCACTTTCAGTACATACCTATCTCTATCCTGCCACTTCTTCTTCTAGGAAAAAAAGCACTTTTCATACTGCAGAAATGCCTAATGGCTCCCTAAACTCCCTCTTCTAATAAAGAAACATGTTAATGTCACATTTGAGCTACTGGCAGTTTCTGTTCCAAGTGAATGGAAGCTATATCCATATAACTCTATTATAAACATCCCCTCCACCTCAGCTCCATTCTTTGCTAGGGCACAAGGCAGAGACTTATCCTTTCAAAAATTACTGCCCAGCTTTAAATTTCAGGGCTGTCATATGCAATCTCTTGAATGCAGGGATTAGTCATGGCTCCCAGTGAGTTTCACAGACAATGCCATGCAATTTTGATCAATAAAGATTTAACACAGCAGTTGGAATCTTTCTTAAACTTGCTTTCAAATAAAGGTAATAAATAGACTGGGGTTTGCTCACATCTCAGAGGCAATATGAGGAGACTGGGTTCTAGCCCAACATTAAAATGTTACTATGCTTTAATACACAGCAGTAAACAGCTTTTGCTTTTAATCTTTTCTCTTTTTTTAGAGATGATTTATCATTCTCTCTTGTGTGGCCCTAAAAGATATTGAATTCTCCAGCATTTGACAGGAACAATCTCTTCTGCAGGCTTTTCTGCTCCAGAAAGCTGGCACACACTCTGCTAGAGCAGGGCTTGAACAGAGCACTAACTGCTCTTCCTAACAGCCTGCATGGACATGGTGAAGGAAAAGTGAAAACACCCAGAAAAGCTGGTGAATTTTACATTTACATCACACCTGACTGCACTAACTTACCCAAGAAATGATGCATCATAGCTTTCCATAACAGGAAAATACTTGGACAGCATTCAGAATAAGCCTTGCAGCTAGCAATATTCCAATGTGGGGGTTGTACCTGGCTGGAACTAGCTTTTGGCTAGAGGTAGTCTGTATTCAGATCCAGCCCTTGCACCAAGAAGAGTTCACAAGGCTGCCTTTCACTTGCAAACTTTACCCCTTGCTCATCTCAGACTGCTTGGACAGCCTGATTCTTTCTGGAGGTTTGCTCTGCAGCTTCAGAAATCACTGCTGACCACAGGGAATTGCCATTATTTTGTTGTTGTGGGGTTTTTTCCCCCGGGTCATTTTTCATCTTTGCTGCATTGTTCTTTTGAGTCTCCATATTTCCTACAGAATGCATATATCTCTCTTCCTCCCCTCCCAGCCCCTTTGGAGCTTACAAATGAACTGGTGCCACATAGAGTGCAGATTACCAGGATGAGGGCTGCTCCCTCTTTCTTTAGAGAGCAAAGACAGTCAGTTTAAGGTTCAGCCATTCTGTGATACAAATGCAATTTCAGCCGTTAAGCAGATGGCATCTCACACTCAGTGTTTACATGACAGCTGCATCTCCTGAGATAAAGAAAGCTTCTTCCCTTCACTACTCACTAGCTCCTTTTCCTTCCTTCTGTAGGAAGCATCTGGATCTGACTGCTTGATGAGCTTCAGTTATCCTTCTGGCTCTAACAATTAACTCCATTCCACCAGGCACCTTAAATTTGCCAAGAGCCCTAGAAGGGTGAGGATTTTAGATGTAATGTCTTCTGGCTGCCCCAGCTCAAGGTTCAGAGCTTCTAAGTTTGGAAACAGAAGTTTTGCTTCCCAGCACAAAGAAGATTTAGACTTTAGACTAAATTTAGACTTCCTAATCAGTTGCTAGTGTTGGAGACAACAGAAATACTCAATAGATACTAGAAACACTCAAACATGGAGGTGAGCTCTTTACAGAGGTTACATGAAGTGAGGTTTATCAGCCAAGTCCTGATGATTAAGTGGGGGGGAGAGGCTGAAATGAAGATTCTTAGGCTTCTCAGGTATGCACAACAATGCTATCTCTTCAAATACATACTCTCAAATTCTTCTCAAAGAACTCTTCTCTCATTCATATAAAACCACACTTGGAGTGACAAGGGATTCCTAAGAACATCACTTCAGCAGCTACCAAAAGAGTTCTGGTTTTTAACAGTCCCGTGGTTTTTTTTATATCTTACTATTTTTCTGTCTCTGGGTAATACTAGATGATGACTCCAAAAGTACATGAGGAAAGCACCTCAAATAATTTGTAGTTGACCATGAAAAATAATTTTACTGAAATAGATCATGGCAACTTGGTAATTTGAACTAAAATACCATTTGTCTGCATGTGAGTAAGAAGAACTGATGAGAAAAAGAGAGAAGACTGATCTGTGCAGTTCATATTCCTGAAACTTGGATAAAGTTCAGTGAAAACTACTGCAATAGAGGATATTTAAGTCCACATACTCTCAGATCAGAGGTCTGGAAGGGTTAGCAAAGGTATGTGAGGTAGCTGCAAGCTCTGTCACTGGTCAGTGGTCATGAGATTGATTACACACTAAACCATTTAAAATGACTGTTAATATTGACCAGTAGCTGTAATTCCAAGCTAATTGCTTATGGTATATAAGGAAGGATGTAAAATACTCTAATAAATGGGCTGTTTTCAGCTGGGCTGATGTGCAGCTCAGTTTTGACTTTGCTGAAGCTGCTACAGTTGGTACAATTATTCCTCAGATAAAGTGTAGTATGGAAAGAGAAACAAATCACCTTGCTGGCCTTAGGTCTGGAGTGAGTGCTTAGTGTATGGAGAGAATCAGAGATGATCCATGTTAAACAAAAGCAAAAGCTTTTTGATTTCCTATCTGATGGAGCTTCCCATCCTGATGAGTAATGGGCAGAGAATCAAACCAGAAGATACTAGTCACCAGAGCAATCCTAAAGGACATGACCCTGGAAGAGATCCTGCTCTTAGTTACACAGTTGAGCAGGATGCTTCAGCCAATGTTTAGCTCTCAGCACAGCTTTACATCCATCCCTATGCAGCAAAGCCTTTAAGCATATCTGTGTTTAAATATGTTCCTGAATCAGAGCCATTGCCAACTATCAGAAAGCATCTGTTCTCTGATGCTGCCTCAACCCTGTCTAGCTCCCAGATTTGCTGTTTAACATAGGAAATGCAAGTCTCTGCCAAGACTTGTTTTCTGGAGTTATTTGTTATCAGGCTGCAGATGGCTAATGCTGCAATTCATCATTTATACAAGCAACATTCCTCCCACTGCATTTCATCAACTCTGTGCTCTTTAGAAGAGGAATCTATGCCTGGAACCTAGGCCAAGAGAGCTTGGATCCTGACTGGAGCTGAAGAAAACTCCTCTAGATTGAAAAGTAAAGAGAAACAGGAAAAAAGATATTTGTACAGCTAGCATGCTATTGTGATTTGTGTGTTGACACCCTATTCATCAAGAAATTGTAAGAACACTTGGGGACTTGAGAAGTTTGGAGGATTCAGTTCCATAAGCAATGTCAATGAAATGAAATTGTTCATTTTTACATGTAATTGTTTTCATCAGAGGTGATGAAAAGAATTCTGAGTGGGAAATTTCTGGGGCTGTTGTGCTGGATTCATGATCCAGGCTCAGACTGGCAGATGACAGAAACTCAATGGAGAGATGACAATTTCCTCTGCTGAGAATTTGTCCCCTATATTATTATAAGCTCCTGATTATAAGATCAAAAGAAGTAGAAGAACTATTAGGTTTAGTTTCAAATGGAAGCAGGAAATATTATGATATTCTTAGTATGGATCAAGTAGCTCTCCTCACTACAGATCTTTTTATATCTTTTTTATATGCAGATAAGTATTGTCAGGAGCAATTTCTATTACCAGATACTACTGTAAGGAAAGATATGGATAGGATTTGGAAGGAGACATTCATCATATTTCTTTCTTGAATTAGTTCATAAAAATTCCTTTCATGTAGCAGTGAACATGAAGAGGACGAAGCTTTTCCATTAGCAGCAGTGGTGCTTTCTATCAGGACCTGTTTAAGAACAGGTATTATTTATCTTCATAATGATTTCCTCTTCATATTGCTAATATCATTGTCCAGTATTTTAACAGAACTCTCCTTGATCACTTTTAAGAGCAGGAATGAAAGTGCAGGCAAAGGTTGTTCTTTAGAGCCAGCTCTCATTTGAAGTGGAAATGAGGGATTTTTCTCTGCCCTCATTCTCTTTGTTCTGCTGCTGCTGAAGAGTCACTTGTGGGGAGCACATGAAATACAGGCATTGCTTTTGGCCCAGTGCTGCTAGCTTGACATGGATAGTAGTCATTTGCACAATTAATTACACTCAAGTGCTGGGATTTCTGACACAAAGCAGGTGGCAATGAAAGGCTAGGAGAATTAAGCCCTGCTCAGCTTTCAAGTAGCAAGAAGTCTAAGTCCCTGAGCTTACTTAAGGAAGCTTTTCAGAAACACTTAAGCCTCACTAAAGTCAGTTGCTAGCCAAAGTCTCTTTCTCTCAGAAGCTGTAAGATTCTGAAGTTTAAATCAAACTCTTACCTGTAAGGTTTAGGAACCATATGAGTAGGACATACACAGCTGAGGCAGCCCCATATCTCCTGTGGGACATATATCCTGTGTATGTCTTTCCAGGGCATTGGTAAGGTAAGTTAGGAAAGCACAGAGATTCAGGTAACTAGACTTTTAAAGAAGAAACAGTTCCTTTTAGATTATTTTTTTAAGGAATTTAATCTGATAGAAGTTATGAATATAAACAAGCATGCTGACCTTTGCACTTAGCTAAAACTACTGAACTCTTCAGGATTTTGCAAGTCAAAGTCTTGAGAAACAGAGCAGCAACACTCCCATTCCTGTACTTTCCTATTAATTATTCCTTCATTACTAAGAGTTGGTGTAATAGTAAGTTAGCTTTAGCCACATCTTGCAGCCCAGTTAATGATCCTCTTTTTGTATCTCTGTCTATTTTTAAGAGAGTATGTAGCTGCCATAAACAAGACTGATGTTATGAGTGGTCCAGATGACACACATTATCCTTTAATGTGTATGATCCATGGAGATAAAACTGAAGTTGACCTATTTATATTAACAAGAAACAAATGACTCAAGAAGATCTCCTATTCAAATCAGTAGCAGTATTGCCCAAGTAATGACTCTCAGCTCAGATTTAAACTGAAATTTTCCCTTGAGCTACTTAGATATATATATATTGCTGGCAAAAGAAATCTTTGCAGTCCTTCCTGTAACCCTTAGTCCCTAGTTTGCAGAAGTAGAGAAGTGGCTGAATGTGTTAACCACCAAGTCCAAGTCAATTGAATGTGTTAACCACCAAGTCCAAGTCAATTGTTCTCAACAGCTGAGCTAATGAAAATTTCTGGCTGTCTAGCACACTGCTCATGATCTGATCCAAATGAGATCTGAAGGGAACACTTGGGATGATACATTAATATAGCAATAACAAAGAATGCAATTGCCATACATTGCTTCTAACACATTTGGAAGCCATTACCATATGTCAGGGAGCTTATCAAGTTTATCTTGTTCAACAAATGTTGATTATTGATTGTGATCATTTGGACAAAATGGAAAGTGTTACTATAAAAGCCTCTATCATCTCTTTGTATTGCAGATTTATATCTGTTACCACATGACTAACAATTCCTCAGTTGTGCATTAGTTCTTCGTTCTCAGAGATGAGGGAGAAAGCAGGCCCTTATTTGCAAGGTGTTAATGGCTATATTTAAGGAGAAAAGGAAGCTCTAAACAGATGGTCATTGATTTTACTTTCTGACAGGAAACAAAAACTACATTAAGATATTAATGGTGAAAAAGGACACCTCAAAATTGGCCTCTACCACAAATAAAGATGTCTAATCTTAACTCAGGGTTCTTTTCTATAGGCCTTATAATAAAGTCTTTGATGATATGATCCTAACCTGCATTTTTATGTTCAGACAGTGAACTAAATGGTCACTGCCCAGAGAAGCTGTAGATGTCAGCTTAGTCATACTATCCTCAGGACCTCTATCTTACTTTTTCAGACAATGGAAGATCTAAAATTAATAAATGTGGGACCTCAAGGGAGCTAAAAGGCCAAACTAGTTAAATTTATTGGGGTTTGTATTTGTGCTTTACACAAAAACTGTTTATTTGACCCAAAATCTTCCTTGTAAGGTCATTAACTTTATGGAAGACTTGGATAATAAATTGAGAGAGAACTTTTTCCTTCTGATGCAGTTGAAATCCTTTGTTCTGAGCTGCTCAGCAATTCATAATGCAAGTTTATCATTTCAGTTTGATACCAGTACTGAAGGAGCAATCTGTTTCTCAATGGGCTTTCTTCCTGCAGTTCAGGCAATGGAATGCCAACTTGGAAAGAGAATTTCATATCATCATCTGTCACAAGACTACCTTAGGATTCAAAGCAAGTCTTCAACCAGACTTTTGAAAGGAAAGATGTTCCTCATTTTCTGCTTATCTTGTCACAGGAAAGTTTTCCTTTGCAAAAATGCAGCACAGTCACAGCTTCAGCTGAGACCAAGAGGAAAAATAAAGCAATAGCTTGTGAAAAACTGCATGTAGATAATTCAAACTGGGCAAAGGCAATCTTAAATCTGACTTTTTTTCCCCTAAAGTTGGAGTTTTCTAAAGGCAGTTAGACTTAACAAATTGGTTTTATTTAAGAACAAATAAAACACAAAAAGCAAATATCCTCATTTTGAACCACTGGCAAACAATGTCAAGAAAGGGTTGGCACACCAGCAATCAAGGGACAATCAGATACACATTACTATTCATGTCTGAATGCTTCATGACTAATTCCTGGTAGGAAAATCAGTCTCCAGTGATTTGCCTGAGGTTGGAAGGGAGTGCATGTGATAACACTCAGAACTTGCCACCCATTTTATGTACTGAGCTCTTTTCTGCTGCAACAGTCCATCTAAAACTTGAATCAAAAGTAAAAGTACCAGATCAAACTATTCATCCTCCAGGATTAAGTAAATACTTAATAGAACCATCTAAGATACTGCTATGTTTAAGCTTGAAACCTGTAGTCATCCAACATGAGAAACACCTCGGGCCATCTCTTTCTGAGCTGTGGCCATATGGAAGTGCTCATGGTTTGCCTCTGCTGTTCCTCTGATGCATACTAGATAGGCATTTTGAGATGGGATCAATTGTGCAGTAAGGGTTCTGCTTCCCCTCACAGCCTGAGGAGGAAATCCAGATGACTAGCTTAAACTGTGAACAGCAAAGCAATGTAATGTGAACATCAACCAGCTCCAATCAGCATCTGTCTAGGAGTGGGGGGATAAAGGAGGAATTTCCTCCTGTATGGAATGAGTATCATGTGATATCCCATTTTATTTTAGCATAGAAACATGTTGGAATTCCTTTGAGACCTTAGTACCCCTCATTTTTCTGCAACAAAGGAGTAAAATATTTGTGGATAAGATGTGATTTTTACCTGGTATCTGTAGGTGCTTCTTGCCTGGAAGAACCATCCAGCTCATGTCCTCTTCTCCCACAAGTACTAGCTCTCTGCTTTCACAGCTGGTACTCTTTTTCACTATGGGGAATGGAGAGTAAATGATCAAGTGTCTCCCACTGAAAACCCCGAAATAAAGAACAATCTGGTGTGGACTCTAATGCCAAACAGGTTTTCTTGAAGTAGCCTTAAATATCTATGGCTACATTTTGGCATACTCTGACCAGAAGTAATAGAATCATAGAATGGTTTGGGTTGGCAAGGTCCATTAAAGGTCACCCCTGCAGTCAGCAGGACATCTCCAGCTAGAGCAGGAGAGGAGTGTTAGGGAGAGGTCATGTAAGAGGGAAGAAAGAGGCCAAAAAATTGGAAGGAAATGGGTCTAAAATTGGTGTAAATATTAGATGGTGTGTATGGTCTCTGGGCTGAGAAGGAAGGTGGTTTCTTTGAGGGCCAGTAATATTTTTCCTGTGCAGTATTTCTTGCCAAGGAGCTGCAGATCAGTTGCAATGTTGCCATTGACCAGAAAGCAGACAAGGAAAGAGAGAACAATATCAGCATCCACATTTGCTCCAGAGCAAATGCTTTCTCAGCAGTATGAACCATCACTTTTTGTGCCCTCAGAGAGGCAAATTTAATACAGCCTCTTGCTTTCTACCATTGTACTCCTAATGAAAGCAAGTGATTATGAAGAAAACTGATTAATCAATTGGTACAAGATTATGGGAAGGCTCATTTAACTTGGCACTCTGGGGATGCTTTGCTGGAGCTGTGCTGCAGGTTTCAGAGCTCAGGGAGCAATCCACACACCAAAGAAGAGAATGAAGCAGTTTGTTTGCTTGTGTCCAGAATGAAATAACTTGATTAGGAATAATTAATAGCACTTCAAAAATAATCATCTTAAAATAACAGTTCCCAGCCACAGCAGTCATTAATTTTCTAAGTGAGGAGTGTGTGTGGCAAAAAGCCTGACATCTTATTACATTCCTGCAGTATTGTGGCTTCCATCATTTCTCTGAAATCCATACCTTTCATGTACAGTTCATTAACACTGATCAAAGCAAGTATCTTTCTAATAAAGTCATTTTTCCCTTGTTATCTTTTGTACATGCTACACTGCATGTAATACTGTGGATGTTCTTCATCCTGGAGTGTGGGGCTTTGGCCAGAGAATGTTATATAGGAGTAGCAGACTGAAACCTGCCTGTTTAGCCTCTCCATCTGGCTCTGATTCATTTCAGATCCCTGATGAAGCTGAGAGTTAAGTACTTCCACACCTCTGAGTGTGGAGTTTGAGTATATGATGAATATTCTGAACCAAGACCTCCAGTAATGCAAAGTAAAACAAATACTTGAAGTGGGTAAGATGAGGTCAACAAGTGACAGACAGCAGAATCAGCAGACACCACTCTGGAGGTTAAGAGGATGGTGAGAAAGAAAATACATATTGGGGAGAAGTAGATTAGGAAATAATAAAGACATGAAGTCAAATGGCTATTCTAGCTCTGACAAAAAATATTGCTAAGGCTATTACCTTCTCTGGTAGAGACTGATCTTGATCTCCTTGTTCCACAAGCTTTCTGTTGATTTCAGTACAGCAGTGCAGCTCTGCACAGGAAAAGATAAGCATAGGCTTGATTCTTTTTCACTTTCAGTATTTAAAAGCATTTGAAGTTCATCACTAAGAAAGAGGAAAAAAAAAATCAAACCTTTCTAGGTAGAGACTGAAAACCAAATCAGACTGTGTGAGTGCAAAATTCAATTGTTATTTACTAGGGCTAGAAGAACAATTCATTCCTTTGCAAAAGGTAACATTTGCTGGTGTAGGTAACCAGGAGTCATTTCTCAGTGCTTGCTGAAGAATCATATGGGATCTACATAGCCAGGTAGTTGATTTCTGCTTCCAGACACTGGTAGAGCTTTTCTATGGCTATATCATGACTTTTAGTCTGTTGACAGACCAATCTCATGTAACAACTAGTGGTGATGCAGCCTGGCATCCTATGTCCAGCATGGCACAAATCCACAGCAGGAGAGGATTTTTGCTGCTGAGGCAGTGAATTCCCCATGTCAGAAACAGTAACCTGTGGAAACTCAAGTGAAAGGCAGCAAAATTGCTCACTGGCTAGGACAGATGGCTGTGGCTACTGGCTCTCCCTGATCTGCAGGATGATTTCTTTTTTATCTCTTCCTAACTAAAGTTCTACTTGGTTTCATTTTTTTATTAGGTCAGAAAAATATCCCTTGAAAAGTACCAGAGAGGTGCCTGTAAGTTTTTGAACATGGTTGGCTAGAGTCCAGGGTCATTAATGCTTTTGTAAGCCTATATTTGCTTCAGTAAAGCTGATGTTATTGTATATCATACAACTGCTATAGCCAAACAAATATTTAGGAGATGAAAAGACCCCAGCCTTTAGGAAATCATCAGCCTCTCAGAGCTCCTGACTGTGCATGTAATGTAAAAATACCAATTTCACAGAGAACTCAGAAGGGCCCCAGGATGCAGGAGATGATTCTGCCTTCCAGATTTCCCCAAAGTGGAAACCTGTTCCTCTTGATGTATGACCCAAACTAGGAGCTTTCAGTAGTTCTTACTCAAGATGGAAATGACAGATGTGATTTTTAACCTCGAGATAATAAAGCCAAGAGAGAAATGTAGCTGCATGCAGAACCTCATTTGCAAATCCTGCTCTGCAAACTGAGATGTGAAGAAGAGTCCCAGCCCTATCAGCAGTGCCATGACCTGTAGGACACATCAGCAGGCACAAAAGGAAGAACTTTTCTGCTGGCCATCTGCTGGACTGTTCTAGTGTTATGGTGGATGTTCCTCCAGAGAGCCAGGAGGCCCAGACAGACCACTGGAGCTGGTGTGCTCCAATGCAAAGCACCTTAGACATACCCACATCTCCTGCTCATGCCACTTGTAGGAACAGTTGGGAAAAGAAGTGGACAAGAACTTCATGACTAGTCCACCTGGTGTGGAGAGAAATAAATACTATTTGATAACCCATTTTAATAATATTCAGGATGCTGAGAAGTAAGGGTATCAGGATTTATTTGCAGCCTCTCTGTTCAATATATTGTGTGCCATCATCCATTATATTTTAGTATACACACAAGTCTCTTTAGAACACTGTTTCTATATTTCTTGCAAATGGGAGTCAGCTCCTTCTCAGTTATTATTTGATTGATATAGTGCCATAAGTGCACACAGCAAATGTCCATAAAGTGTTTGTTTCAATAGATCTTTTTTACTATGGGCTTCTTCTCAGGTGGTTTCCTCAGCTCATGCTTACCTAATGATATTTCCTGTGTTCACAAGCCTTTGATAAGCAAGACACCAAGTACTGTGTGTTTGTGCCTTTTGTTCTGGAAAAATACCTTTTTCAAGAGGCCTTGAGGAGAAATAACTGTTCATTCCTCCACTTCATTGCTGTTTATTGAGGCTTGACCCACTGAGTTCAATCAAAGTATGTCCACAGTCTTTATAATGAGCTCCAAGCTCTCATTTTAGGAGTAAGACAATGGGGATTTAAATAAAGCTCTGCAGAAGAGCAATCTCTATTCTATTGTCCTCACCTGCCTGAGGGATTTACTCTCACTGGGATACCTCCCTGGAGCTCAGCAAACACCAACAGGGCATGGACAAACTATTTGAAGAAAGCATGGAAATTCCTGGCTACACAGAGGCTAAAATGAATAGAAGAGTTTTCACCTATTCCCTTTAATCTCCAGCTGTAAATTGTCCATGGTCTCTGAAGAATAATCTCTCCAATCTCCCTCAATTGCTGGAAATGGTTGCTGTGAATTCTCTGAGCAGCCTCATCATTTCACAGTGTGCTTGTTGCTTTTCCCACAACTCTCTGGCTTTAATGCCTAATAACTAAATAATGGCATCAGGTATATGGACATAGCTCCCACTGGCTTGGAAAGCAAATAAAGCAGGGAAATTTACTTCATCTATGTAAATGAGGCCTTCTCATGCTCTGCAATACTAAGGGAGTTCTGCAAGCAAAACTCTTTATAGGAGGCAATTCTGCTTAATGCAAGCAAGAAAAATGACAGAAATTGTGAGGAAGGGAATAAAAGTGCCACATTTACCCCTTTAAAAGGTTCCAGCCATAAAGCCAGTGCTTCATTCAAAAGCTAGATACTAAGTGCAGTAAGCTGCATATTAAAATAAAGTTTATTTGGCAGTAAACTGATGAGCTTGAAGAGTGCAGGGAACTGTGGCCCTTGTATAGACATCTTAAGGAAAACACCTTTTGATTGAACTAATATTCAAGAGACACAAAAGCAAGAAAATGAATTCATTCTTTTTAGGTTTTATGACAGTATGTATTGTTTCTAGACTTATTCAGTACCAACTGTGGCAGCTGAGGACTCTGAAGAAAATAGCTTGACTGGTGAAAGAAACCTTCTGCTAAAGACATTCTATTATAATGACATTTGTTATAAATTTGGCATTTTTAATGACTTCCCTCTTTCTAAGATTTAAAGGAGCATCTCCACAATAAGATTTTGATTTCAGATCATCAGATGCCTGAGCAGGTTGGAAGAAGGATCCAACCACAACCATCATGTTTGCCAGAGAATAAAAACATTTTCTTTTAGTTGATCAAAAGACAAAGGAGCTGATGACATTTATTGGGTGTTTTCTTTCCTGCTTTCTTTTCCCTTGGTTTTGTTTTGTTTATTCCTGGATACTTCAATATCTTGTTTCACATCCTGTTCCATAGGTGCCTACCCAGAGGAGATGGCTCTCTGTTTTATGTCAATTTGGCTTTCCATGTGTTCTTGTGAGTGTGTAAGCCTTGCATGAAGGTGCTAATGCCATTTACATGCCTGATTCTCTTTGTGGATTATGCCTTGCTGCTGGAGAGAAGTGGACATAGATAGCACTGAGATGTCTTAAGCAAGGTGGGATCTTGCTGTCAAGTCTTTCTTCCACAATTAGCCTCTGTCTCAATTAAATAAACAATCAGAAGTGTTTTCCCCTGATGGACAGGAAACCTGCCATTTTCTCTTTAAAATGCTAAAAGACATTTATTCTTAGTGACACCTCTGTGCAGAAATGTACTTAACTGCTTGTTGCAATAGAATCCTCTACACATGTTCAGGGGGGTGAGCATTTCTCTGATGCTAACTGACACACAAATGCCTTCCATGGTAACAATTTGTCTGAGAGCATTTACAATTAATTGCTGCTTCTTGCTACTTGTTGCTCTTGCCTGAAAAGTTTCTAGATTAGGTGTCTGTTAATTGAGAATCCAGAGGGGATTTGAATCAACATCAGTGATGGGTTGGACAGTAATTTCAGCACCAGGGAGCTGGGGAATAGTCAGTGATTAATAAATATATGTCTAATTATACAAAGGTAAGAAGCAGTTGGAAGGCAATTTTCAATTACTTGCTTCTCATTCTTTACTTTTGAATCCTCTTTGCCTGTAACAGGAATACTCTAACTTCTCCATCTCAAGTTTAGATGAAGTTACTTCTAGGGTTGCCCCAAAAATTTCCATTAAGTCATCCTTTTCTGATGAGTTTTCATGAAACCATGACTTTTGGAGGGGGAGGATAAGAAGACTTTCTGTGTAGAATCTTCAGTGTCTGGAATTTCTACTCATAGTGGTAATAATCAGCATGTATCAGCCCCTAACCTCCTTCATGGAGCATGTTGTCCAAGTCAGTATTCCTCATAATGTACTGTTAGGGAATCCCATAACATGCTGGAGTCCAAGGGAGAATAACTAGAGATTCAGTTTACCTGTTAAACTGCCTTTAGCTCAGCCCATGAGTCTTCTCACTTTTATTCCTCTGATTCTCTCCCCATCTCACCAGGACAGAGGGAGTGAGCAGCTCTGTGGGACTTAATTGCCAGCTGGGGTTAAAAACAACACTCTATTATGATGATATTAAAATAGTCACAAATTAACAGCATTTTTTACCAGATAATTGCCCAGGAGTTTTAGTATAAAATTGAAGCTTATATATAAACAAGATTTACACATCATAGTTTCTTTAGCAGTCATCCCCCAACCCCTATGAAAAGCAAAACTATTCATGAACTGCAAACTACATTTATTAAAATATTGTTTAATTGAAAATAGCTCCACATCCCAGATGTACAAAGGAAAGGCTCTTTTATCCCTTCCTTTGATGAATCTGGCCTGTGATCTTGTGAGCTTCTAAAGATGATCAAATTGAGCAGAGAAGCCCATGAATCCTCACACAGAGTGCTCTGAGTGATATCCTTAATGAACACAGCATGAGGGATCTGGACCATCTTGAGGACAACTGCTTCTCTCTAGTTACTCATCTTCAAACAGCTATTTAGTCAAGCTACACTTGGGTCAGCTATTGAAGCACTCCTCTAGAAACATCCTTTTCTCTGCAGCAAATTAAATCTGCATATTTTGCCATGGCTGAGAGTATTTCTATCACTAGTTGGGTTTATTTGTTTTTAAATTCATTTCTTTTACCATTCCTTCTGTATTTTATGTATTATTCCCATTATTATGATAGTTTTATGGAGGAGAACTGCAGGGAAAGCAAGCAGCAGCAAAGCAAAAATGACATGCCATGTGAAAATGGTATTTATGTTACTTCTGTCCACATTTCTATTACCAGCTGGAAAATTATGAGTTTCACCGGAGCATTCATTTTTAGCAGAATAAAGTAGGTTCCCAGTATAATACACACAAGCTGAGAAAATGTGTGTTTGCAGCCCAAAAGGCCAGCTGTATCCTGGGCTGCATCCACCTGATCTAGTTAAAGATGTCCCAGCTCAGTGCAGGGGGGTTGAGTGTCTCTTCCTCAATACCTGGCACCAGTCTAAGGGGAGCTTACCAGCAGCACTCAGCTGCCAGGGGAATGTGTGTTCAGTCCTGCATGTTGGCTTCATGTCAGTATAGTTCTACTGGCCATTCCAAACTTGGCTCAGCTGGACTAACACAGCTTCTGGAATCATGGACTAGTTGAATCAGACAGGTATGGTGGGATCATAGGATTATGCAGATAGCACCTCCCAATCCTTACTGTCTTGATTTTACAATGAAATTAACCTTTTACTGGAAACCAAAATTCAAAATGTAATAATAGCATTTCAGAGGTACCAAAGAATCGTGAAAAAAATAGAGACAAGTCCTTTTCCATGAAATTCCATCTGAAGTTATCTCCAGAGTGGTGTTTGTTCAGGTTTGAAGTAACACTACAGCTTCAGCAAAGTGCTACTGTCAGTGGAATCAGCAGCCTAGAAGAGGAAGCTTAGTGCTGACATGGAGTTTCATCCATACAATTGAGTTTCCTTTCTTGTGAAGCTACCTTGCTACATTATGGGTAATCAATATTTAATGTAACATGTTCAGTAAAATATCCTGAATACCTTTTTCTTTGTGATGTCTTTTTTTTTTTCCATCATGCCACCTTTTTATTCTTTTTCACCAGATAAAAATATGCAGCCCTGCCTTTCATGAGCCCAGAGAGAGAGTTTTCCATTTATCCAGAGGAGATCCATGCAAAAGCCCTTACTGACCCTATGCAAAAATGACATTGTAATTTACCATGTGAGAGCTGTTCATTAAGCGAGGAAAGAAGTGCAAGAGGTGAGATATCCTGTGACATCTCATTTTCTGCTGAAGCACACACATACCTCCAGATGGGTCAAGCTGTTAACAGTCACTGCTACTCCAACTGTGAAGTCCTAAGATTGGAAGGACAGGGTGTAAGGATGCTAACTCACAAGGTGCTGTTGGTAGAAGGAGTTTGAGAGATATGACCCTGACACTTCCAGATTTGGTTCACAGAAGAAAACTGGTTATATTTAAGATGGTATCATACTAAAGTTCACTCTAGGAGTGTACTTTGAACAGAGACAATTCTAAGCAGCTATAAAGATGTATTGCAGGGCATGACATAGTGCTTATTACCAAATGCCAGTGTCACCTGTTGCTCCTAAAATTCCGATTAGGAGGAAGAGGCTATAAACACCACCCTGGTGCATTTTGCTTTAGTTACTGAATATTCACCTCGAGTGAGAATTTCAGCCTTAATCAGCTGTTTATTAGGGAAGTAAATATTCTGGAGTGGTTACCAGTGTATGCTACTGGGAAAGCCTTAAAGGGGAATCAATCCATTTACTCCTGTCAGACTTTCTTGATTGAATATGGCAGCTACATCAGGATCAATAAATCCTGTAGTCTGAAGTATTCTTGGCACTCCATCCTCTAGGTAGATGGAAAGCAGCTGACTAATAATGTGTGTAAATTTCCTCCATGGAGATCAGCTCTGATTTTTACACAGTATATTTCATACTTGAAGATCAATGCCTGAGCAATACAGTATTCCACCATTCTGGGTATGAATAGGTGCCAAAGATCAGCAATCTATCAGCAGCTCCTCACTGTGAGGTCTTCTCCAACCCTCAAACACATTGGTGGGAAGCTGATTACAGGCTGGGAGGCAATGCCAAGTGGGCATCAGGATAAGCTGGGTTGGGAAGAGGAGCCACACCAAGCTAGTGTCACGTGGGGAATGGTCACAGAGTGTATTGCAGACACACACACCACGCAAGCTTGAGAGGAAGGTGCAGCTCCTTCTGCAGATCATACATGGCCTGAGAGGTAGCAAGGAGTTAGTGGAGGAAAGGGATGGATACCAGGAGGAAAGAGCATGACTGCCTTGTACTTACCCAGTCATTCATGCTTCTGGAGTGCAAGCAGTGTGGAGGTTTAGCAGGCCACTCTAGATGGTCACTCCTCCTGCAAGGCAGTGGCAAATTAACTCTGAGATGGTGTGATGTGACCTTCATCTCTACTGCTGCTTTGAATCCAGTTCTCAGCTGTTATAAGCTCCTTATAACACACTCAGGATATGTTAGGCAAAAAAAGGTGCTCCTTTGGTTAAGTTTAAGCCAAGAAAGGGAGAGCACAAAAGATCCTCTACAGGATAGATGACTTCAAGTCCTCTATCTGTTCAAAAAGGAATGATATGGATGGCTTTAAATTCTCCAACTTATTTTAGAGCCTCATAAATGATATCACTTACCTATTTTCAGACTTGGCACAGAGAACTCAAAGCAGTCACAGAATATTTAGATTGTCAAACAGTTCCAGTTCTTCAGGGTGGCTATATATATTTTATTTTTATCCCTATATATTTATCTATGCATAGGTAGACATATGTCTAGTAGGTGAGGTGAGCAGCTGAGGATAATTTTTATATGGGATTGATACAACTTATTTACACAACTTTCTCTCTGAATGGAAAGATCAAGAAAAATCAAGGAAATAAGCAGATGAATACAAATGCTGAACTCCTGAGCACATATATACATATGCCATGGAAATAAGGAATAATGCATCAATACATGAGATGTTAAATTTCTGCCTTTGGGCTCTTTCCAGCCCAGAACATCCTGTAGCTTTGGGATCCCCACGAGGGGTGTAGCTGAGTATGTCTCTATGCACAGATGCTGGCCATCCCTTACTGCATGAGAGAAATGAATTATGTGGCTTTTATGGTATGGAAGAGCTAGCTCTGCCAAGAGCTCTCTATGCATATTTCGTCTGTGCAATGAATTACCCAGACTATTTTGCCATTGTTGAACTGCTAAGGGGGAACAAAATGATAAATGCTAATGAAAAATTCACTAACAGACACTACTGAATTCAATGGGAATTCTGTCGTACTCTTCATTAGGACAGAGATTTCAGCTCTCCTCTAGCATGGGCAGAGAGAAGGGAGAGTAGAGATGCTTTTTTAGTGTGTAATTCACACAACTTCTTCTTTTCCTGACGTGTTGCAGGAATATTGGTACTCAGTTTAAAGGAACTAATCCTTATAACTTGGAAATACTCCTACTGAACTACTCCTTGCAATGCTCTGAGGTGACAGGAAACAGGAGAATGACCCAACTGAGAAATGGATTAGAAGGAGGAAAGGGTAGAATATTCTCACAGGAAAGTGTTTGTGCCTTAGAGCACACAGCATGTTATTTCCCTTCTGCATCTCTTCTATTTTAATATGTTGAGGTTATTCCCAGAGAAACTGCACAATGAAACATTAGTTCCTGGAAGGAATTTACAGAGGAGTTGTGCATCTCTTAAGCCTTCCTCTTTTTAAACTGCATGCTTCTAGCTCTTTCAGCTTTGCCACACCTCTTTTCTCTTTGAATCCTTTCATCATTCCTGTTGCCTGCCTTCAGAGCTTTCACAAGCAGGGAAAAACAGTATGCACAGTTCTGCTTTCACCAGAGGTTGACAAAGTCCTTGGTTCTTTCCTTAGCTTTACATCAAACCTGCTGGGCCACTTAAGGCCTGACCCAAAGCTGTTCAAGGCAGTTGGAAAAGTCCCATTTGGTACCAAGGGTTACCTCTCAAACTCTCTGTGGAGAGAGGCAGATCTTTTCCCCTCTGACATTATCTGATTGCAACCTCCTCTCTGTCAGCCACGTCCCTGACATTCCTAAAATCAACATTTCCTCATCTATTGACTAGTGCTAATTCCTTACTCTGTTACCTTTGCAGGCCAATTACATTGCTCAAATTTAAAGTCTTTATCCTCCACTTAGAGTGTTGACATACTGGAAAGAGTTCAGAAGAATAAAGTCACAAGTGTTAGCCAAGATCCATTTTTAGGCTGGTTATTTTGGTTAACACAGAGAAGGAGACCAGGTGAATTACTCCTGATCTGCAGGGACCTAAATGGAGAGAAAAGTTTTAATAGGAGCAGTCTCCATAGTATAACAAGATGTAATGACTAGAAGTTTGATATTCAGAAGCTTTAAATGTTTCAGTTGTTTAAGGATACATGAAATCAGCATAAATAAAAAAAAAATACAAGCAAGACTACAGCTAAAAATCTTTGACTAGTTCTTTTTTTCTCCCACATCTTCCATGCACAGAGTGTGGAGGACTTACCATAGCAAGAAGTCAAGAAGTTCAGGCCTTTTAGGACGAAAAGCGTCAGGGCAAACCAGCTGCTCCTATCAAAAGAAAGAAAAGACTGAGCAAATCCTACTTGATACTTTTATATATCTTCACCTTTGGAAGATGCAGACCTGGACTTGGAGCCCACAAAATGGTCACAAGATCTTCCAAGCAACATTTACTTTGTGGCTGACCAATAAAACCCTGCAACAGAAGGAGATGGACAAGGGCATCTTGCTCTTGAATATCAGGGAGTGAAGTAGAGTGTGTTCCACCACACTTGTTGCAAAGGAAACTTTCTCTCAACACAAAGAGGGCCAAAAACTGGCTTTTCTTTCAGGTAAACAGCTATTGAGTGGATCAAATGGTGGGGTAAATATTTCTCCCCAATGTCATCAAGAGTGTGGAAGTCTCCTTCAGTTAGCCACAGCAGTGTAACTTATATTTCTATTGGCATTTCAATATGTTTCGTGGCATTTTGATCAACCAAAATCCCTAGGTAAAGTCTAACACCTTTAAATAAGTAAACTTGATATCAAGGATCACACTTGATATGTGGAATATCTAAAGAACCCTGTCAGAGAGGATTAGACTCTGTCAGACTTACAGGAACTGTACACATAGATCTCTCTATCCATCTATATCTGCATTCCCATGGCCTTGGAGGAGAGGGAGTAGACTAAGGGTAGAGTAAGAGTAGACTCTTTTTCCCTAAACTTCTTGAGCAAAAAGAGATCTCTTCTCCTAATATTGTAAAGTTCCTCAACTGACTGAAGAAACAAGGAGACTCCAAACAGAAAGGCAAAGGCATCTTCTGTTCTACAGACCTTTGTGTTGTTTTCTTTAACTGAACAGTGTCATTTTCATCAAGGCTGAGTAGTGTCAGCTTCACTCTCCTGTTTATTCATTTCTCTACTCAATGACTTTAGACATATAATAACACAAGAGCAGAGTTTGGTACTAACTCAATTTTTCATTCCATGAGAGAGTACATGGATTTTCTTTTCCTATTACAAACTTAATTGAAAACCCATAATGTACAAATCTTCTATGAAATGATATTAGAAAAAGAATGTTTCAGGTCAATCAAGCATTCTCTTTAGATAAAACTGAAACATTCTGTGTGGAATTTAAGAACCAAAAGTATGAGTGAAGATGTATGCATCCACATCATCATAAGGTATTACTTCACAATATGTTTACTCTCTTCAATAAAAACACATTTTCAGCATATTCTGAATCAGGATCTAAATGAAGGCATGGGCTGTGCTTCATTTGGCTCTCATTAATAAGGAGGAATTTCTTCCCTGAAAGGGTTGTTAAGTCTTGGCCCAGGCTGCCCAGGGAGGTGCTGGAGTCACCATCCCTGGAGGGGTTAAAGAAACATTGACCTGCTCTCCTTAGGGCCATGGGTTAGTGGCATGGGAGGGATAGGGAAGCTTGGACTTGATGATCTCATAGGTCTCTTCCAACCTTAATGATTCTGTGATTCTGTTAGCATGCATTATGGAAGACATCATGCACTACAATAACTGTTTTCTATTTCAAACACAATGGGCTTGAACTAAGGAAAAATATCCTTTCACTTGCCCATTTCAAGTAATGTGTTTTCATATTGCCATGGGAAAATGTTTGGGTGAGGGATGCTCAGGAGGATGCTCTCAGGGCAGTGTGCTTGCATTTTACACTCTATAACTCCCTGTCTCATCATCCTTATACTGTCTGGCACTTCCATTCTGTTGGGTAGCCCAGGGCCTACTTGCACTGTAAGCATTATTCAGCACAAGAAAGCAGGCAGAAAATAAGGCCCTTGTGTGCAAGTGAAGCACAATTCTGGCCCAGTGCTTGGGAGAGTTTTCTGCCTTCCTACATAGTATTCTCCACTTTCATCATTTTCCTTTCTGTTGAAAGCTAAGAAAAAGTAGCTTTGACCATTTTTCATCCATCTTGGAGTCTCTTTGCTACTTCCCAGTGATCTCTTTCTACTCTTTCTAGAGCCTCTTTGTACTTCTTTTACTAGCCTAGGTAGCCTTGTTACATTTGATTTTGCTTTCTCTGCTTCCCTCACTTTCCCTCTGCTTTGTTTGCCACCTAGATTCCATTTAGTGCTTTAAATCTGCTAATGTGATGGGTTGGTTTTTTTTTTGGGGGGGGGGGGTTGTTGCCTTTTTTTTCCCCACCCCAGAGTGAAATGAATAATGCAAATGACTTTGCTGCTGCCTAACAGAACTATGTGGCTTTAGGTCAAGCTCTTTGTTGCTTTCCTTGCCTCCTTGCAATGAGTGGTGTGTTTTCATTGACTTTCATCACTCTTCCCTTTAGCCCAACAGTTGAATTTAATTGACTGCAGTATTTTATTAAAACATACCTTGATTTCAGAGCTCAAACAGCAAAAGAGAAATGTACAGTTGCTAGTAATCATGTCTCTGTTTCCCCCAGAAAATGGTGTATTTACTTGAGAGGAAAAAAAGGAATTGCATGTGAATGCAGACAAAGATAAAAGCTATTCAGATTCTTATACAGTCTCCTATTTCCATCTTCTTTCAAATACCAGAGATTTAGCTAGGGAAATATATATATAAAAGCAAAGAAAACATTACAAATAAGGTACAGTAAATGCTAAATTGCTGTACATCCATTATACAGCACGTTTGGCATGAATGCCAGAGCTGTAAGCAATACCTCTGGTGATTAAACCATCCTGATGCATTACACTGCTAACAGGCTGCCTCACAACACTGTCTTGCAGCTAGAAAACCTCAGAGATCAACAGAAATATCAAGGAGAACCTGGCTCCAAATATTATTGCCATGTAGAATTTAATTAACTGATGTAGTAGAAGTGAAGGACCAGGCATTGAGTCAGATCTCTCTTACATGGATTCTATTTCTATATCTTTGCCAAAAGCTATGTCAGATGTTGAAATTCACTCTTGGGAACTCACCTTTGGATCATTTCATCTCCAGGGCATTCACAAACTCTTTGCTCTGTCCTTCAGCCATTCTGTCTTGTCAGTGTTGCCATCAGCAATCTCTTAGCATGCTGAGTAATATTAAAATGCCACAGTCAATGCTTTCCAGTACTGTTACATCAGTGTGGGATTTCTGAAGGAGTCTAAAATCCCTTATGTCAATGTTTACCCAGGGATTTAAGTAATGCCCTAGAAAACTCCAGCCAGGCTACACAAAGGAAATTCTTGTTGAAGAGAGAAGAGAGAACTGTATTCTTCCTGACTTTAAACAAGAAATAATAATAATAGCTTTCCAAAATTCCTGGTAGGGGAATATATGATGAAGATAGTTGGGTCAGTGCTTTGCAGTGCAACTTGTTCAGGAATTTCTCTTGGTTTGGGGGGTTTGTTTGCTTGTTTATCATGAAGCCAGCCAGTGCATGCTCTGGACCATTTTCATTCTCTTTGGAAATGTTTCATAGCAAGCTTTGGGGTTTTATACTAGACACAGGAATGTGTGCAGGTTTCTTCCTTTAACAGCCCTGTAGCTCTGCAACATGCAGCTGAGGCATAGTTGTGAGCACACAGCATGCATTGACTTGAGCATTAATAACAGAACAAGATCATTTGCAAGTAAGGAGGATTTTCACTTCTGAACTGTGATCACCTCCTTCACTAAGATAATTCTTCCTAGGCTTGACTCTGTGTTGGGTGTCACAGGCAGGAATGAATGCTAAATCCCTCACCTGCCCATACAAGCTCATGCTTGCCAGGAATCAATATTTGGTTATTAACATCATTGAACTGTAAATTATTACCTTAAAAAAGGGCAAAAATAAGATACTGCATTTCAGTAAAGTAATTGAGATGTCATATGCATACAGGTAGGGTTCCAGTAAAAGACAAATAAGGCAAGGGGGAATGAAACAAACATCTTAGAGACAGATACATTTATATCTGTCATATGTAGCCATCTATTTATGGCTTCAAGTTGCAGCAGGGGAGGTTTAGAATGGACATAAGGAGGAATTTCTTTCCTGAAAGGGTTGTTAAGTCTTGTCCCAGGCTGCCCAGGGAGGTGCTGGAGTCACCATCCCTGCAGGGGTTGAAGAAACATTGAGCTGCTCTCCTTAGGGCCATGGCTTAGTGGCATGGGAGGGATAGGGATGCTTGGACTGGATGAGCTTAGAGGTCTCTTCCAACCTTTGTGATTCTGTGATACATCAGTCAAGTCAAAAGCTCCTTGGTTGGGTGAAAGCTCCTGGCAACATCATTTAGTACATATTTTTACAATATTGTAGAAAAATCTCTTAATGTCCTTTATAGAAGCTGCTGGTTGGTGATGTATTAGATCTGATTTGATTGATTTCTGTTAAGATTAGGAGTATCCTAGGTGGCAAAAAGCAAACTGGAATACATGCTAAACTAATTTATACAGGCTGTGCATGGAGAGCAGTTTTATTCATTGTAGAAATAAATCTACTTCTCCATCTGAAACTATCAATTAAAATGGTAGCCATTAGTCATGAAAAGAAATATATAGTGTGTTCTTCACGACAGGAGAATGCATCATGTATAAGTGGTCAATAAATCATTTTAGGGGAAAAGTGATATGGCAAACAGTGGCACTTAAGCTTTCAGTTTGCATTAAACTTGGAAGTGCAGCAAGCTGCTCACCAGAGATCCAGCCTCTGCCACACAAACCCATGGCACTACTCCTTCTGCTTCAGGAGCCAGCAAAAACTTCTCCCCTTGCTCCAGCACCTGACTTGAGTGACTCCCAAACCCTTCCAGAGACCCTGCAAAGGGGCAAGGTTGATTTTGTTATGTTTCCTTCTCTTCCTTATCTATATTTCTTCTCTACTTTGTCGAAACACATCCTTAATCCACCATCAGTCCCTACCTGTGCTCCTGTTTAAATCAATAGGCCACCTGCTCTTAAGTGATCACACTCTCCTTTCCAAAACCCTTAAATCCTATAGCTTTGCTTTGCCAAGATTGCCAGCAGAGGTTCAATATAGTGCTAGTGAGCTCAGATGCTGCTAAACCACCACCTGATGTAGTCAGTAAGAGTTTTCAAAAGAGCTGGGCCCTGAATGTACAAGTTTGTACAAGTGTGGCAATAAGTTTTGGGTAGTTAGAAAGACTTAATTTTCAAGTACAGCTTAATGTTACTTGTCATTTTTTTCCCCAGGCTTAAATTTTCTGTATGACAAGAATTTTTCCTTGGATTTTAATATGTTATTTTTAAGAGGAGTTATGTAGTCTGTGGGGGTTTTTTAGCTCTTACAGTAACAATTCAACTGCTGCTGCTAAGCAGAATGATGTCAGGTTTTACTGGCAACACAGCATCAACAAATCCTCCCCTGCAGTTGACCTATCTTGGAAGCTGTTGGCTTTTATTTACAACATACTCATAGTACACTGTCCTAAACTTGTTCTGCACTGACCTTCTGGCTCAATTAAGCTGGTTTGTTGGAAGAAATTAGACTACCAGTTATGGTAGGCACAAGTTCAAGCTCTGTGATATTTGTTCAGCTGCTACAGAGGCAAATCAAACTCCAAGTGAATTTGATTTGTGAAGCCTATAGATTGCCATCCAACTGATGAACAGCATAGCTCTTTCCTAGAAGAGCTCACAGGATCCATCAGGTGCTTTCAGGTGACATTGAGAAAACCAAAATATGTTTACTTTATATATGGAAATATGTCCTATATATTTTAAGTGTCTATAGTTATATATACATCTATAAAACAATATACTTTCCTTATCTTAAAGGTGACCTATAAGCAGTTGCTTGGTTAGTTTCTGGAGGTTTTTTCTCCTTGAAAAGTAGATTTCCAAATGATGGAGGATTCCCCCTAATCTGCTGCAAATAAAAGCCAAGATTAACAACCAAGAACTTCAGAAGAGTTTCATATGCAATGCAGATGTTGAATGCATCCCTGAGGGTGCCAGCAGTGATGACCTTGTCCTCAGCAACAATAGCATAAGGAATAATCTCCTGCTTCCTACCATTTTGTGACAAGACATCTGTGCTGAAGAAGCTCAGGGATAGAGTGCTGGATGGGTACTCATCCATCTCAAACCAAGACCTCCTTCCCTGATATATGCTTGTGTGCACACCAAGCTTGATTGCTCAGGTGAGGGAGATCCATTTCCTTCTCCCTGCTTCCATCCTGGAGGTGTCACACAGCTGAGAGGAGCAGCAATGCTTCACTGTAATGGATGGCACTGATTCTCCTGTGACTTTTGGGCAGCCTTCTTGGTACTGGGGTAAAGAACAAGGATTGTGCTGGCATTGCAAGCTCTTTCTCAAGCAAAAGGCTTGCAGCTGGGTCCTCCATCATCGTGCAGAAGTAGGAGAGGGCTCTGATTTGTCATAGGCATTCTGGGGCTGGAGTCTGTAAATTCCTGAGCACTTGCACAGCCTGATCATTCCAGTGGAAGCAGCCAGTGCTTTGCACTCCAAGCAAGTTGAGCCCTTACTTACACTAATATCACCTTTTAGGTTCGAACATAACATTTATGCCTGTGCAATCACAGATGAGATTTGCCAACCTGACAGATGAATAACTGCAATTCCAGCTCACTAAAGCAATGACAAAATGCTTTCTTAGCCATAAAGAAAAAAAACAAACAAAACTGTAAAGAGAAAAGGTTTCTCCATACCTGAGAATGAATCATCCTTGTGAATGCATTCCCTGGACTCAGGCAAATCCTGAAACATCATGTGTGGGCAGTACTCATGACTAGGGGAAGGACAATAAAGGGTTCAGCTACTCAGGCAAGGTTTCCTTTAACCAAGCAAATTGCTAGTCTGGGAACTTATTTCTGTGAACAGGGATGGCCTGATAAACACAGTCATTAGGAGCTGAGAAAATGCCAGGCATGATGCAATCCCTTACTGGATTGACTCTTTTCTTTAACCAGTAAAACTGAAATCACTTGCAAACTTGACCAGCAGCTGAAAGAAATACCTACAGGGTGGTGGTGCTCAAAGAAAAACATTCTTCCTATTCATTGGATTTTCATATGGAGAAAAAACAACTCTATAGGATTTGAAAGGATGTTTGTTGGGAAAAAGTATTTGCTGAAGATAGAAAAGACAGTGGGGCTTTTCTCCCAATTCCCTTGCTGATAAATGAACACTAACTAATGCTTAAGCCTTTCTAATGAAGACAAGTTTCCCATGGAATAAAGTCCTCAATGATGAGCAGAAAAGAGAGCATTTGTAAATCCAATGGAACACAGGATGATAAAGCACATCCAATTTATGCAAAGATGTGCTTGCAGCAGGATGATAAATAATATCCCCATAATCAATTACTGGAAGAGAGACAGACTGAATAAATTGTTTTCTGGCAATTTCTGGAAAACAAGCCCAGCACACACACAAAAAAGGACAAATTGACTTTAGTCTTTTAACAAGGAAAACCAAACTTACTACTGATTCAAAGGACACTATATTTATTCCTGTCTATTTGCATTAGCAAGAGAAAACCTGAAATAGGGCATGATTATGTTACTGAAGAGAAATAATTCTCCAAGCCCCAACCCTTCCACCAATCAAAATAAAGCAAAACTCTGGGATTTTGAAAGAAAAAGGTAAGAAAGAGGTAGCTATTAGCAACTAAATACATTACCAGTGTTGGAAGATGGGGTTTTTTTGTCTAGATAAGGTATATTTTAAAAATGTCAGTAAATTGAAGCTGACTCAGCAGAGGAAAAGGCAGGAATAAAGGGGGAGGAGGGGCAGGTTATTTTGTGGTGTATATAAGACAGCATCACTGTTCTGCTATCAAAGCCTAACAAAGGTGTCTTAAACATAAGACATGTGAGGATAGAAAGGAAAATAAGTGGAGAAGCTAACCATTGATTTCCTTGTATGTAATTGTGGTAATGAACATTATTTCCCTATCTTTTTTGGCCTCTAACAAGATGCATGAGCCAATCCCTCCCAGCCCTGTGCTGCCATCAAGATGATCTGAAGCTGATTCCTTTTAAAACTCACCCAAGGAAATTTTAGAGGCAGCACTAGAAGAAAGGAATAGTATTCAACAGCATGAAGTAGCCAGAGTGTTGATTAATTTTGCTCATTAACATCATTTCATGAGATCACAAGTATCTCCTAGCAGTAAGCTGTGAATTACTGTCACAATCTAAACTGAGAGGTCTGATCATCCTCAAGCAGAGGCAGCATAAAGTCATGGAGCCCACCCCTCATCCTTCCAGCTGCAGTTGCTCTAACTGCAGGTAGCTGTGGTCATCATCTAGAGTAGTTTTCTAGATTCCTTGTCCTTCAGGAGGAAGCAGCTCGATAGCAAATGCTGACAGACATCCTTGAACACCCTTCACCTGAGCTGCCTTGTGTGTTCCTTACTAGCAGCCAAGGATCTAGGCCATTAAGTTCAAAGGATATATAACCTATTCAAACCTTAACATTCCATTTAATGTTAATTTAGAATGGAAACCTTAAGGAACGAAAAAAGCTTTACTCTTTTTATTCAAACCAACTGCATTTATTACAAGCTGAAACGGCAGCAGGGAGATTCTGGGTTGAATATTTCATTAATGTCATTTTTCTTTTTGATTTGAAAAGCAAAATCTTGGGGAAATTCAGGTCTTTAAGCTCTGCTTAAACAAATTACCCAACTACTACAAAGAGAAAATGGTAACTTTAGTGAGACACTGAATGTAGTCTGAGGTAAACTTCTACACAGAGCCTAAACTTTAGACAGACATCTTTCAGAGTCTGAGAAATACTGCATAAATATTCCTCTACATACCTTGTCCTATATTCCACTCTAACATATTTTAGCCGCCTTGTTTATTTTCTTCTTTGACCTTGTCACACAATGGATAACAATGTGCTTTAGCTATATTTTCATGTCTTAGAGGAGATGATAGGTCTGCTCCATTAGCATTTGGGTCTTCTCTCTGTTGCAATTTGCATAGAGTTAAGAAAAAGAAGGTTTCATGTTCATAAGAGATGACAATTTTAAAAACAATTGTTGTGAAGAGAAAAAAAAAAAAGGAACTCTTTGACACTTCAAAGGCAACACAAGAGAAGAATCCATAATGCATGCAGCAAGCTGAAGGGATGCTCTGGTGCCTGAAAGGTTTGGAAGCATTGCTACAGAGTGTAGGAACAGCCAAGTGTTGTCTGACAACGGGGAGCAGTGCTATCAACTATGCAACTATCATGCTGGGGGAGGGTGGTAAGACACTTGAACTAGTTGCCTAAAGTGGTAAATGCCCCATCCTGAGCAGATTCCAGGGCAGGTTAGAGAGCAACCTGATGTAGTTGAACATATCCCTGCTCATTGGATTAAATGTCCTCTAAAGGTCTCTTTCAGCCAACACAATTCTGTGTTCTCCTTTCTTTTCTTAATGCATGGAGATCTCTCCACAGGCTCAGGTAACTCTACAGGGAGAAGGGACAAACCTGCATGAGTTAGCTAAGGAATTCACAGCTATTGTACACAGCCAGGTCCAGCATGGCCTTGCTAAAGGAATCAGCTCATTTCTGCCTATCACATCTCAAAGCAAGAGAGAATTAAATGTAATACTAAACAAGCAGGGGAAATGAAGAGCTCTTTCTCCTCCCTCTAAATTGCTTTTGAAGTCTTTTCCTACAGAACTCATGTAGAAACAAAATTTGATTGTCTGAAAGCCTATTTGTTCTTAACAGAAAGTTTCTAAAACAATTAGAAAGGACTTCAGTCTCTAAGCAAAACTAATGGCTAGTTTCTCATATTATATATTAAATTAATAATGCTTCCAGAAAGTCAAAAATAGGGTGGGTTTCTTCACCATTGCACTCCTCAAGTTACTAGTTAATATAATTCATATAGAAGAAATGAGAAACAGGCTGAAAGGGGACAACTTGAACCCAGAACTTGAGACTGATTATAGAGCTAGCTGATGTTGCAGATGCCTTTATGGGGCTGTGTCCTGTTTACTGTGCTCAGTGAGAAACAATACTTGGTAGGGTTAGGATCAGAAAGGGTGGAAATGTTCCCTGATTTCCCACAGCCTCCTCTTTGGCAGCTTTGCTTCACCATTTTTGGGTTGCTTCTTGTTTCTGTAGCATCTGATCCCTTTTCCTCTCTCCCAACAACCACAATGGTTAACATTGATTTTACATCCCAGCCTCTATCTCAGCTATGAAACTTTTGATTTGTCTTAATGTCACAAGTAAAAACTTGCCCCATGAATTTAAATGGTCACTTAAAACATTTTTTCCCCTTTTTTTCTTATCCTGCTAAGGCTTCCAGGATTTTTTGCTGTTTGATGTTGAGAAGTCTGGCCATGTAAAGGCAAGATCAAAGTGCACTCCTGGTTAATCAAGCCCAGCCAAAGTTCCTGCAGAAAACACTAGTCAAATTAGACCTCATCAAAGAATCATGGATGGCTAAGGATCAAGGGGAAGCATTAAAAATCAGGGGAGAAAGAGGGTTTTTTTGTAAAAAGAGAAGAAGGAAGAAAAATTTGGCTTTAGAAGGGCAGCAGGGAAAGAGGTTAGACATTATCTAATTTCATGTTTTCCTTTCCACACTGCTTCACAGGTAAAGTGAATGAGAAAGCCCATAGCTTAATCAGACTGGCAGTGGCCAATGAGCAGATCTGCTGAATGAAAACACAAGACTACCATTTGATATCATCCTGTTTCATAGTTAGATTACAGAATCTGTAGTGAAATAGTCTTGTTTTCAAGAACAATAGCAACAAGAGCTTTACAAAAGAAGGCTCTTATGTATAAACACTTATTTTAAATATCTTAAGCATTTTTTAGTTAGATAAAAGAAAGGAACTGCTTTAAAGTAGGCCACTTACTTTCCTTTGTCAGGAATTAATCAGGTGATGTATGAGACAGTTACTCTGTGTTTCATATTACACCCCTGCTACTTTTCATCTCCTTTCTAGTACTGCCCATCCCCTCTCCTTCAAGCAGCAAGCATGCCTGTAGCAGAGATTTTATTGAAGAAATGATAATAATGATGAAATAACTCATTAAAAGGAAATGTATATGTTTAACCCTCGGAGCTAAGACTCTGTGCCCTATATGATCCACTGGAAACCATATTTCTAGTAGCATAAGTTACTATGAGTTGCCTTCTCGCTGCTATAAATGGCAAATCTTTCCCCAAAACACTGTTCACCTTTTCTGGCAATGAGTTTCACACACTCTGTAGTGTAAGGTGTGGTTCCTTTTACCTGCTGAAAATGCCACTTTTCATTTTCATCTGTTCTTATATCAAAAATTAATGATTCTTTGGGTTACTCCTCCCATACTTTTCCTTACTCCAACAAATCAACTCCTCTAAACATAACTAAGTAGTTGCCTCTGTTTCTCTGCAATAACACAGAATGTTGCAAAGCATTTCTGTTAAAGAATTTCTGACCTAATCCAAACAGGACAGGGAGTTCAAGGTGAAAAAACTGCTGGTTTAAAGAAAAATTGTTCTTTTCCACTACAGAGCAAGTGTGCTTCCTCCAGCTCTGAAGAAGTGAGCTCTGCTGGCTTGGCTGTTCCTGGGCACTGAGCAGGTGTTTCATTACTTCTCCCAAAAGATGGTTAGTTTTTTCCTCTAGATAAGCAAGACCCTGACAAGTGGAATAGATTGTAGCTGGCAGGTGGGAACTTGATTAGAACTTTTCCCAAAGGAAAAGAGAAGTGATGTGAAATAGTGTGGTCCTTCTCTGTAATGATCACAAAGTCACAGAGAGCACAGAATTGTAGGAGGGTGACACTGAGCTTTCTCTGCAGACTTCCAGACCAAGGATTCAGTGGCCTTAAGAGCCCAGGGGTTTTCATCTTTTCAGATGAGGACTGAGAAAGCCATGCACAGTCCCAATCTTGCCTCTCAAACAGCCTAAGCACCCCAGCTGCTCTGTGGGACCAAAGAAAGGAAAGATACCTTGTCCTGCAAGAAATTCATTTGTAGACCTATCTGAAAATATAACATGCTGGAAAACCAGTTTTTCTCTAAGAAAAAGAGAATTATAAGGAAAAAAAAAAAAAGAGGAATAAGGTAATCCCACGAGGTGGAGAAAAAACTGCCTTCCCATTCTTCTAACTTGCTACAGAAGAGACATCTACATCCCTTGAAGACCAAGCAGTTACTGCTTTGAACTGTGAGGGTGACTCTCCTCTCCCACATTGATTATTCATCACAAGGAAGATAAAATGAAGGAAAAACTTATGGCAGCCAGATAAAAATAAGAAGCTGTGGGCATTTCCTTGCAAAGCCCTTGCCCACAGAGTTAATAAATCCTCCTCCAGCCTGTCATCCTGCAAAGAAAAGTCACCTTCCCCTTTGGGGTTCACTGTGGTGGAGAGCAAGTGGCTTTAGTAAAGTTTACAGAGCTTCTTGGGACCCAGTCACAAGCTATGAACACAAATTGCTTTCCAATTGCTTTCAGCCACTTGGTGAATAAACTTCCCATATCAGATTCAAGGAGAAGAAAACAAACAAATAGAGCTTTGTAGCCATTTGTGCTGATTCCTGGGGAAGAATCTTATTCAATGGACATGTGGCAATTTGGCATCCAATCTCCTTTTCTGCCTGGGGTGTAGTCCTAGTAAAAACAAAGTATTTTTAACTATTTTCTCAGTAGATGTATTCTAGAAGCTGGTTTAGAATCTGATCCATTTTCAAGTAGCTAACTCAGGTGATATTTAGAGTGTTGCCATATCTCACCAAATATTTTCTCAGGAATTCTCTGGAGTTTTTCCTTTCCTCCTTATCATTTAATTACTGTTCCTTTTTGTTTGTTTGTTTCTCTGTATTTCATTTGGCTCCCTTCTTTTCAGTTTTTTAATATACTGTGCATTTCACATTCTTTTCCATTCTTTCCGTTTTTTTTCCTATTCTTATTTTACTCCTTCCCTTTCCTTCACTATTTCTCTTGCTTTCTTTGATACTCCACTTCTTTCACTATTTTTTTTTTTATTGGAAAGTGAATCCATTGCTTTGAAAAGCTTCTCTAAAATAAAACCAGCACCAGAGGAACATGTAAGGTGTACCCAGGGCATGTTCCTTTTTCATCTCTTAGATTAACCTTGGAATACAGCGCAGTGCCAATACTCCATTTGGCTCCTCCAGAGGTGGTTAAGTTTGCCACATAGGCACAAATCATGGACACCAGAGCCATAGGAATCCAAACTGGAGTCTGTGCTCTGCACTGCTCAAATCAGCCTGCTGCCAGATTGTTTGAAGGGATATACAGGAAAGCACACAGCTGTGGCAGTCCTTAACAGAATGAATAATGCAAGATCCACATCTGTAGGAGGTTTGAAATGCTAAATGTTCAGCTATGAAGCCTCTGCTGAGGACACAGATGGCACTATTCTTGCAGTGGTTCCCACCAGAAAGGGACAGAGTTCTCTAATCAGCCTGGACTGTTAATGCCTGAAATAATACCATTCCTTTAGCTCTCAGTGCCTCACAGAATGATAAATGCTTGCTTTGTGACTTGCATTTAATACCCAAGCTTTGCTAAGCTAAAGAAAGCCAGTAATGAATAGGGACATCTTCAAGCACCAACACAGATGCCAACAGCAGTTGATAGCACTCAGCAGGTGAATTTAAACTGACAAGCCAAGTTAAGGTAAAATAATTAAGTAAATTTGCCATTTTCAGTGCAACAAGCACAAGAAAGCCCCTCAGCAGAACACAACCAACCCAGCAAACTTTTCCTCTGTGCACAACAGTTATTATTTCTTGGGATTATAGGTGTGGTTTTTTTCTGCTTTTTAAACCACATCAGTATGCTGAAAGACTAGAAAGAAAAAAGCTAATCTCTGAATACAAGCAAACAAACCTATCTGTTCATCCAGTATTTTAGGGCACTGATGAAAGAGAGCAGAATGTCTTCTAATTTATTCTTTGTCCATCACTTTTTCTGCCATCAACAAAAATTGTGTTCCAAAGGCACTGAACAAATACCAAAAGGAAAGAACTTTTGCTCAAATTAAATGATGTCCCTGGAGTCAGAAAAAAACACTCAGAGAACTAACTGAAAAGTCAACATAAAGTTAAGCAGTGCTGAGAGGTAGAGGAGTTAGAAGCAGCTAATAAGGAAAGCAATGAGTCTATAAAACAAGCTCTGAGAGAAGGCATGAGGTCACCAATGAGCCCAGACACAACTTAGCTGGGACAGGCTTCCCAGTGAGATCAAGGATGATTTCCTTTGTGCATTGACACAGCTGAGTCATTAAAAACTGAACCCAAACTGAAAAAGAATCTTTGAAAAGCTTAAAATCCACTCGGAAAAAGTCAAGATGCTAAAGTAGAAATTCTAGGAAGCCTATCTAGGCAAAGAAGGAAAAGGTTCTTGATTAACCTCATCCATAACAGGGTCAAGGGACAAGGTCTTGCATCACTCACATTGCTGCCTTCATTAGTCTCATGGCCAAACTCCTTACCTTGTCTTCTGTGTGAGGATGTGTCCATGTGCTTCTGCTGCTTGCTGGAAGAGATGTCTGGAAAAGAGGATTCCTATTTTCCTTTTGGCTCCTTCTCTTTCAGTCTGGCTCCTTCAAATGCTTGAGTTGCTGATCAGCAGCAGACTGGCCTGGCTCTGTTATTGGTGATGCCAGCTAAGCAGAGCTTGCAGATAACTGTGCCTTTATCCCTTCAGCAGAGGAAGAATTTTCCTGTTCCTAAAGTCATGTTTTGAAACAGAATAATGACTATCAGAAACACTTGGAGGGGGTGAGTGGGAAGAAAGGAAGACAGAAAGAAAGATAGCTAAGAGCAGCACAAACACTTCCTAAAGTCAAGAAATCCTACAGTGCCCTGGAGGGGAAGACCATCAAATGGGCAGGAGTTCCGCAGTTTCATCACCTCATAATACCCCAAGGGGGGCAAAAAAGTGCACAAAATCCTCAGGTACAGTGTTAAGATTGAGAAAGTTGCTATAAACCAGAGCCTCTTAGGTCATAAAAAAAGTGCACTATTCTTCCCAGAGGAGAAGGAGAAGAATTCATAGGCAAAGAATAGAGGCAGACTGTGAACTCTGGGGTCACGGGAGCTGTTATAGGCAAGATTAAAACCCAGGAAGAGTTCTCCTTAAGTAGAGAGGCAAAACTCAGGACCTCTGTGCTGTAAGCTGAAGAAATTCTGCTCCTGAAGGAGCAGATAGAGATTGGAAACACACATGCAAAATGTGCACATAGCAGTGGCCAAAAGTAATAAAAGAAAAATGTTTTACCAAATCTGAAAAAGAAAACTAGGCAGCTCTAGCACTGGCATGGTTCTATAGCTACAAGGAAAAAGGATGACTGCATACCTTGATGCACAGAACATTAGCATTTTGCACAGGCAGGAATGTGAGCTTCAAACCAAGCCCCAGAGGGCCTCTGTGACTTGCCCAAGGTCAAAGCAGAAAACCCATGTAAGGCTCTTTGATTGTGATTTGCTTTCTAATGTAGAGAAAGCTCACATGCTGAGGGAACTGAAACACTTCTCAGGCAGACAAGTGCTTCATCGAACTCATTTCCTATTCATATGTACTTTAAAGCAGATCCCAGTGGATGTTTGTTCACATCACAAAGCTACCACCTATTTTGAAATCATCTGTTAAGAGTTGGAAGACTCGGGAGAGGAAAGGCCCAGAAACCCAGAACTGAGCCCAAAGATGTGTTACAAAGCAGGATCAAAGGATGCACTGACAGGTGTGTGCAGGAAGCACACTAGAATAGCTTGGATCCAGGCTGTCTTGTGTTAATATTAATACAGAAAGCATTTACCAAACACTTCATAATGGCATTAAATGGTAAAAAATCTTCTACTCTCTATTTTGAGCTATGCAGTCACTGCAAAAAGGTTCCCAATGACACATATGGTGAAACACTGCTGATGGGCAACAGCCTCTCTGCTGGGTTCAATCCCCAGATGGGCCACAGGCTTTGTTGGTTGGACTTGATGATCTTGAAGGTCCTTTCCAACCATGATGATGATGATGAACTAATCTCTCTCTCGAGTTTATGTCCTAAAATCTGCATACAGCTCATACTTGGTTTGTATTTCCTAGCAAGACAGAACAACAGACTTGTCTGTCTGCTTTGCCTGTCAGAGGAGCAGACTCTGCTTTCTGCTGCACATTGAACACCCAAATAAGAGAAATAATACTCTCCAGAAGAGAATATAAGCATTTCTCCATCACATCTTGATGCTAAGCTGCCTGATAACTGTGATGTTCTTGATCACTGTGAAATCTCTTCACCTACATGTAGACCTATCTCTACACCTGGTATAATGGTATGGTTGGGCTTGATGATCTCAGAGATCTCTTCCAACCTTAATGATTCTGTCATCTAAGTATATTTCTATTTCCATAAGCAAAGCAACTCCCTAACTGAGGAAGCTGATCTACAACAGGCACTGATACTGTAGATTACCAATGTAAAGTCAAAGAACAAAAGACCTGCTTGGAAAGATGATGATTTGCAGATTTAGGATCTTAGAAGTGTTTCAGGATGTTGAAGAACCTCATAGAGAGAGAACAAAACCTCTTATGAAAACTTAAATTATGTAAAATACTGAGATGTATTATATGAGGCATTTTAAATAAGGGCAAGAATAAAGGCTAAATACTTCTGAACTGTCTCAGAAAAAATTAATCCTTCTTAATTCATGCACCATTACTAGACTCTGAGATTAAAATGCCTGCTGCCTTTAGGCTGATGTGGTTATAATTATTCACTTGTTTTAATTCCTAGTTTATGGACTTTGTGTATTTTTATGCAGCACCAATTGGGGTGGCATCCAACAATTAAAAAACAAGCATAAATTAATCTCTCATTCACAGGCAATCATCTTTAATTAATGAAAGAAAGGACCTTCTCTGATTTCTAAGCCCATAGATCTCATATAAATCTTAGGAAATCTAAACTTTTCAGGAGGACCTTTGTCACAACACCTTGGACACCATTTTGTCCCTCTCCCAAAAATAAAAGCCTAAGCTTCTTGCCTTTCAGACTATTCCTGAGTGCTCCAGGGCTAGGTTAATATCTTCCCAGCACCACTTGAGCAGTAGTTTGTGTATTGATTCTAGCCTCAGAAAAGTTATGCTCCATTTTTTAGCCCTGGGAAAGCAAACTGATATTTTTGTATACAATCTCTTTGTCTCACAAAGGTGCTTAGTCAGGGAGGCATTCTAGCACCATGTAGAAATTGTCTTCTCTAGAAATGTTATTGCAATCACCAGACAGCACTTTCCTTGGCAGGAATGCATCTTCAAACACACACCCTCAGCTTGGACCCAAAGGTGCTATTTTTGGATATAGATTGATAAAACAGAAGAGAATTTGGGGCAAAACCCTGTAGTCTTCTTTCTGGGCTAGGGTGGCTATACCAGCATCCTGCCTGTTTATTAGACCTTTGCAGTTCCTCAATATGAAACAGCATCTAGTGATTATCATCAGAGAACTGACAAAGTCAACACATCTCAGCATTCCATGAGGCTTTTTCTTGTAGCCATGTCTGGCAACATGATGGCAGCTGAATAGAGAATCTAGGATATAAAAATCGTGCTCCCAAGACATAGCACAGGAGGCAAAGTTGCCTGGACAAGAACAAGCCATGAATAAGTTGGAGAGGAAAACAGAGTTAAGAGCTCATAGCAAAGATGCTTTCAAGAAGAGAAAAAAAATCAGAAATACATATATATTTCTAGCAGATATAAGTTACTTAACATTTTTTGAGCTAATTTTGGATAATAGCAATCTCAAATCATCCTTCTGACAGGAATATATATCATCAAAAATGTAGTGCCTTCTTGAAATGCTTAGTAGAAATTTTCATCAATGATTTACCATCTTTCTTGGGACAGCCAATTGGAGTATTTTAGGAAATTATTTTGTACAATACTTTTTTGTTACCTCAGCCATGCATATATGTGCTTGTTTCTATACAGATAATAGTTTTGATACATAGACAAGTGCATTCTTTTCATCAGAATGGTCCTGTAATTTAAAGGCAAAGATAAATAGTTCAATAAGGAGCTATGTGTGCCTCTCTGCAGTGAAATCCTTTCTCTCTGCCATCAAACAACCACCACTATGTGTAGGCAGAAGAGTCCTGGAAATGAAAGATATTGTGCCATGCAGAGGAAATCAAACCAAGCAGTTCCATAGCACAACACAGGGAAAAGATGTTAAAGCCAGATTTACAGTGCTGCCATCTGTCATATACTAGTCATATGTCCATTGGAATATACTTGTCATCATACATTATATGATGCTTTAGAAATCTGCTTTTCACTTGTAAAGTTAGAGAAAGAGCCTGTGCTACAGCAGATTTGAGTTTGAAGAGAGCATATGCAGATGAACTCATACAGCCAGTACTAAAAGAAAAAGATTATATAGCAAACTTAAACTCTGAGACATTGATAAATGTCAGGAATATTTCCATTTAGAATCCCTGACTACATAACAGTGTTTAATTCCATTTTCACTTACTTTATTTTCAGGTACCTCTTCAAAACTTGACTCCCTGCTATCTGAGCTCATTGTCCTGATAAACTAGAGCTCCCCAGCTCCCAGTTCTGCTTTATCTAATCTAAGATACACTGCCCAATTAATTCTCATTTATTTTGCAGCAGGATTTATTAGCAAAAGCATGATGACACCCTGACTGCAATGCCTTGCCAACTTTCAAATCAGGCCCAAAAACTTGGGTTTCCCTCCAAAAAATTGCATGGGCACCAACTTCACTTCCCAATTTTTTGTGACCATTCCCTGGACTTGGATTCCTGCTCCCCAGCTCTCCCACACTTTTCTAGGCAGATCTACTACTTCTTCCCTTTCCACCTATGTCAGGAAGCTTTCCCTTCCCTTCCTTCCCTTCCCTCTTTCCTTTCCCTTTCCTTTTCTTTTTCCTTTCCATTTCTTTTTCCTTTCCTTTTTCCTTTCCATTTCCTTTCCTTTTTCCTTTCGTTCCCTTCCCTCTTTCCTTTCCCTTTCCTTTTTCCTGTCCTTTTCCCTTTTCCTTTCCTTTCCCTTTAATTTCCTTTCCTTGTCTTTCCTTTTTCCCTTTTACTTTTTCCTTTCCTCTCCTCTTTCCTTTCCCTTTCCTTTCCCTTTTCCTGTCCTTTTCTTCCCTCTTTCCTTTCCCTTTTCTTTTTCCTTTTGTTTTCCTTTTTCCTGTCCTTTTCCTTTCCTTCCCTCTTTCCTTTCCCTTTCCTTTTTCCTTTCCTCTCCTTTCTCCTTTTTCTTTCCTCTTTCCTCTTTCCTTTCATTCCCTTTCATTCCTTCCCTTTCCTCTCCTTTTTCCTTTCCCTTTTCCTTTCCTTTTTCCTGTCCTTTTCCTCTCCTTCCCTCTTCCCTTTCCTTTTTCCCGTCCTTTTCCTTTCCTTCCATCTTTCCTTTCCCTTTCCTTTACTCTCCTTTTTCCTTTCCTTTTTCTTTTCCTTTCCTTTCCCTTTTCTTTTTCCTTTCCTTTTTCCTTTCCATTTCCTTTCCTTTTTCCTTTCGTTCCCTTCCCTCTTTCCTTTCCCTTTCCCTTTCCTTTTTCCTGTCCTTTTCCCTTTTCCTTTCCTTTCCCTTTAATTTCCTTTCCTTGTCTTTCCTTTTTCCCTTTTACTTTTTCCTTTCCTCTCCTCTTTCCTTTCCCTTTNTGTCCCACTTTACAGAGCTTCTGTCCCTTCCTGCAAGCAGTGAGGTTGCTGCTGCTCCCTTCCTGCTGCTGAGTGCCTCACTGCTTCACACACTGTAGCTGTAGGCCCTATTTCTATTCTTTTTGTGTAAAATTAAGGGCAAACCTCTAGTATAAATGTCTGTTTTCCTGCCTGCCTCAGGTTAGCTAGAGCTATTCATAAATATACACTTGTTCCTAGTGGTAGAGGGGTCTGGACCATTGTCTGTCACAAGAAAACCTTTTTCTTGCTACTACAAGTGCTAATGCTCATTAAAGCCCTGAGCCAGCTCCCTGAGAAGCCTTTGGGATTCTTTCAGGTGACTTCTTTGTGGTTCAAAGCAGGCCCTGAAACACCTCTATTGTTAAAAATCACTCTTGTTTCCTTCTGTTGTTTCTACACGAAGTATTTATCAGAAAATATTGAACTGTATTTCAGAGTGAGTCAGTAAATCACTCATGTCAGGCTCAGGGCTTTTGGGTGGTAATTAAAGATTTAAAGCATACAAACAAAAATATGTCATTGCTTAATTTAAACCAATCAAAATCTTTCCACATTACAATATTTGCCTGTTGCCAGTCAGACTTTGTTCTAGGTGTACTATAGGATTTTTTTCTAGCTAATCTTACTTAAAGCAAGCAGTAAGCTATTTTTCCCCTGGATGAAAGCTTTAAAAAGGAAAAAAAAAATCATATTGCCTTAATCTTCACACTGGTAAGAATTTTAATGTGTATTTATTCTTCCAATGTGTGGTCCCACATGCATTATTTAATTTCATTAGAGATAATGGGCAAATTGATACTCACTATACATTCATCCCACTTGTGTTTCTTTGTTGGGATTGTGGAGCTCTAATCTGGTTATTATCAGACAGAGCATTACAGACTGCATCAGCCTCTAGCCCTGGCTCTCAGCTCCCTCTCCAGCAGTTCCTTGCTCTACAAAAGGCATATATACATACCTTTAGTACTTCTGAAACAGCAAAAACTGAATTCCCTCCTCCCTGGCCCCTCAAATACCATTGGTTTGATGAATAACACTGATTGCTCAGTTTCATCACATGCTGAGCAACCACATACTCACCAAGGAAGGAGAAACCTGGAACCACATGAGTTGATCTGGTGAGAAACATGAAGTAGGATCTAGCAGGGGGGGGTGGACTAGATGAGCCTCAGGGGTCCCTTCCAACCCCTAACATTCTGTGATCTTATCATGACAAGGTCATTCCTTCATTTGTTAGTCCTTCAAAGGAACAAGGCTGGTGCCTTCAAGACCTTCAAATGATGTGTTCTGGAGGCATTGAAAAGACAAAGATTTGGAAGCCTAGAGTGGATAACCAAGTGGAAAAAAAGATCACATTAACCTTCATTTACAAGCTTGGAAGATAAACTGTGCTTAAAAAACACCTTATCAGGTAACTATTTTGTATATCTTTCTGTTTTGTTGGGTTTTTTTCCTGGATGAGCAGTACTTAGGCCTGATTCTGAGGTAAGAAACAACAAGGGAAAATGCTAATTTTCCAAAATCAAGCTTGGTAAAATCACCTCAGTGAACCAATCTATTTTCACAGAACAGATGGTTCCTAACGGAGTTTTTCACCAATATGATTACATCATACAATATGCCTCTAGCACACATATCTGAGCTAGTTCTATTTGGGCTAGCTCCAGCTCTGGTGTCAGTATCACTATTCCAGTATAATACTGAATTCAGTCCTGCTGGATCCAAGTCAGAGACTTGCCTGATGTTCAAATATCCTGTCACTGATTTCTTTTTCTCCATTACTTTTATTTTCATATTCAAAGAAGGTTAAGTAATTAGTAGGTTAGGTTTTCTCATGACTGTGGTGGCAAAATCAATCTTACCATGAATTGTCAGGTGTTATGTAATTTATAGTCTGATTTCAGCTAAAACAAAAAGATAAAAGGATTATTAGTACTAAATATTTTGGCTGACCCTAGACTACTGTACTTCATTTTCCACTTTAAATGGTGATATGTGCACTTAGCATTCATTTTTGTCTTTGCTTTTTAGCATCCTCATTTCCTCATAGGCTTCATTTCTTTGATATCTTTCAGGTGCCTTTGATCCATATTACACCTTAAAAGATTTAATCCTGTTTGATTTGATGTCATTATTTTTGGTGGGTCCTTTTGCTATCTCCATTGTGTTTACTGCTTTCCTCTACCTCTTTAATTTTACTTTCAAAGAGCCTTCTTTGTTCAGAGACAGACATTCATTTCCCAATGTTATTTTCCTGGCATGTTCACCTGCAAGAAATTTGCATCCTTTCTTTTTAATTGGAGGGGATTTTATTAGATGCCAGTCCTTAATGCTTACCTCCATCCTGTGCCATCCATGAGTGCTAAACACAATGAAAATGTCCTCTTGTATTTGCTAACTACACTGCTGCTGCTTCTCAAGATCACTCCTACATTAATAAAGGTTAAATAAAGAAGACCCTCTTCTTAGCACAGTAGAACAAGAACCACTTGAAGTGTTAATAAAACACCTCTCTGCTTCTTTGTGCTGTGCTATTGACTGATTGAGATGTAACTAGTTGAAGTCTTTTTCAGAGTACACTATACAGTGTACTTCAGATTTCAGAACAGGAGTGAAAATACAGTGCAGAGTACTGATGGCAGCAAGATGGGCATCCAGCTTGCCTGCAAACTGCATACTCACAGTAGATATGGAGTGGCATGGTACTTTTCCATCANTTGCTCAGTTTCATCACATGCTGAGCAACCACATACTCACCAAGGAAGGAGAAACCTGGAACCACATGAGTTGATCTGGTGAGAAACATGAAGTAGGATCTAGCAGGGGGGGGTGGACTAGATGAGCCTCAGGGGTCCCTTCCAACCCCTAACATTCTGTGATCTTATCATGACAAGGTCATTCCTTCATTTGTTAGTCCTTCAAAGGAACAAGGCTGGTGCCTTCAAGACCTTCAAATGATGTGTTCTGGAGGCATTGAAAAGACAAAGATTTGGAAGCCTAGAGTGGATAACCAAGTGGAAAAAAAGATCACATTAACCTTCATTTACAAGCTTGGAAGATAAACTGTGCTTAAAAAACACCTTATCAGGTAACTATTTTGTATATCTTTCTGTTTTGTTGGGTTTTTTTCCTAGATGAGCAGTACTTAGGCCTGATTCTGAGGTAAGAAACAACAAGGGAAAATGCTAATTTTCCAAAATCAAGCTTGGTAAAATCACCTCAGTGAACCAATCTATTTTCACAGAACAGATGGTTCCTAACGGAGTTTTTCACCAATATGATTACATCATACAATATGCCTCTAGCACACATATCTGAGCTAGTTCTATTTGGGCTAGCTCCAGCTCTGGTGTCAGTATCACTATTCCAGTATAATACTGAATTCAGTCCTGCTGGATCCAAGTCAGAGACTTGCCTGATGTTCAAATATCCTGTCACTGATTTCTTTTTCTCCATTACTTTTATTTTCATATTCAAAGAAGGTTAAGTAATTAGTAGGTTAGGTTTTCTCATGACTGTGGTGGCAAAATCAATCTTACCATGAATTGTCAGGTGTTATGTAATTTATAGTCTGATTTCAGCTAAAACAAAAAGATAAAAGGATTATTAGTACTAAATATTTTGGCTGACCCTAGACTACTGTACTTCATTTTCCACTTTAAATGGTGATATGTGCACTTAGCATTCATTTTTGTCTTTGCTTTTTAGCATCCTCATTTCCTCATAGGCTTCATTTCTTTGATATCTTTCAGGTGCCTTTGATCCATATTACACCTTAAAAGATTTAATCCTGTTTGATTTGATGTCATTATTTTTGGTGGGTCCTTTTGCTATCTCCATTGTGTTTACTGCTTTCCTCTACCTCTTTAATTTTACTTTCAAAGAGCCTTCTTTGTTCAGAGACAGACATTCATTTCCCAATGTTATTTTCCTGGCATGTTCACCTGCAAGAAATTTGCATCCTTTCTTTTTAATTGGAGGGGATTTTATTAGATGCCAGTCCTTAATGCTTACCTCCATCCTGTGCCATCCATGAGTGCTAAACACAATGAAAATGTCCTCTTGTATTTGCTAACTACACTGCTGCTGCTTCTCAAGATCACTCCTACATTAATAAAGGTTAAATAAAGAAGACCCTCTTCTTAGCACAGTAGAACAAGAACCACTTGAAGTGTTAATAAAACACCTCTCTGCTTCTTTGTGCTGTGCTATTGACTGATTGAGATGTAACTAGTTGAAGTCTTTTTCAGAGTACACTATACAGTGTACTTCAGATTTCAGAACAGGAGTGAAAATACAGTGCAGAGTACTGATGGCAGCAAGATGGGCATCCAGCTTGCCTGCAAACTGCATACTCACAGCAGATATGGAGTGGCATGGTACTTTTCCATCAGACTTTTCATTCTAGGTGGTGGTACCTAACCTTTCAGGAATATTAAGATTCCCTGCTCCACCTGATCTTCTGTAGTCTATACCATTGCTGAGTTACCAGAGGTTGTCTCTAGAAAATGAAGCACAAGGTGCTCTTTTGATTTGTTTTTTGGTTGGTTGGTTTGTTCTTGTTTATTGGGGTGGGTTTTTTTGGCCATTTTCATAGTACATCAGGAGCATCATCCAGTCCTGGATAATTTGAACAGAGAGACCTGAAGTTTCTCTGCTTTAAAGTTCATTGCAGAGCAGATTGTGGTCATTTAAATGCAGGCCTTGCTCTAATGTGGTGGCATATAGCATCATTACTCTTCCTAGGTACACAGATGACATCCTTCTATGGCACTAGGATCTGTCTAGAGGGAAGAAATCTGATTTATTCACACAGCATTGAGGTCTGTTGAGGTCTGTTCTTACCAGCAGCTCAAAAGGGATTTAGGACCACACAGGATCTACGCTTATTCACAGTTGATAATACACCAGGACTCTTTTCATTCCCACTGAAAGTCTCCTAACAGATGCAACCATATAAATTCTTGAGATTTGACAATTAAGCATCTCCTCTGAGCTCTTGGAATCAAGTAACTGGATGAGAATTATCAACTGTCACATTAAGAAAATTATAGGTACTTCTCCCTTGTGATTGTCAACAACAGCTAGAAAATAAAACACCTTAGCCTCACAAATGGAAATTAAAAGGAAGAGCTAGCTTGAATCAGTAATTTTAAAGACAATTGCACTGAAGAAATTCTTTATGGTGATAAAATCTACCAGGACACACAGAAAAAAGCACTTGAAGTGGTGCTGTAAGCCAAGGGGCAATGCATATTCCTCATGTTCTACACTGTAGAAGCTCACCTTCTGGTACCTGCCATCCATAATTCCCCAGTGATCCATGGCACAACACAAGACACCTTCCTTGCCCCAAGCAAAGCCATCACCTGCAGGCAGGTGGTCACACTCAGATTTTTACCTCCAAGAAAGAGAGAGGACATTTCTTTTAATAAGAATAAATAAATGAAAAATAAAGAACTAAAAACTGCATGCTCTTTTGAGTAAACTCTGCAGGCTCCCATATCTTGTTGAATATTCATTTTATCACAAAAGAAATAATACAAACAGCATTCTAACGCTGTCCCTTGCTAAAAGTAGGGGCAATTGGTACTAATGCTCTGACAACACCTCTTTGTGCCTTCTTGCCATATCTTCTCCTGTCAGCCAGCCAACATCCATTTATAACATCAAGGCCTTTATTGCCATTTTAAAGGTAATAAATAATTCCTTCAAATAAACAATGTGCTAGAAGTTGTGCTGAACTTTTGCAGGATTGGGGGAAACAGAAAGTTTCAAGGTTTAATTCTTTGCCTGACATTCTCAGCATTATCTTCCTACGTAATACTGAGAAAGCTTAACTACTGTATTAGTGCTGATTTTTAGAACAACATCATTATTTGGGGGGAGCTGAATAGAAGGGAGTAACAGCCAGATGAAATTACCAACAAAGAAATGGTTCTCTCACTGAAGTAAGCCCCACAGACATTGTAATGTAATTTCTTGTTAATGAACGCATTAATAGAACTTCACCACAGAAGAACCCTCTGAATTTTAAACTGCCATAGATCTTTGTTCAAACTGTGTATGACAAAACCATTTTATATCAATTATACATTTCATTTGCACAGTTGGATGAAATAATGATAGATTCTGAGTTGATTTTTTTTTCAGTAACTCAGAAACAGTAATTAAAAGAATTAAAATTCTCTCCACAGCATAGAAATTTGACAAAGCAATGTCATTTGCAGAGCCATCAGGAGGGTCTCACTGATGTGGGGAGGCTTTTATATACACATTGCTGCTGAAGTCCAAGGTTTGAGAGAGCAAGAATTGACATAGCAGGTATCTGAATCACAGAATATTCTTTCCTTCCTTTTTCAGAATCACAGAATCATTAAGGTTGGAAGAAACCTCTAAGCTCATCCAGTCCAACCATACCTAGCACTATCATGCCACTAACCCATGGCCCTAAGGAGAGCATCTATGTGTTTCTTCAACCCCTGCAGGGATGGTGACTCCAGCACCTCCCTGGGCAGCCTGGGACAAGACTTAACAACCATTTCAGTGAAGAAATTCCTCCTCATATCTAATCTAAACCTCCTCTGGTGCAACTTTGGGCCATTTCCTCTTGTCCTCTCATTGCTGACCCTGGAAAAGAGACTTACCCCCATCTCACTCCAGCCTCCTGTCAGGGAGTTGCAGAGAGAGCTAAGGTCTGCCCTGAGCCTCCTCTTCTCCACACTAACCAAGCCCAGTGCCCTCAGCTGCTCCTCACCACACTTGTGCTCCAGAGCCCTCCCTAGGCTCCTTGCCTTTCTCTGGACACATTCCAATGCCTCTGGGTCCTTCTTGGCCTGAAGAGCCCAAAACTGACCCCAGGGGTCTAGTTGTGGCCTCCCCAGTGCTGAGGACAGGAGGATGATCACTTCTCTGCTCCTCCTGCTCACACTAGTTTTGCTCCAGGCTAAGATGCTGTGAGCTTTCTTGGCCACCTGGGCACTCTGCTGGCTCATGCTCAGTCAATTCTCAACCAGAGGTTTGTGGGGTGGTTTTGGGAGGTGAAACTCACGTCTTTGATGAGCAGAGCGTGGAGCATGATGCTGGTGAGGCCGTTGTCCTGGAGGAAGGAGAGCAGCGAGGGCTCCTGGAACCACGAAGCCTGTCACCACCTCAGTCGCTGCAAGGGAAACAAGATGGCAGAGGCTCCTGAGGGGACACTTTGGGCGGGAAAGCCAAAAACCCCTCCTCGCACCCCAAAAGCCCCTCAGTCCACCTCCAAATCCTCTGATTTCCCCACAAAATTCTCTCATTCTCCCCCAAAATCCTCCAAATTCGCCCTCAAAATCCCATTTCCCTACAAAATTCCCCAGTTCTCAACCAGCACCCCTAGCTCCTTCTCTGCCAGGCACCAACCCAACCACTCTGCCCCAACCCCTTGCCTGGGGTTCTTGTGACCCAAGTGCAGCACCTGGCTCTTGGCCTTGGTGAAGCTCATCCCACTGGCCTCAGCCCAGCCAGGTGCCTCTGCAGAGCCTCCCTATCCTCCAGCAGATCGACTCTCCCTCCTAGCTTGGGGTCATCTGCAAACTTCCTGAGGATGCACTCGATCTCCTCATTCAGATCTCTGATAAAGACATTGAACAGAGCTGAGCCCCAACCCTGAGCCCTGGGGAACAGCACTGGTGACCTGCCACCAACTCGAGTGAACTCTATTGAGCATGTGAGCACTTCTTGCTCATGGACCCAAGTGTTTAGAGTGGAAGACAAACTAGAGGGGGGGTTTATTATTCCTCCTCCATTGCTCTTCAGCAAAGAGCAACCCAGGCTCAGACTGCAGGGCAGCCCTTAGCTCCCTGCACTCATTTCAGCAGTAGAGAGAGGCTTATCTTCTACAGACCTGAAGGTCATGCATGTCACTTAGCAAGAGCCCAAGGGCCACATCCAATTTGCATATAAACTATAGGCATTTATTAGAAGTGCACAGAACCATATTTGGTATTCAGACGGAAAATAATGTATAGTGGTTGGAGTTCATTAGCAACACCAGCCAGCACTTCTGCTGCTTTATCCCCATCCTTCAGTTGCAGGAGAGGGCAGCTGGAGCCCACATTATATGACTCAGCAGGTCTCATCTGGCCCTTGGGCTGCACATTACATGCCCCTGCTCTCCTCTCTGATGTGCTGAACAATCTCTGATTTCCAACTGGGGATGTAAACTGATAATGAGATTGCCTTCATGCTCTAAACCTCAGTGGCATTATCACAAAAGCCATTTTCTGCCTTTTGCAGTTGCCTGAAAGGGAGAGGGAAATAAACAGCAGAGGTGAAAACAGAATTGGTGTGTAAGTTACAAGACAAACAGGAGCTGCTGATTCAGGAGAAAGTGGACACTTGTTGCAGGCAAGCAGCAATGCTGTTTGCTCCTGCTACATGTCACATTGAGTATTTATTCGAAATGCTATTCAGGTGGACAGGCTCCAAGGAAATTGCCTTGTGTTTCCACCAGGGCCTTGGGAACAGCAGATAAACACTGCAAATGCCTTACAAACATTACAGTAGCATAGTATACCCTGTGATTGGTTTGCATATGATCCCAGGGTGCCAAGAGGTCTGCTTTACATCAGCAACAAACCCAATGATTCCTTCAATGCAGCATCCAACAACCCACTACTTCCAGGTGCTCTGACAGCCCAGCATCACCTCTCCAAGTTCTCCCTTCATATCTGGGCCACAGCAGAGCTTCTGTTTGTCAGGCATCATGTAATTCTCTTGTAATATTTGCTAAGGAAGCCTAGTCTTGAGAAACCACAACCAGCAGGAGCCACACTGCAATAAGTTTCTCTGTTAATGTCACTTCAGCAACATGATTCCCACTGTTTTGAGCACAGGGGGTCTTTACCATGCCTTCAGGGACACACAGTTAAAGCCAAGAAAAATGTCACAATTATTAACTGACTACAAAGAAAGAGAAATAAGGAAGCTGTTTGAGCACTGCTAGAGAGTAACTCTCTTAATTAGAGCATTAGAATATTCTTATACTTCTCTTTTCAGCAGCAAGTGGTAATGACATATGTATTTATACTGGGGTAAACATACAAGACATTGATCTTCATAAAAATTAGTTGGTAATGATTCCCTTGCAACATTCCCAAATCCCTGAGACTTTTCTGTGCTGGCCTGCAAAGCTGGGACCACTGCATGTCCCTTCTGGCCACTTTTTAATAACATGACACCCTCTGGTTTATTAGACCATTGTTGTTTTGTTTGTTACAGCAATGCCCCAAATATGATCACATTTAGAGTTAAAACTGAACATACTGCAAGGCACTGTATGTAGAATGGCATTTACATGGAAGGGAATGCAAGGCTTAGAAAGCTAAAGAGACCTCCAGGGGAAACTCACTGTGTAAACCTGCAGGATGGAAAATTCCCTGGGAGACATGATCTGTGGATTAGAGCCTTCAGACATTAAGTCTGGGGATTCCCACGAGTGTCTGCTAATCTCTGGGCACATTATCAAAACTAATCCTTCTCTTTTGGTCTCTGCTGAAAGGAAAAGTGAATGCATGTTCAATTCTTTTGGAGAAGGGGTGAGAGCTTCTGGCTCTGGGAGAGCTTTAGAGCTCAGCTGGATGGAGTCACCTTCCAAAGGGGAGACTAAAGAAGGCTGAGTTTGGGGCTTTTGACAGTCAAAATATAGACAAGTTTTATCTGAAAGTATCACCATAATGATAAAAGATAACACAAAATATTTATGGCTACACCAGTAGAGAGATTTCTTATCTACCTTAGAGAAACAGACAACGGGAGGAGATTCATCTCTTAAATCGTTAGTCAGCTCTCTGGCACTGAAACTTTCTGGCAATAAAGTTTATCCTTTGGGAGATTGTCCTAGACTAAGCAGATCTTTCAAAGCAAGGATTCACAAGAAAGAGAGGTCTAAATCCAAACATAATCATCAGTGAAATTAAATCACATAACAAGGATTATTACCTTAGGAACATGGAGAGAGGAAATGGAGTCCATGTGCATTTCCCTGCAAGGAAAGGCTCAGAAAATTACATTGCTTTAGAAGTTACAGTCATGGACTGTAAAATCATACAAAAGAATGGACTTCAGGCAGCTCCTGAGGGACAGTTACTCCTGTTAAATAAATCAGAAGAGAAGAGGAGTTTCTGAACAATCTATTTCCTTCTGTGAAAGGACATGCTTGGCTCCCAGCTCCTGTGAGCACTGCTGACCTGAATGATGTGGATCCATGCTTCTTCATGCCTAAACATGTATGATCTCCTGGGCAAGATGCTTAGCTGGGCAGAGCCTTTCTGTTCATACCTGCTTCGGATGGGCTGTGGGGCACATTCAGCAATGCTCATCTCCTTATTCCTTAGGAAATAGACCCAAGAATTGAACTGTTTGTGACCCAAAATACAAGCATGCTGTTATTTTACTCAGCATTGTCTCAGGTAAGGAAATCAAATCAAATCAGGAATTTATTCCCATCTAATTCCCTTCTTCTGAGAAATGTGTTACCAGCCAGAACACAGCTAAAATGAACTGAATAAAAGTTGTAGACCACTACATGATTTGAGGATGTGATAACCCAATCCTTGGTCAAACTAAACAAATCCTTTCCTTCACTTGTGGTTTGTGGGGGTTTGGTTAGTTTTTCTTGGATTTAATCTCATAGCTCAGGAGAATTCTGTGAGCCAGGAGGTTGGGGAGAGGGAGATTAGTCTGTTTTACACTGAGTGAGAAAGAGAAGGACACCTTCCATGGCTCTGACCCATGGCAAGGTCTCTAGATACCACCAAAATGCAGGAATTACATTAACTCTGTAGTAACTGAGGACTAGGTTAAATATTCCACCTTGCCCCAGAAAAGTAGAGTGGACACAATAGTCCTGATGTGATATGTTCCCATAAAATTAAGCCTTTATCCATATTCCAAACAAAATCTGTGTCTAAAATAAGCATTTGGAAAGCAGAAGGAAAACACACATCACTGTGATGGCTAAAACAAGTTAAAAATAATGGCTGAGACTAAAAACGAGCATCAAAGAGCACAGAACATTTCAACAGTAAACATTCAGGACATCTGAGAAGCTGAGGATCATTTTTCCTTGGCTGGAAACAAAGCCTGTAAGGAAATCATTGCAGCAAGAAAAACTGGCAAGCAAAGCTAGAATCAAACTCATAGCAGAAGAATCAGAGGTGGCAGCATCAAAAACATAGGGAAAAGGGAATATTCTGATCCACTTTTAAAAGCAGGAACACTTGACTGACAAGGCTGATACTACACAAATCATTCCCAACATTAAATGGGCCTAGAAGAAAGACAGGACAATCTTTTTAGCAGGACATGGGGGAATGGTTTTAAACTAAAAGAAGGGAGGTTTAGAGTAGATATAAGGAAGATATTTTTTGCACTGAGGGTGCTGAGAGCCTTGTCCAGGTTGCCCACAGAGGTAGGAGATGTCCCATCCCTGGAACCATCCCAGCTCAGGTTGTTTGGGCTCTGAGCAAGCTGCTCTAGCTGCAGATGTCCCTGCTGACTGCAGGGGACTTGGACTAGATGACCTGGAAAGGTCCCTTCCAAGCCAAAGCATTCTATGATTCTGTGTGTATTCCTATATTATATGAAGCCAGGAAATACTCATTACATGAAGAAAAGCCTAGGGCTACCCAAAACAAACTGTAAAGCAGGTTATTTAATTTCAGTTGCAATCTAACTAGGCAGAAGCAGCCAAGTGAGGACAGACTTGAAGAGCATGGCTGTGTCCTATGGTGCCTGAATGGCAATATTGCTCTCTTTGACATGGATAATATTTATTACTAAGTTCTATTAGATTGATGAATTGTTCATGAGCAAAATTTCATTGTCTTTAAAACATGTGCTGTGTGTAAAGTCTCCTGGAACAGTTTAGAATAATGATTTTCAGCTTATTTTGGGTGAAATGTTTGGTTGCTGTGTTCTCAGATTTGGGCTGTGGGTGGTTGCTGCTCTGCTTCAATTTTCATCTTGGCTGACAATCTTCTTGCAAACAATAAATCCTCCTCCCCACATCCAGGAGGAATTCTTAGAGGCATAATGGATCCACCTCAAATAATTAAATCATCTGAGACTCGGGAACATTTGCACAATTAACCAGAAGATGCTAGAAGGCTCATGACTGATGATTAGCAGCCCACTGTGGACAACAACCATTCCAAGTTTGACATCCATCATGAGAAACACACTTGTATTTAGGAATCTGATTGGAATCTCTGATTATTTTGGAACTAGCTGTGGACACTGGCTTGGAAACTATTTTTACTACTCCACTGAAGAACACAAAATAGACAGTGCAGATGCTATGAGGATGATGTTTGGCTAGAATAAATCAACAGATTTTATCCAAAGCTTCACTCCCTTTAACAACTGCAGAGATTTGGCCAAAGATATTGAACAGATAGTTAATAGATCTTTTTGAAGCTATTAAGTTAATTAGAGTCTCCACCTCATGTTTGATATTAATGACATAAAGGCATAAAAAAAGCAATGTTCCAAGTTTTAAAGGCAGAATGATACCTAAGAATAGGGTTAATACTCCTTGATTTGATGTCAGAGTTCAGTGGGCATGAACACTTTGTGAATGCAGCATACACAGAGAATGCTTTGCTGACAGAAGAGTGTATTAATGCAATCAATAAGCACAGAAGAGATTTAAAACATTGGCAAATGTTCATCTCTAAAGGCTGCAGAGATGATGAAAAGACAAGCCGTGCAAAAACTGTGAAGCTAAATGATTGAGTTCCTTCCTAGAGTCTAGAAAAGCCAATTTCCAAGCAGAAATCTATAAGGCATCATATAAAGAAAGCTCACTCAGGTAATGGTCATCATGGCCAGGCTTCGCTAACGCAGCTCCGGGGAGGGCTCCATCCAGGCTCTTCCCAAGCGCTTTTTCCAAGCACTGCTGGCTGCAAAGGCCAATTTGGGACAGACCAGAGTGGTTGCCAAAGGCACAGCACAAGGACTCCTCAGGAGCTAGAAGCTGCAAGACACGATTCTTTCTGCGCTGTCTTTTCTCCTGCAGAGTGATCCTGCGTGCCTGCTCCAAACCATGGGCGCCATTCAAACTAGTGTGTGTGCAGAGCTGCTGAGTGGAGGCCAGAGGAGAGCNGGTAAATAATGTGCAAATAGCAGAATGCTGCTTAACATTTCAAGTTCGAGTCTGACCAACATTTCACAGTTAATTGGGCTACACAGAAGAAATGCTGCCTTGTTGAGAGTAGATGTGCAGGATCAGCCCTGAAAGAGACAATATGACAGCTTTGGAATTCAATGTTCAATTCAACCTAATCAAACAGTGAAAAAAACATTGCAATGCATCTTTCCAAGTAGATGATGCTACTCAAGGTAAATTCTATTCACCATAGAAAAAGAAAATATTAACCTGAGTTGCTCAGTGACTGAATTTAAGAGTAACAATCAATGCAGTCATTCAGGATTCAAAACCAAAAGAATTCAAGCTAAAGGCAAGAAACATTAGTCTGATGAAAGTTGTATTCTTATCTAGACCCTTCAAGGTGTCTAGCATTTTCCCCAGAAAGATTTTACTGACATTTTTTTCATTCCAATGATGTTTCCTGTTATATATTTTGAAGGAAAGAGGGCAGAAATGGATATCTCTCTGCCTGCACTTCTTAGAGTTCAGTTCAGGAATTCTTTCCTTGCATTATAGACATTACTGTCCTTGGCAGACCAACAGATTTGTTCAAGTGTCCTTACAGAGTGGTAGAGTTGAGGATTTCATAAGTTCTTCCCCAATGTTTCAACATTAGAGAAGACATCACCAAAGCACTGCCTGGTAATACTTTTACTTCTGTGACCACTGCCAAATTCATATTTATCTATATATTTTCACTATCTACTCTCAGCTGCATAGGGTTTTTTAAAGACAGAAATACTGTTTTTTTTCCAATAGATTATCCTAGAAAATTTTACAGAGAGAGAGCCAACCTTTTCCATTTGTTGTTTGTTAAGCAGGCTCTTTATTTTTTCCCCACTGATAGATTATGTGCAGTTCTTTTCCTTGCTCTCCCCACACATAATGGGTTAGTTTTGTACTCTGTGTATTTCTCCCTGCAATGGGACAAAGGAAAAAAGAAAGAAAAAGGAAAGTGCACCTCTAAGTCCCCAGAAATTGGCTGACAAGACCCTCTAGTAGGTAAAATACTTCTAAGAAGGACTAGATTTCAAGTTCCTGATGCTCCCTTAGTGCTTATGAGAGCTATAACTCTGACAGCCTGCAAAAGTGAAAGCTTTTTCATTACTTCTGTAGAACTAGTGGGGCTATAGCGCAAGATTTCCCAACTTTACACCCAAACACCTTCCCTTATTTCAAGGGATCACTTCTCCAGGTGGGAAACAGTATTAAATCCTTGGGGCATCATTTCCTAGGGTACTGTCAGCTAGCTGGAGAGTCATCCCATTGAGTTCGAGAGAGAGATTGTATGTCTTGAGCTGGACAAATTGTTAAAGACATTCCAGGAATTATTTCAGTTTAAAATATATCTATTTTAGAGCTTATTTCTCCAACTCTTTCACAGGCTCAATAGGAAAAAAACCACCACCTGCTGAAGAGGAAAATTGATGCTGCTGAATTCTCCAGGCTGAGCAGCTCTTCCCGGCTGCTGTGCTCCCCACAAGTAGCTGAAGCTCACATGCAAGAGGGAGGAATACATTGGCAGCTCCTCATCAGTTTGGGCAGCAGAACTTCCACCTTTCCACTTGAAGGTGAAAGAGTGACTGACACAGTCCCCTGGAAGATATTAGCTTATAAATGATCAATAGAAGTCTCTGCTTTGGCAATGCTTTCTTGCTGCTGCTGTCAACAGCTCAGAGGATTGTGAGCTCCTTTTGTCTATATATTTTATTGAGGGATAAGATAACCACAAACATATACACTTGCATTGTTCAATAGGATCAATAGCACTTTAATGTTGCTTTAGCACTGATTTAGAGTTGTTTTATTTTTAGAGTTTCTAGTGAGAAGAAAAAAAACTCTTAACTGGCTATAGCTTTACAGTCCTTAACATATCATGGCTACCATTATTATAACAGCAAACCTAGAGCAGGAAATCTAGCTGAATTCTATCTTGACCAAGCACTGCATGACCTCAGGATACTATCAGATTAAACCTATCAAAGACAGACTAGCAGTTATGTTAAAAAGAAGCTGCAGACATTACAACATAACAACCTAAAGCCCAAGTATTTGAGCTCTACACAGACAGAAGGTGAAGAACATAGGAAAGACAAATTAAACTTGCCTATTCCTTGCTCCTCCTGCCAGCCTGGAGCCCACATGCTGGCCCTAATGGCCAGCAACTCCCAGGCTGCTGCTCAAGCCCAGAATGTGGAATGATGGATCCAAATGTTCCTATGGCAAGTCAGCAGGAAGCCACATCCCCTGCATATTGCTGGCCTGCTGTCAAAATTACCTCTCCTACTAGCCTGCAGAGGTGTGGATATTATTGCCATGGCTCTTGGCAGTTGTGCAGACAACCCTTTCCTTCACATCCCACAGCTCTGAGAGGAGCTCAACCTTGTCTCTGTTTGGATTTTTGAATGAAATGTTCTCAATGACAGAAACACCAATACCCAGCACAGCAAGATTTGCCTTCACACTGCTTCTAGCACCTCTACCCCACACTATGTTCAAATAGCAGAGCAAGGATTTGGAGCAGATTTGATCTCTGCTGAATTCTCCTTTCTCTTCCTCCCAGAAGCTCAAAAGAAAAAAATAAATCCAATAATGACTGGAGCAACAAACCCAAAGATAAATCTTATTTCATCAGAAAAGATCAGGAAAGATAGCCTGTTGTTTTTTGGAATAAACTAGACATTCAAAGCTCCTTGTGCTGTGAGGTAAAACTCCTGTAGATGTTGCTTCACAAATAGCTCTGGTCATGGGGCTAGACATTGCCACCATAGCCACATAGCTTTGGAGCTGCTTCCTGCATCTCTTCTCTCATAAGCCTCTCCAATCCAGGTCATGCAGGGGAAAGAGCTGGAAGAGTTTTCATTTACATCTGGACACAGAGTCCAACAGAGACAATATACCAGCAGCTTAGGTTTGAGGAGCTCTCTGCCTGTCCTATTTCTGCCTGCAAGTGATTTGGAGTATTATCCAGGGTTAGGAAGCTATAACTCAGATTCCTCCAGCTGCAGGATGAAATGTTACTTTAGGGTGGTGATTTACATCAAGATTAATCACAACCATGACCATGGCAATGTGTTACCTTGGTTTGTTCTCATGATTTCATTGTACTGCCCATATCAAGCATTGCTTCCCAGTAAGCATCCTGCTGCTGTTCCATGTTGGCTGCCTGAGTGAACTGATGATATGGTTATTTAATGGAGCTAAGGTGGTAAGCCTTATGTCATGGTAATTCAATTGCCACAGTCCTAACAAAAAGTAGCCCATTTGGCTCAGGAGCCTGCACATCTGACAAGCTGTGTGGTGTCTAGATCCAAAGCTGTGCTTTAACATGCTCTACACACTAGGGCAGCTGCACCATTTAGCTTGGGCTGGAACACTCCAGGCTGCTTGGAACACTTCTTTCCAAAGTCTGGTGGTTTTTCAGTGTGCTGGTGTTCAGTCAGGCCCATTTTTAACAAAAGCAAATGCAGATGAGAAGCTCCCCAGAAATAGCACTGCATATCAATTTTCTCCAACGCTTTCTAATGCAATGGAAACAGATGGCACATTCAGGCACTGTCACACAAAGCCACTTGGGCTTGGGTGGCTATTCCTCTTTTATTTTTGATGGTCTATTTATTCTGTCTATGTCTGTTGCTGAGTTGTTTCAACACCTGGATAAAATAGGATACCACTGTAAGGGTAATGGAAGTTCATCTTGGTAACATTTGCAGCTTCCTCAGTCCTGAAGGGATTTTTCTGACCAATGGTGTCAATTGTAAAGCATACCACTTTTCTGATGGCAAGCAACACCATTCACTTGCTTTCTACTTCCAGAAAGAAGGAATAAATTCACCAGAGATGATGAGAAGCCATTTCCAAAACTATGAAAGGTCCCTTCTATATTCAGAAGGCATCTTTTTGTGTCAAAGATGAATCAACAGAACATTTATTTCTATATTGTATTCCAAACAATATTTGTAGTCTACATTTTCTACAGGATTCACACAAAAGGGTGATCTAAATTCAGGACACACAGCTCAGAGAAGATGAATTCAGATAAGGCTAGGGGCAACATATACCCTAGGCAATTTCCTGCCACCATTTCCACTGAGTCTTGCTTGATTAATTCAGCTGCAGCAAAGCAGTGACCATTGGTTGTTTTAAGGCAGGAGCATGGTTAAGGTTGCTGGGTTGTATACTTGTATAGTTCTGAAGGAACCCTTCTAGTGTCTGCAGTCATCTACTTGGTCTTCTTTTTTCTACCCCCAAATCCACAATATTGAATCTTTAAATTCAGCAAGTGATCTCAGAATAAAGCCAATTTCCTTCACGTTTCTCTTTGGGTAATACAAGCAGACAAATATGCATCTTGAGGTGTAAAACAAGCACCTAACATCATCTCTAACAGTATTAGAGTCTGACTATCCTCTCTGCTACACAGCACACATCTCCACTGGACAGGCAGATACAAGCTATCCATCATAAGCTAGTTTCCCTGTCTCCATCAGAAGTAAATTAAGACTAATGTGAAGTATTGCAAGAATTCTCACACCAGTTCAGACATAAAACAGCTTTGGCAACTCAGGGAAGGGAGTCACTGGCTTGTGAATGACATCCTGAAAGGTAAATCCTGACAACTGGTGGGGGAAAAAAATAACCAAAACACCAAAAAAATACACAAACAGGAAAGAGAACAAGAGGAAGAGCTCATGTCATGTGCTAAAAAGGAAAGCAACTGAGAGTTCAACCTAGTGCCTGAAAGGAAGGAAAGATCTGAGTGAACAGAAACAGCATAGTTAAGAAAGGGATCAAGAAAAGTTCTTCTGTGGGATGTAAAAGAAATGATTGGAATTGGATATGAGTTGTTTTTTCTCATTTTATAAAACGAGGAGCCTATGCTCTCGTTTGGTTTTCTCTTTATCCTGTGAAGTCTCCACTGAAGGGTCTGAGGAACCTGGCCTGGTTGAGTAGATCACAGCTGCAACCTTTAAATTCTCCACTATTAATCAATGAACCTTATTTGTTATGTATTTCTGATGGCACAGCCTTCTGCATTAGTGCTGCTGTGAATGCCACTGAGTTTCCTAGCAATACATTTCAATTGGGTTGCTGCTGAGAGTCAAAACCTCCCTGGCTGTGTTACCACAGAACCAGTGTGTGACCTTGTGCTGCCCAACCTCTGCTTGAGACAGAAAGAGAAAACTACACAGGATTTCCTTGCCACTCAAGGACATGATTAAAATTAGATTTACACCCAGAAGCAAATGAGCATGTTATGTTATTTCCATACATCAGAAAGAAATCTTTGTTTACATACTGTAGTCTATTTACCTGGTATTTATAGCTAAATAAAACAGACACAGATCAGGCACAAATCATATGTTTATGCTCATCAATTGGATATATTTTTTATTGTTGTTGATAAACTATTATTTCAATAATGAAAAACAAGTACAAACTTCCCCCAAAAGAGCAAATTCTCTATTTACTATGCAAATAGAAGCAAACTGCATTTTCCATTCCTTATTCAATCTCTACCTGTTTCTCAATCAGGTGACTTGCTATTAGATTCATGGTAGGTTATTTTGGGGTACTATTTTGAACAGAACTATTCTGGTTGCTATAATTAAGACTTCTAAAATTAATCTTTAAATGTTATAATTGCTGGACTGACTATGGCATCCTGAGAAATAATAATTACCTGTCTGATTGCAGAGCTGAAGTGAGCTGTTAGCTTCATTTGACTCTCTCTAATCTTGCAGCCTGCATCCCTGTTCACTTGAACAATGTTATTAAGTTCTGCAGCTGATGACATGGGTTGGGTTGTGAGTCAGACAGCCAACCCTTCAAGCATCTAAAAATAAGATCCTCTTCCTTTTGTTAAAATAAAAATGCCTGGACCACTTTAAGCAACCTGAGCTAGATCTTAAGAGTGAAAGCTCAGCCTGGTGCAACCAACTCCAAAACCTCACATCAGCCCCAAACTTCTTCAAGGAACAGGAAATTCTTGCTCTTACCAGCTGAAGATTGAGCTGAGATGGATGCCAGCATCTCATCCAGCCTGCCTGCAGCTCCTGTCTTGAGGTCTGAGACTCACTGAGGCTCTGACAACAGCTGGGAATTGGAAGCAGGGAACACAAGAAATGATGGAAGTAATTGCTCCAAAATTGCAAATCACTCCATCCCAGGTTATTATCTGCAGTGTGCTTGTGAATGGGAGAGAGAGCTCAGTGTGCGTACATAACCCAGAAGGACAACATTCCTGGAAAACAAGGAGAACTCCAAATTACTTCAAGGATGAAATACCCTGAAAGAGCTCAGTCCAAAGCAGAGAGAAGGGGTCCATTACCTCTCTTTAAAGCTCTTCAAGAACAGACTGGACTTCTCCAGATGCATTAAGGGACTGAGGTTGCTGTTTTGTTTCTCCTCCTCCTTCTCCTTGGAAATCATGTTCTGAGTTAAATGTTTTGATTTCTGTGCACTCACTCAAACATGAAGAGCAACTCCATCTTAGGAAAAGGCAGACAGAGGGAAGAACAAATTCCAGTGTGGCATGACAAGATAAAAAGGAACCACTTCACCAAAACTAAAGGTCTACCCTCACCCTCTCTAATGTGAAGCAACCTAACTAACATTTGTTAGCAAAAAGCTGATTAAGACTCAGCAGAGGAAGACTGCTTCTCCTGCTGGCATTGAGTTAACACAAGGCTTGAATAGCTCTCTAGAAGCTTCTCTCTATTGACCCAGAATAACTACACTCTTCATTAGGATCCTCAGTTAAGCACTTCCAAATTTGGTGGGATCAATGCCAATCAAAGCAATTGCCCTCCTTTTTTTTTTGTACAAATAGAGTTCTCCATCATGTCATTTATTTCCTGGGAGACTCATCACTGGAGGTACAGTTCCTGAACTGAAAACACTTGGGGTTTTTATCACTTTGTGTCTCATCCTGATTCAGGGACCTTTTGGTGAGCTAGAATGGTCTCTGCAATCCTATTCTTCCATCTCTTTCCTTCTGCTGAAGCATTTAGCTCCATTCTGTGTCTTCCACTTCTCCTGGATGAAACCACAGTAATATAGAGGAGTGCAAGGAGACAGCCTCACAGAATCATTCAGGTTGGAAGAGACCTCTAAGATCATCAAGTGCAACCACACAAAACTCACTCCTTAATACCAAAATTGGTGCAACTAGGCCAACACATAGCAAAGAGTCCCCAAAGCATCTGTACCTCCACTACAAGAGCTGTTCTCCTACATTCAAGTCTTTCTGCTGCTCTACAATTACTCATTTGTAGTCTTAACATAGCTTTTCCAGAACATGGAGCTAGGAACTGAACAGTCAGTAGGTTCCCTACCATGTGTCTGTATCATTTCACTAATCTTAGTGAATTTGGCTTCTGATTGCCCTTTTGTCTCTCCTATGCTTACACTATCAGCTTAAGACTATTGCATTCACTAGCTATCAGCTGATGTGTTGCCAGAATCATTGCTTAGCACTTCCATATATGAATAATTAAGCATCAAGTATCAATTTGAACTGTGGCTCACTAATTCTTCAGAGCACAGTTAAAAAGAAAACAGCCTTCAGGTACCTGTCCTTGGCTTTATGTGATTTCACTTGTCAATAAGAGAGGTTATGTTATTTTCATCTGAATTCCTTCTTTTTTTTTTTCACATCAGAATAATATTGAGGAATGGATTTCATGGCTTTAATTATTCCAAAATCATGCACTACTTACTATAATTAACAACTGTCTGTAATTATGGGTGCAGAGGGGATTCTCTGCTTAATGCAAAGTGCCCTGTTGAAAGTCAAGGTATTTCAGTGGGGGAAGGACATCAAATGTCACAGGATGTGCTGAACAGAAAGCTTTGCTCTTCTGAGAGTAATATCATTTGCAAATGAATGTTTATAATTTGTAATTGCCTTTAAAAACTACTGGTCTATTTTAGGAACCATGAAGAAACATAGATAGATACACATTTCTTTGAAGTGTGATCATTCTACTCAGTAAAATGGATGGGACAGGAGGATTTTACTGCCAGTCTGTGTTAGGTAGTCTGGTTACTACAGAGAAAATACTAACTCTCTGGTTTGTGTGTGGTAGATCTGGTAATCACATTCTGAATGAGAAACTAGAAGCATCAATAATATTTCCTAGTGAACTAATGGCTTCTTCAGTCTGAGGAAAAGGACATTATTCCCAAAGTGATCACAAAATTTCCTTTGTTGTTTTTTTTTATTCCCAAGCGGGATATATTTTGTGCTCTAAATAGAATTAGCAACCAGAATGGTCAAGGAGTTTGATGGGAAGTATTTCCTTCAAATCAAAACTGAACCTCAGTCACCTCACATGCAGTTTTACTCTACAGGAGGAGATCATTGTTATCCAATCTATAAATCCTCCATAAATGGAATCATCTGTGATCTTGGCAGTGTTCATGTTTCTATAGTGTTCTTCTTTCCTCAGTGTCAAGAATGATGGAGATCAATCAGCAGAGACCTAAAGAGATTCAACTTTCCTAGCCTGACTTGCATTCACATGCAGATCTCTTTGTCTTTCTCTCCAAAAGAACAGCTATGCAACAACACTATATTTAGAGACACTTTTTCCTCTTGAAAGGGATGGGTTTTTGCTCAGCTGACAGCTGGAGTGCTGCACATGTGTGTGTGTGTGCATGCACATGTGTGTGTGTGTGCATGCACATGTGTGTGTGTGTGCATGCACATGTGTGGTCCCACGCATGGACCTTACCTGCACACATACTTGTAACTCTAATCAGAGAGCTCAGATTGCTTCTTGCCAAGCTTTTGTTCCATACACAGAAGCAAAGCCTTTTATAGTCAGGAATCAATGGTCATTTGGAACCATTCAAGCTGTACTTTTTAATCCTGATTAGTGATACTAGCAACACCTCCCAAGGAAACAAATTGTGATTGCATTAAGTAGAAGTGACAAAAGTCCCATTAGAAAACAATGCACTTTGCTATGTTTTCCTAGAATGGCACTTTTTAAAACAAAAAGTTGCATGTTTCTTTTGTCAGTTGGCTGAAATTCAACCCAAACATCCCTGTACTGGCTATAAAAACAAAAAGTATTTTATTCTAAAGATGATACTGCCATCTATTGGGGGTCACTACTGCACAAAAGAATTCTGTCCTTTCTCTCTGCATTCAGCAAGGACAAATCAATTGTGTGATTCACCTGATTTCCTGGGGAGATTTTTTTAGCACCTAGACTAGAACAACCTGTATTTAGTGTATCACATATATCTTACCCAAAGAGCTTGCTCCCCTCTTGGCTACCCTTATCAATTACATGGAGAGAGACATTCTAGCAGAGGGATAAACTTAATGATGTGTCAAAAACCTCTACCAAACCCCCACCCAAAGCACCCCTTCCTGCTGCCTCCCAGCTCTGAGGGAGCTTGCAGAGGTGTTTCCAGGCACAGTGTCAGGGAGTGGAGCTGCATCACTCCCTGCAGCATTGCCATCTAAGTGGCAATCTTCTGCAATACCAAGAGATGCCTGTGACATACAGAGACTTCACAGTCTTCACCTAGTGAAGCTTCAAAGAAACAGTTTGCCCAGCTAAGACTGATTTTTCTTTTCTTATCCAAGTTTAATGGCAGTCCTGATTTCCTTTGTGGCATCCCTGCAGCTGCTACCTCTTGCTTAAGCATAGGAAATCTGCATTTTTATGAGGAATACAGGTGTCAAAAAGAGAAGCACTGAAAACCTAGAGATGAGCTTTGATAGTTGGAGTTCAGTCCTGTCCTTAGTGGGACTGTAAAATGAATGTAGTAAGTTGGAATGGAGTAAGTGAGCCCCTGTGCTCTGTAAGTTCTGGCAGTGCAGTGGCCTTGAGAGCATTGCTCTGCTACAGAAAACAAACAAATAGTGATGGAAACAGCAAGCAAGGACAATAGAATGACCATCTCCTTCTTTGACTTCATCTATTGCCATATCCTGACTAATCAGGACTGTCTTGTTTGTGTTGTGTCTGAGCATTCAGAAGAACAAGAAGCTGTGTTCCCTTTCGTGGCCTAGGCCATGAGTTGGTTAGAACAAGGATCCCATGCCTAACCTCTCCTATTGCTGACAGACCTGGAATCACCTTGCCTTTTGATTTCTAAAGGGACTTAGTTGAAACCAGTAGGAAGGAAATTCCTCTCTACTTTTGAACCAGAAGATACGTGACCCAGAACATTGAAGCAACAGCAAGCTGCAACCTCACCACGCTCACTGGGCTGGCACACAGGGGAGCACAAGTGCTCTTTGCAACCCCTGGGAGTTTTTTAGTGCTAGGGTTAAACCCAGACAAGTTTAGCTAACTGTGTGCTAAGGCCTAGAAGAGCCATCACACAAAGTACAAGATTCCTTTCTGCCACGCTTGGGAAAAAAAACCCATTTCTTCAGGCTAGTGCTCTTCTAGGTAAGTATAAATGCCTTCTATTACCATTAAAGGCAGAGAAAGGATAGCTAATAAGTATTAGGCTAGAACTCAGAAGATTTTGCATCTAATTATACTTCTGCTACAGCATTTCTACATGACCTTGGGCCAGACACAAGAAAATCTATCTATGCTTCAGGCTAGCACTGGTAAATGGAGATAATGATGTATTTGCCCCTTAGAGCAGTGTTGTGAGGTTACACGCAGGTTACTCTAATATTAACATTTGTTTTCCAGTACTGAAATGATAAAAGCTATTAAAGGTCTCTTGCAGTAAGATTAGAAAGTAGTCTGACTATCTTTTTTTCTGTACTTACCTTTCCCCTAACACATCATTTAAAGGGAAAAGGGGATTCTTTGGGAAGCAGTCTCTGCTGAAGAGCAGCAGGAAGATTGGTGTGTGGTGAAGCACCTGCAGGAACAGAAAGTGCAGTAAGAGGGGAATTTACAGAAAATGAGTTTAGATTTGGTTTAATCCTAATTTAAAGCTATTGTACAGACAGAATAAAAATTCAAGTTATAGTACACCATGCTTCCAATGTTTCTACTGCCCCAAATGTCCTTTTTAGGTCTCCGTGGGCAGCTGTTTTCCATAAGGATTCTTGTCACTTTCTGCAGTGATTACTAACCTGTGGATTAGGAATATTTTCCAGTCTCAGTAATCTGTATTGAGCACAAATTGAGTAACTTTTAAAGTGGAAACCAATGATCTTCCCACACACACACCTAAGGAAAACCTAAGTAAAACAGAGATTGAGAGAGTTCATCTAATGGCACCAGCTCCACTTTTTATTTCAGTCTGTAAAACAGTAGTATGGATGGAAAGAGAGAACATAAGTGACTAAGAGTTCCAGGTATAAAGGGTTTTTTTTTTAGTTCTTTTGTAGCAGCCCCTCAGAGAAACAATAATTAAAGCAAAAAGAGAGAGATTCTGCTCTATAAAGTCTCTAAAGTCCAGCTTACAATAAGGACTTGTTCAGTAGCACAGCCTTCTCCAGAGAAAGCAGAAACAAGACAAGAGGCAGATCCTAGTCTACAATGTCACTGAAAATAGAGAAGTTTGGGTAACTTTTATGTTTCCTGGGTCTAATCTAAGTGTCTTTGACTCCCATTTTCATTTTAAACATGCACTGGATTAGTTCCCTTGCTCCATTTCCCTCCCTTGCCAAGCATTAATTACCTGTATGCCACACATTCTTTGACAGAAGAAGGGAGTTCAAGCTGTGAAAGGCTTTCTTGCTACCTCAAAAATCAAAACTTTGCAGGCCAGAGACAATCATGGCAATACTAAGCAGAGATCATGCTAAAAGGGAGCAGGGGCCAGCAGCTTTCTGACATCCACAATTCCACCTCCCCAGCAGCAGCTGCTCTGCAAACCCATCAGAACAACTTTACCCTTGCTGTCTAATAAGCAGCAATAAGTTCATTAAAAGAGAAGCTGATTCATAAATCTGGAAGAGTTTCAGTCATATTTTCCCTCAGCTGAGTTTGACATCACTTCAGAAAATCCACTCATCCCACAGCATCCTGTAGATGTCACACACACAGAGTCATCAAGGTTGGCAGAGACCTCTAAGCTCATCCAGTCCAAGCATCCCTAGCACTCCCATGCCACTAAGCCATGGCCCTAAGGAGAGCAGCTCAATGTTTGCCAAACCCCTGCAGGGATGGTGACTCCAGCACCTCCCTGGGCAGCCTGGGACAAGAATGAACAACCCTTGCAGGAAAGAAATTCCTCTTTATATCCAATTTAAACCTCCCCTGCTGCAACCTCTATACCATACTTAAACCTCTCTATACCCTAAGCTAGATTTATGCTTCACAGAGGCAGCTTGAGATAGTAGAATTAACTAATATAAGGCAATCATGAAACTATGAGACAGAGAAAATAATCTTAGGGTCATATTCTTAGAAGACAGATAACATAACTGAAATGATTAGTTTTATTTCAGATTGAAATATGATTTTTCCTGTGTGGTTATGGTCATACATTGAGTTTAACAACAAAAAGAAAGTAGGTGGTAAATTGTGGCCTAAAACTTAATATTGGAGTCACTGTGGATTAGTGAATTCTGCACAATCTGCACTGTAATAATAACAAAGTATTTGCTATTTAGCTTACACCTAGGTCCAATCATTGTTTCAACACCAGCTCTCTAGAATAAGACTCTACAATAAATCAGGCAGTAGATAGCTATCCAGTTGGAAGAATCCCTATGTATGTTGTGTGAGCCTCAGCAACAGCTCTTCATGTTCACTCTAATAACATTCAATTAGCTCTAATGATTCTAAGTTTGAATGCTTAACCCAATGTCTCTCCAAGGATATGCTTGCAAGGAGGTGTAGCTACTAGCTGGTAAAATAGAACAAATTATTTTCCAAACATCACTGCCATAAAAAGCTAAAAGGAAAAGGTAAAGTGTCAGAACCACTGCTGCTAAAGTCTATTTTCAGCATTGTATTTGGGATAATATACCCTCATTTATTCTAATGAGTAACAATTAAGAAATGGTTTCTAGAGTTGCCTGTAATTTCTTGCCATTATTAGTTATTAGTTGTTGATGCATAAATGTGGTTTAATATTGGTTTAGCTGAACTCTAGCAGGTGATGAAAGCCTGTCAGTGTGTTAGGGTTTTGTTCATAGAGGTGTGGGGTGCAGGGAAAACTCTAGCACAAGCTATTTATAGGGGAAAGAAAAAGATCAGTGACACTTGACAGAAATATTTCTGAAGTATCACAAAAAAATATGTAAAGTACCAGAGAAAATCCTGATATGGTTCCCACTGAATTTTGCTTTCTCTACCTGCAGTTACAGTATAATGGCCTCTATCTTACTAAAATATTTAAGCTCACCTGCTTGCAGAGTGACTTATTATACTGCATATTCTTAAGATAAAGAAATATTAGCATGGGAGGCTCTGCTAACAAGCCTAGCCATGGCTTGTACTGTTAAAGAAGAGTTTCACAGCTCTGAGGAGTGTGAAGACCTAGAGAAATTGCCCTTGCTTTCACTGAAAAGGCATTCAACTTCTCTTCTAGAAAGCAGCCTGCTTTGTGCTCACAAGAATGGCTTAGAACAACAAAGAGCTTCTGTGCTAGCACTCACTCTCCTAGAATCCCATATTTATTGGGCTTGGGAGGGGGGCAAAGAAACAAGAGCTGAACAGTTAAGGCAAACCTGCACCTGAGCTGAACACAGTGCATCTTCAGCTCCTCAGTGGGAAGCTCCTGGGCCTTGCAAATTCAGCCAGGAGATAAGAGACCTTGGCATAGAGAAATGATGATATTTACTGATTTCTTTTTACTTACATCCTTCTGTCACATTGTATTTATGTTCTCCAGGCCTCCCTGAGTTCAGAAACTTAAGAGTAATGAACATGATTATTATGTCATTAAAATAAGGTTAAACTGCTCTGAGAAAAGTGGATAGTCCTAATCATTATGCATATGTTGCTTTTGCTCTATTTTAAAGTGCATTCCTTATTCCAGTCCCATTTAGCCATCAAAACAATTACATCTCACTATAATTAACAATTATCTACTGCAACCATCTTTCAGGACATTAAATAATGCATCCTGATTTACAAACTCCTCTTAATTACAGTCTTTGTGCCAGCTGGATAATAAATAAATGTCAAATAGTCTTAAATTCCAGTGTCCCAGTGCCCTGAATTCCAGCAGCAACTGGCAATTTGCTCCTTGAAGATTCACAGAGAGGCTTGGTGCTTGCATCATTTTTAACTATCAGATGACTTGGATCTAAAATGAGAAGCTATTTCATTTTACTGTTTCTAAACAAATTGTTTTGTCTGGAACAGACTGCTGTGATCAGCACCAGGGTTCCCTGCCTCCTATTTCTCAGGATGTCAAGGATGGGTTTCCATGAGGATTCATGACTTGTTTTTCCCTTGCAATGAAGCAAAGCCTATTTTGTACAGCTCCCAGGTTAACCAAATCCTTCTTAGCCAGCAGCAGCAGAGAGTGCAGGAGCAAGGCAGCAGCAGCACTATTACAGGCTGCATAATGAATTTATTGAAGCCTTTCTTTTCCTGCACATTTCAAAGCTTTTTTTTCTTTTCCTGCACATTTCAAAGCTTTTTTTTTCTTTTCCTGCTGAAGATTATCTTCATCCTGAAAACATTACCCTTCAAGTGTTCAACTGACAAGTGCTGATGAAGGTAAAGCTGATCAGCTGCAAGTCTCCCACTGCTGAACATGATAAAGTTTCTGTTGTTCAAACAGCTCAGTTAATTATCCAAACGTGAAGGATATCAGGAGGGGACCTGCTGAGCTTTACAGCTGACTTCCAGGGAATTATCCATAATAGAGCTGTTACAGGCAAATGATGACAGATCCAATGTAGAGGGACCTCTGCTTACCTCTCTGGAGGATTTGGGCAGGACTCCATAAGCAGAGTTAGGACTTTCCTTAGAATCAAAGGGAAGCTCCATTTTTGCAGGGGGAAAGCAGTCCAATCAAGCTGATGGTGTTTTTATCCTATAAAGCCAGAGAGGATTGCAGAGTCACACATGTTAATTGCCTGCCCTAAAGATGACTGGCATTGCTCTGGTGCCAGCAACTACTTTCTCAGATGCAGCTCCTTCCCATGCCTATCCTGCCTCATCCACAGTTCCAAATGCAGCCCTTGCTACGTGGCTTTTGAGAGGCCATATGATGTCTTTACAATAAGTATTCATAAAGGATGTTGATGTGACTGTAACCTGGGGGTTTTAAGCTGATATAGTCAACATTTGGTGTATCTGGGACATAAAATTCCACAGCAAATGAAAGTCAGAGTGAGGAAGCCTCCGTGATGACCAAAGAGTGGGAAAGACTGAGCAGGAGTGAACTGGGTAAAGCACAGAATCTGCTAGAATCAGCTACTAGAAAACCCAAAACTTTGATAAATCTGCACAGCACTGGCTGCTAAAGCTCTGGGAATCTTTCTTCCATGAGCACAGTCACTTGGTCTGAAACAGAAGATGCTGACTGACTCCAAGCCTTTCCTGCCCTCCCAGAAACCATCCTTTGTGTGGGCAGCACACAGCTGAGGGACTGCAAGCACACTGCATGTCTCATCCCATCTCACTCAGCAAGGCTAATCTGCCTGGTTTCTTTTTGTACTGGTTGCAATAATCATTCTCCAGTAGAGCTGCAGAGTATTGCATTCACCTGCAGGCTCATGGTCTGGCTGGAGAAAACACTTGGGATGAAGCTAGGAAAGAGCAAGCTGAAGGCACTGAGCAAGGCATTAACTCCTCCTGCTGAGAAGTTCATCCTCAGAAAGAAATCTAGGCAGTAAAGAGTTAATTTTCCATGACATCCTGTGTGAAATAAGAGGACTATCAAACATTAAGTTGAGCATTATAATTAGATAAGCCTTTTGGAGAGGTTTTTCACCACAGCATCCAGACACTATCAATTAACAATTTCTAGACATTCTTCATTTTTCCAGACAGTAAGTAGCTCTCTCTTTGAAATATTATTTAACTTCTCAGGACAAGTTCTAAGCAGGTGCCCCTAGCAGCTTCAATAAAGTAATGTGCAGCAGAATGAGCAATTTGGGGTGTGATAATATCAGGGAAAGTTATGCCCTGCACTTATTACCATAAAGTCATCAGTGGGATGCTGTAATAATGGAATAGTAATGGAAATCACATTTCCATCATTGAGAGAATCCCTATTCTCTAGCACCACAGGTTAATTTACAGAATTCATTGGATGTGATAAATGGTTATCAAGTTGTCATGTGACTAATCAAAGCCAAAGATCACTGCAAAGTTTCTCTGCTATAGCCATTCCATTTATTCATTTTCTGTCCCTCCTTTTCTGCAGGCTTGGAGACTGAAAACTATAGATTTATTTTTTTTCCCACCAAATTCTTCACTAATAAGATTGAAAATAAAAGTCATAATTCTCCTGGCTACAAAGCTGATGAGGTTATACTACTTATATTGTGTTGGGCACATCATCTTCCATGAGAACCTTGGCTCATGATCCTTCTCTCCAGAGTATTTCTAAGCATTGCTGAGGTCTCCTCTCAGTCTCCTCTTGTCCAGGCTGAAGAGACNAGCTTACTACTATACTCTTCCCCTTTGAACTGAAACATCTCATTTTCAAGCATCAGTGTCAGTAAACAGGATCTTCTGAAGCAAGAGACAAGGTTTTCATGAGAAAGAATCGTGTGCCTGGTGTATTTCCCCAGAGAGGACCCAAGTCCTTTCTAAAATACACCCACTGTACAGCATCCAGGAGAATCCAAACCCAGCAGTTCCTCCTGAAGCCAGCTCAGAGCTGCTCCTCTACTCTCTAGCTAGTTTTTCATACTAGAAACTGAAATTGATTTTAATCCCTTTTTTTTCTTTTCAACTCCTTCCACATTCATTCACTCCCTATTCTTACTTATTTATATTTTAAAGTCCAGTGGGTTTGAGATATTGCCTTTCCCATCTATAACCCCAAGGGCATCTGAAGTTGTGATGATATTGTGATCACTAGACTTGAGATGGCTCTCCACTTTTATCTTATTTATCAGCCTTGTCTTATTTCCCAGCAATATTAGGAGTAAGTAGGGAATAGGCTATACTTTGACTGGCTAGTCCACAAAATGTCTCAGGAAAGAGTGCTGTGTTACCTGCAGGAAGAGGCACCCTTTTCTCATCAATTCCATAATTGCCAGCCCAGTCAATATTAACTAATTGAATTTCCAATGATTAATGATCTCTCTTTTTTTTTCCTAGGCTTTCCTTCTCTTCCTTTCCTTTCTGAATCTTCCCTAGGAGACCTATACCAATTTTCAGTGATTTTTAGCTTTTAATTTGCCTATCTTTCATCTTCATCTAAACTGTCCCCACTCAGCTTTCCAAAGTGCATCTGCCATTTATTTCTTTTGTCAAGTGAGGTTCTTCACACACATTGCCATAAGTCTTTGTGTCCTGCTGTGTCTCTGCCTTTTACTAGCCATATTTATCAAGGCACTTCAATCTTTATTCTGCTTCTTTGGATGTGTTTTACCAAACAGGTATCAGGAATCAGACATATTTGTGTACCTAACTAGCATCCTACTTACAGACATTTGCTTTTACGCTGGCAGCTCTAAAAAGAGACACTTTTCTCTCTCTTTTTAGCACAAGCTTTTCAAATATAAAGCACTTAAGAGTCCAATCCTTCCTCTGTGTGAGGAGCCCCACCACAGGGCTTTCTGCTAGACTGAGGCATTCCCTGAGAGATGGAATTTGGTAGGAACTACTTCAATAGGAATTGCATTGGATATCCCAAATATAAATAACTACAATCTCCAGGTCTAGGACATTTGCCTGGTTGGGTGGAATATGATGGGTAAAAGCTGCTGAAAAGAGATCTGAAACACACTCTTCTATTCCATAGACTACCCTAACCTAGGAGATATTGAGAGAAATGAGGAAAAATTACCATTTTCATTCCCTGGCAGTTTGGTGAAAGCAGTCCTTCATCTCCTTGGCTTTTATTGCAGCTGGTGAATCACTTCTCAGTATTTCAAAATACTGTTTCAGCATTGCATTCTCACTTCAGCTCTTCTCAAAGTGCATTTTGGAGGCACAAATAATGCAAAAGGGGGGAAAAAAAAAGGCAGTATTCAGCTCAACCTGTGAGTGATCTGATTGCCTTGTATCATTGGACTCTGTGATCAGAGAGGTCCTTCCCAACCATGAATATTCTGTCCTATTCTGTGATCTCATTGGCTGGGCAGCATCTAAAATAAGCTTTTAAAGTTACATGGTAAATTGAATTGAATTCTAACCTAGCTGAAGCTCTGCACAATCAATATCCAAAAAAAACCCCAGGGAAGTCCTTAATGCTAGGCCAGAATATGTGGATGATGTTCTTGCACAAATATGAAGAACATCAGACTTTTCATTAGCTTTTCCTTATTTCCACTCCTTTTTCATTTTATCATATATGTCTGTGATTGTTTTTCCTCTGTTTATTAACTGTTTTCAGATTTTCTTCCACCTTGTCACTGCAATATTTTCTGTTAAATTCTGCCTTACACAAAATAGCAATTAAGGTTTAGCTCCAGCTCGAGGAATCTCAGATTTTCATGTCTCCTCTCTCATAAATCCAGCATGTCTAAGAGATCAGAAAATCTTCTAGTGTTTGTATTTTATGCCTGTTGAACTATAGTGGGAATCCAACCTGAAAAATAATGTCATTTAAGACTTCCACAGCAACAGACAACACAATTTCAGGGAAGAATTCAAACATATTTAAGGTTTTTATCTATTTTATCCTCATTTATTGACCTAACTATGTTAACTTCCACTTACCACTCTAGGTCTGTCATCTGGAGGTGGCAGCATGGAAAGAGTTAAACCATTGTTGGGACCTTTTCTCATGCTCTAATCTTGATACAAAAAGAAGGATTACTACTCCTTTAGAGGCCTTTCCCTCTGTTTTGACAAAATCAGTCTGGGGACACCATCATCAATCCTATTTAAAAATATCTTCTTGCTGGAAAGGTGAAGAAGAAAAGTAATTGCATTGACCACAGTGCTGGAAATATGAGTGAGTTATGAATGACAGCCTGAGGAATCCTAATCAATAGCAAGGGAGAGTTTTAAAGATCATTTCATTGAAGAAGAGGAAGTAGAATCTTCCATGGTTTAAATAAAGTCAACAGAAAAGTTGCTGTTTTCTGTTCAGAACACATGGGAAAGACTTGGGGAGTTATAAGCACCTAATACCATCTCAGGAATTTAGCAGTGAGTAAAGATTAAAGCTTACTGTCTCCACAGGGTGCTGAGCTCTTGATTCATGTGTTTTATACCATCAAGCATGGATTATTGTAATACCCTGCTTGTAGGCCTCTTTGATACACTGCTTTGCCTTTCACAAGCTTCAACATGCACAGATTAGAACAACCTGGGATCTCAGTGCAATTGAACTCTATCAGCATCCTACCAGACTTGAGTGCCTTTTGCTCACACTGGAAATGTAAATGTTGCATCTTCCCTACTTTTTCTTTCTTGCTGAGCATTCCAGACATTTTTTCAACTTTTTTTTTTCCCTTTTCAGACTAACTTAATGGTTTCTCCTTTTTTTTTTGCTGCATATTCTGATGACAACTATTCTGCTGGCTACAGACATCACTCAGAACACGGGGAGAGAAAGCACTTCCACTAGGATAAATACTATAAACTCAACAGAATGCATTTCTTAGTGAGTGTTTTGCTTGTTCCCTTGTTCCATGGCTCCAGATGTGTCTGTTTGTGGAAAAGTAACCCTGACAACTTTAGGGATGTAAGATGATTTAGTCTTTTGAGACTCTTTTACATAAAGAGCAGTACTGAGGCTCAAAGCCTGGCAATCCAGACTCTGCCTCAGCACCAAAACTCCCTTGGCTACTAACACCACATCCTCTCTCCTACATTCTCCATGCTCATGAAACTGAGCTGCTTAATTATCCCTTTTCAAATCATTTCCCCTTGCAAGGAAGTCTAGAGATTTGTCCCCAAGGTGTTTTTGCTTTTGCACAACTCAGATTCATTTTCCCCACTTAGCTCCAGAAAGAAGAGAATCAGATGGAGTCCAAGGTAATTTTCCCTTTGGGCCTAGAATGCCAGAGCTTTAAAATGGGATCAACAATAAATTTATTTGAACTATTATTATGTATTTCACAGGGAAAGGAGTTATAGCCTGGATATATATAATTAATATCAATAAAACAATGAAAAGCCTGGACAGGAAATCAATTAAAGGAAAAGCAGAAAATGAAAGTGAACACTTACACAATGTTGTACACAGGATACGTAAAGGAGTCAGTGGTGTTTAATCCTGTAATCAATTAAATGCTCCCAGAATGAGAATGTCTTTTTTTCACTCTTAAATGTCCTGAGGAAGAAGCAGGGAAAGCAAAGACTGTCATAATCTTACACTCAGACTGGTTAGCAGATAATTAATATTAAGAAGAAGACAAATTGCTGGGAAAATGTTGCATTTATGCATGGAGATTAAATAAATTATTAAATATTAAGCTGGTTGGCTTTAATTACAATATTCAACAAACTTCCCAGCCACTTACAGAGAAGATAAATCAAAGAATAAGTGACTTAACTTAAAAGTGGACAGAGACTGACTGCCATGCAGGAACTTGCCTTAGATGTTATCACTCTCCAGTCAGGTCTAGCTTAAAAATCAAACATATTGTGGTAGGATAAGGCAGAAAACACTTCAGTGCTAAATAATAAATTAAGACAGTAGGCTAAAGAGCATTCTGACCTTTGAATTAGTTTACTACTTGCTTTCTAGGAAACCCAAAATGCTTTTGTGCTAAGAGACACTCCCTATTAACACAGAAGGCACTGTTCTGCATGAGGGACACTTGCCCTCTTGCATTTGGTTTCCAGCAAGCACACCTGAAGCACACCATCCAAATGCTCTGATACTGATACTGATACTGCTCAAGGAACAGATATCAAAACACCCTAATGTCAAAAGTCATTTCATTTTTCCATCAAGAAGAATGAGGCCATCTCTAAACATATTAAAATATTAGTCACTCTGACAATAAAACTAGTTCCAAGACATGAACTATTGCTGCATTAGAGAAGGGAAGCAATCAGTATTTTTCATCTTCTAAGAACCTCTATAATACAAAAAAATCCATCATGTCTAATAGAATCAGTAAGTACCTGGAAGGCAAATGTCTTTTCTTATATCCAGTGTGAAATCTGCCTTGAAACAAGCACTTACAGTTAACTCACTCCTCTAATATGCAGAAAAGTTTGACCAATAATGAATATTATCCATATCTTCTTTTGAAATGACATAAATTTTTCATTCCTAGTCCATGGTGCACTGTTCTACTCTTAGAAAGTCCTAAAGGGATGTGTATATATATATATATATATATATATATGTGGTTACACTTAACAGTCCTGGCAATATTTCTGGAGGTTTTCACCTCAAGCAGTTAGCTGTTCAAATTTGTTCACTGTTATTACTCACTTGCTATTCTATTTTCCCAGCTCCTCTATTAGATTTCCTACACTCTGTTCCACTAACAGCAACATTTGTGCTCTCTATACTCTCTGCACAATTCTACCTCAGCATTTTGAAATGTGCTTCCTGTCAGCTCTCAGTCCCAAGGAGTGAAATGGGACTCAAAGCCTTACTCCTCTCATGCTTATGGACCTGCATAAGTTGGGAAAAAATCCTAGCCTCCTGGAAGTTTACTGTCAGTTTTATGACCAACATTAATTACTTAAGCCACTGTGACTGTCTGAATGATAATTGTAAGCAGGTTATATGTTTAACAGGCCTTAGAATAGGAAATGCTTCCAATTTATTATTGTTCTTATTTCTAACAGATTTGCCTCTTTCTACAAAGCTTCACATTCTGTATACTGAGCAGAATGTTATCTACTATGGAATGAACAGAAATTAGTTGTCAGTGGGTGTGAGGGTTTAATTACAACATAAATAAATAAACCCCAGCTTTTCTGCTAGGATGTGACCATGGATTCCTTTCCAAGCCCAGAGGATCAGCCCTCAGGAGGAAAGGCTGAAACATCCCACAAGCCAAGTCCTTTAAATTCTAAACACTGACCAGAAGACATAAAGGTCAGATATGTACCAGCATCTCTAGACACATCAATATGTTATCTCCTTCTCTGAAGGGAAAGAAGTATTAGAGAGAGAGAGAGGAGATGAGAATCAGAAACTAGGTGTAGGCATTTCTGCTAGAAACAGCATCAGGTGAAATCTCACCCACAGGATGCTAGATCCTCCCAAACTCAAGCTCTAAAAGGAGTGTGGATCAAAGGAGAATGCTCAAAATAAGCCCCAAAGTATGACTATTCTTGCTGAGCATCCTTTTCTTTTTTTTCCTATGAGAACTGTTAGGCTCACATTAACATTTGGGGATAATAGAAGGATAAGTAATAGCAAGTCAACAGTGAGGGAGTTAAGATGCTGAAAGTTCATCAAGCCTTGATGCTTGGATAATTGGGATTCCACTGTCTTTTCCTTTTCAAAGATATCCAGAATGCTATCTTCCTTTGGAATAATGAAACCCAAATGAAAAGATACACAGTTAATTTGATTGATTTCAGCTTCTCTCCAAAGCTTTGTTTCTCCAATCTGCTCAGTTCCTGCTATTGCTTGGAGTTGATCTCCCTCCTAAATGAGCCTTTTTTGGAGGGAATAAATCTCTTTATACATAGAACACAAATCAAGCAGGCAGGGAGGGCAGTGTGTGTGTGATTGCTGGTCTATGGCAGAGTTTTGTATCTAGGCAAGAGCAAAGCACTGTGATAAGCTCTGCTTTAGCATGCCTGCAGTTCTTCATGCAATTGCTAATTTAGGGGGCTGGATGATCACTAAGTAACCCTGGCACAGCTGAGCCTTAGCAAGGACTGCCACAGGGGCACAGCACTGGCTGGGGACAATGATGTGGCACAAAAGAAGCTCTTTAATCAGGATTTAAATCAGGATTTAAATCAGGATTCTCGTTCAGCTTCTGCTAGACTCAACTGTGTAGTTGGAAGATAATAACTTGAACTGTTGTTAGCAAGGCTGAAAACATAGCGTTAGGGGAGAAGGACTGGGGATATAGAGAAAAGGGAATTGAAATAGAAGGTGAAACTATAGCTTTGATGTATCTCAGGGCTTAAAATCATAGCTTGGTTACACTAGAAGACATAAAGTTGATCTTCTCTAAATGTTAGCAATTAGCACAGAGAGAAGAGATGAAATTAGCTTTTCTTCTTAGCCAGCCATTTCATCACAACTCAACAAGACATCTTGTTAAGGCTAATTTGAGCTAAATTTGGGTTGCTTTGGTCACCAAACACCTAACCCCATTATTGTGTCTGACCAAGCTCAGCAATAGGACATTCCTTCCAACCCTGAGTGGAAGTGCAATCTTTGCCATGTGCACTGCTCTTTTGCAGGTGGATGAAGTAAAAGGTAAAAAAAAACCCAAACAAATGAGCAAATAAAAGAAACAAGGACAAAAGGCAACTAAAACAGGCAATAAGGATACCTCCTTGAACTACTTCTTAAATATACTGCCTTCTACACAAGTAATAACCATCCTATAATTGTCATACTCTAATTTCCATGAGAGATTCTTTCAGCTAAAATTATTGCCCTTCAATAAAGTAAAAAGATGGTTGAGGGGTTGGGGTTTTTTTCCCCTTTACCCTCCCCTTTTATCTTCCTTTCTATGGATGCTTTAACACCAACTGATCATTGCCCAGTTAAGTCAACTCTAGGTATATCAGGAACTCCTCATGAATATCCACAGAGCTCAAGAGAAAAGTCACCCAACAATCAAATTTGAATGAAAAACTAGGACATCTGTCACACAGACATATAACCCTTAAAAAGCAGCTGTTTGCTGGAAGAAACAGAGAGACAAAAGTGAGCTGTGAAAAAGAGACCTGCCTGGGATTTTTTTTTACTCTAAACAGAAAGAGAAATGAGTCAAAATCTCTCTCACAAATTGATGGATGTTGTTGGACATTTTTTTTTTAAGTCAATACTGCCATCCTCCTGATGCTGTACATTCTGGGGCCAGTTGGGCTTGAATAGCCTACTGCAATGTTGGGTTTGCTTCATGTTAGGATACTTGCAGGTGTAATTGCTAAGAACAATAGGTATGGCATATTAAAGTCAATATTGTCATTTTCAAATTGATTAAGACCTTCTGTCATTAGAGAAACTAATGACAGAATTAGAGAAACCAGGGCTAAACTGGTGAGCATTTCATCACCCTTTGGAAAGAAAACATTTTGTACTTTGAAAGGCACACTTGCCATTTCTCTTCTGTTGAAAATAAAAACAAAGTTCAAAGGAAATATTTGAGCTGTTCTCTCCTAATCTCTATTAGTACATAAGTTCCCTGAACTTGAGCTATCATGTCTGGGTCTTACCCAGTGGAGCTTACAACTTGTTTGATCTGCAGCTAGTTGGTTTTGTGCCTCCTGGACCAAGTCCCTCTGGACCCATCTGACCTTAAAAGATTTGCTGTTGATTCAGAAGTCCTTAATTCAGCTGTAAACTTCAGCAGTAGTTTGGCTGAAGTTAAACCATCCTTTCCCTAAGCTAGCTTCTGGAATTCACTCAGTCTAATTGAGTCATGCTTTTAATAAGAAACCATTCTCTAAGCTATTCTGACTAAATACTAACAGAATACATCAAACACATTCAAATCCATCTGGGTTGTAAGACAAATTTATACAAGCATCCTAAAAACAGGTTTTTTCATGCTTGGCTTAATTGTTAAGGCTCAACACAACTCAGATGTGACATCTCCAAGTAGTTACTTCTGAGTTATTTCATGGCAAAACTCTGAACATCATGTATATGAGAAGATGTTGTGTTCATAGAACTCACAAACATCTGCTTCAGTTCTGCATGAGGAGAGACTGAGAGTGATTTGCTAGGGGATCAAGGATATCTTCTCTACCCATATTAGAACTAGTTCATCCTCATGGGCAGGCTTGGTGAACGCAGCTCCAGGGAGGGCTCCATCCAGGCTCTTCCCAAGCGCTTTTTCCAAGCGCTGCTGGCTGCAAAGGCCAATTTGGGACAGACCAGAGCGGTTGCCAAAGGCACAGCACAAGGACTCCTCAGGAGCTAGAAGCTGCAAGACACGATTCTTTCTGCGCTGTCTTTTCTCCTGCAGAGTGATCCTGCGTGCCTGCTCCAAACCATGGGCGCCATTCAAACTAGTGTGTGTGCAGAGCTGCTGAGTGGAGGCCAGAGGAGAGCAGTTCAGGGCAGCAATATGGCCAAGGCTGAGCTGTTGTTGCAGGGACTCCTTGCATCTCCTCTTCGGGGCTCCTCTCTTGCCACAGCCAGGGGCAAGTTGCCCATGGAGCATGATCTTAGGCAGGCAGGAGTTNCAACAAGGGCAGCGTCAGCAGCATAAAGCAGCTCCTGGACAAGATGCTTTATGGGCTTATGTGGATTTACACAGCAGACAAGAACACAATGGTCTCATCCAAACAACCCCCTTTCTTCTACCAATCTTTCTTCTGCTGCTCTAATACTAATGCCATTTTTTGCCTGCACAAAAATCCTACCACAAATTTCACAAAGTTAAGTTCTCCTGTTATTTTATCAGAGTAAGATGTAGCTTGAAGTCCTTACTGTTGGCTAGGACATGGGGTGGTGTGTATCACATCCCAAAATAGGGTTCAGAAGGTGGTAGATTTTACTCCCAGCAAGAACAGTACATGAACCCACAGCTTCTAGTAAAAGCAATTAAGATTGTTAGCTGCTATCAAAATGCATACTGAAGAGCATCCTAACACCAAAGCTTATCTTTACATGGAAAATTATCTTTAAGCTCAGTGATAGAACCTATGGAGCAAAAGTTGGGCTCACACACACACACACACTGAGTCAGCTATTGCTCCGCTTTCCTTTCACTCGTTTTCTAGTATCAGGTGCCAGTCCTCAATCTGCAGACCCTGGCAGTTTAATTTTTTTTGTTAAGTCTTTCTTTAACCCTGACACCAGGGTTAAATGCCCATTTGGCATTTCTGCATTTCTTTATCTCATATATTGATTCATGTTATTGGCCTGCAGAGAAAGCCCAGCAGCAGCCTGGAGCACCAGGGATGCTCTAGGCCACTAGAACACTACAAACAGCAACAATGATGGCTAGAAGGAGAGAGGAAAGGAGATGCCATGGAATCCTGCCTCCCTAGCAGCCTTTGGCTGGCAACTCCCAGCACTCAATCCTCTCACAGGAAATAACTCATGAGAAAAAACTTCTACTCAAGGATGTCAGTGCACAAAAGAGACCAGAAGAGGCTTTCAAAAATGATAACTGCATGGGATTCAGTTATTTCAATAGTTTGCACCCAGACTTTTTTCCTTCTCTGTTATTGCCAGAAACATTATTTAAGTATTGCTACATTGAAAGTAGATAATTAAAATCTCTATTATGCACCAGAAATGCTTTGTGCTTTACTTCCAAGTTATAGGATTATTGCATTTTTTTTTCCTGTTAATTAAGCATTATATGTTAATTCTGCTTTCTTCCCTTAGAATCATTAGCATATAAATGCAGGCACTGACTCTATCTGCAATTCTCTGTGAAAGATTAAGTTTTGAAATTCCAATGGACTAATCATTCATTAAAAATAATAAATATGCTTCATGAAATTACTGTTGCCCTAACATTTCCTTTAAGAAATGCACAGCTAGAGTAGAAGAGATTTTAAAACTAATTTGGACAAGATGGATAAGTCACATTTGAAATGATTAAAGGAGTATTTACTATCTTAAATACTCTGCTTTGTTTAAAACATATGCCCTGAGTCTAGAAGCTATTTTCTGTTTCAAATCATTCAAGAAAAATATGGTTAGGCTTTTTTTTGGTTAACATTTCTTATTTTTTGGAGCAAATCAAAATCTTTAGATGATACAATCTCAATGTTAATTACTGAAGATTATGGCAATATTCTGAAGAAAGAGTTCTGATGATTTGGAAGAAATATATTTTTCTACAAAATAGCAGAAATTAAATACTCAACTGCCCCCCCCCAAAAAAGTAATCTAAGTCCTTTATATCCTAACCATTCTTTGAAGCATCATCGATTGAAATTTATGGACACATAGATATCTCCAGATCCACTTTCCTTATCAAAACAGTAAAGAAAACACTTGCAACATCACTAGTGAGAAGCAAAAGGCTGCTGTGTGAGGGATGGGATGGTTGTTTTCAGTTTTATACCATATTCCTCCAAAAGGGCTGACAAAGAACTCCCTGGAAGAAAGGGAATGCTGTTCCTACCTCCTGAGCCCTCACCCAGCTGCCAGAGTGTGGCAGAAGCTGGGACAGAGGCAGAGCAAAGAGCAGCACTCACAGCTCAAGCAAGGAGTCCTTCTGTAAAGATCAAGCAGTCATGGGGTCCATGACTTGCATGCTTTTGGTTTCAGTCTACATTTTGGAAAAACAGGACTGATTTGAAAGAGAATTCAGAATAAACTAGCATCACCTTCCTCCCACCTTGCAGAAGAGTCTGTCTTCTGTGGCCAGCCTTTGTAAATCAGACTGGGTGCTGTTGGCTATCCCACTGGGGATTTCCACAAAAGGAAAGACCTCTTTCCTCTTCCAAAAAAACCCACAATACCTTACCTCTAGTGCATTATCAATTGGACAAGTTTGTTACTGCTCTCTGCTGCAGACATGCCTGATTGTCTCAGGTTAATAGCCCAAACCCATCTGGCTAGAGTGTATAAAACTCTTTATTACTACACACAGTGGCACCAGCTATTCATATCTTTGAGAGGCCTAAAGGAGTTTTCTCTGTGTCCTTCTCAGCAGTTAATATATGTTCAGTAACAGCAAGGTTCTTACAGCAGTGCCCTGTAGGCTATAGAGACCACAGAAAAAACTAACTCACCTGCTGCCACAGAAAGGGAGCTTAGATACATGGGAAAGAACAAGCAATTCAGTGTTCCACATTGCCTCTGCAAGCTCTCCAGCCAGCTCAGCCAGAAAATATTGGCAAATCCCACTGAAATATCCTAGCAGAGCAAGAAAACACTCATTCCTTTCCTACCTTGGGCAAGACAGACAGAAAAAAGCAAACACCTAGTTCATTGTCAGTGGCAGAAGTTAGCAAGTGCTAGCTCTCCTCTTTCTGCAGCAGCTTCATTCTCTTTGCTTATTTTCTAGTGCAATGCCACTGCTATTCCAGCCTACTGTGGATATAGTTATGGCTCTCTTGTGCATTATTAATAGGTTATTATCACTTGTACTTACTGATTTAAAACATACTACTGCTTTTCCACACTCACTGCTCCTCAGAAAGCACAACAAAAGTGCAACAATAGAAAGAGCTAGGAAAGAATGATCAATAACCACAATGGTATTCATGAATATGATCATGATGTTATTATGAATCTATCTAATATACACATTTTAAGACTGCTAGCAATGAGGAGGCTGCTGGTAAAATGATAAGGAATAGGTCTTTTTGTTTACAGGACATCAAATATTGCAGCACTGTTGTTTGGGTTTGTTTGACCCATTTCCATATCCACTCTCTGTACTAAATGCTCAAAAAGAAGCACAAATACTATTCAAATAGTGTGGGATGTAGTGGCAAAGAATGTTTTGCTGTGTGTCACATCAGAAGGAATACCAGGAGAATCTCTATGCTACTGGCTTTCAAAGCTAAGTCTCCCTTCAGAAAATGCAACTTCCTTTTTCACGTGTTTAATTCAAACACAGGAAAGATGCACTCAAAGAGATCTGAGGCATTAAAGCAAGGAGGATTGGGGATGGTGAAATACATTCACCAAAGACCCTCAAGTAAAGCCTGGTACTAAAAGATGCTTGCATGAATATAAAAAAGAAAGAAAACAAATGTGTTTGTTAGAGGGGAAAAAACAAAAACCAATCTGTAAATGTTTCAAAGCATTTGTGGGAAAGTCTGGGCTCCAAGGTGGATTTCTGCATTTTCTTAGAAATGAGAAAGCAAAAGCTGCCTTGTATTGACTTGCCTTGGTGAAAATGCTCTAGACACACTAAAGTTTCCAGCCACTGGCCCCTAATTCAATTCACAGGAGTAAAGAGATGGAAGCAAGGCCCTCTGGAGGATTACTGTGTGCTCCATTCTGCCAATTAGGCCATCAAGAGAAGCAAAGTAAAGCCACATCACCTCTGTGACACAGACTGTCTGACCTCCCTCACCCCAAGTCACCATGGAAATCAGCCACATACTTGCTGTGGAAAATAAAAAACCCACTAAACTACAGAAATTCTCTCCCCCAACTCCCTCATTCCCAACCATGACCTGGAGCTTGCAAGCAAATTATTTTCTGAGAGAAGCAAACCTCTGGTTTCTTAGGTAGATTCAGATTAAAGTTCTACATCATTGCTCTTAATAGTTGGGTCAAGTAGTTCACACTTCTCCACTCCAGGGTCACTAAAAAAAAAAGAGTCATTTGGCTTAAAATGTTCAGAAGCAAAAAATTAACCTCTCCTTGTTCAAGCTCCCACTTAGAGGTAACATTGTGATTCTGCATATGGAGTTTGAAACCAATCCATGAACTGAAAAGGTAATTAATTTATTACAAAGGGATCTTTTTATAGGTTATAGTAATGGCTGAAAGCTTAAAAGGTTTGTCTGGTTTAAAGAATAATATTAATGTGGGGTGGGTTTTTTTTTCCTGAAGATGAAAAGAAGATGGGAAAATGATTTCTGTAAGAAGCAGTAGTCTTCTGAAGCAAAGTCATTTGCTTTTAGCCACGATGTGATTTCCTTTGGATATCAATGTGCTGAACCTCAATCAGGATGCAGAACAGGCAGTCAAAGGGGAACTTCAAAAAGCCCTGAAAAAGGGAAACCTGCCTCAAAGTTCACAGTAATTTCTGCCCACAGTTCTGAGAGGGAAAGGCCTTTGTAACACGAGCCCTCAATTTGCAATTTAAGGTGCACTGTTCATCTAAGATGCTTTTCTTAAGACTGCTTTTTGCTTTAAGACTCAGACCAAAAATTAGCCTTTAGATGTTTTCTCTTTTTAAAATTCTGTTTCTTCTCACCTTTCAGAAGCCTGAAAGTCTGTAAAATAGGGATTTCTTTCCATACCTTTTGGACAAAAAAAAAGAAGAGCATCTAACTGTATCATTTTCCACGAATATGTTTGAAAAGTTAACTCACCTCAGTGGATAAGAATGACTAATCCTTCAAAAATATGGATAGAGAAAGTTGAGAATAGCTAGAATAAGGCTGGAAAAAAATAGAGCACCATTTCACTTGAAATATCTGTCCATATAGGAAAAAAATAAAGAGTATGATTTGGATAAAGCACTGGGTATACTGGGAGGAGGCACAGGAAGCTAATACAAGTCCCATGCAAATCCAGCCCTTTGGCCTTTGTTAGAAGTATATGGTATATATAGAGACTAGAAAAAATATACTGGGGTTTAGATCCTCTTTGAAAGTGGCAATTTTCATCTCTGCTATGTTTTGAAACAAATAGAACAATTTGTCCAACAGAATAAAATGTAAATAGGCAGTTCCCAGAGCAGTGAGAGAGAAACACAAAGGGGAAAGCAGAAATGAAATGGGTAGGAAGGGGAAGTGCCTAAGAGCAAGTCCTTTTGGCCAAATATTGACAGAGCTAATGAAGAAGTACCCCTAGAAGATGTTACTAGAGTATATGAACACTGCAGTAGGGGATCTTACCAGCCAAATTCAAGAGGAGACAGTCACAGATTCCAGGGATGAAAAGCTGTCAGTCTTCTCTTAGAGGCAGGCCAGATGCTTGTTAAAGTTCTGTCTCAATTTGGAGTGCAAGAAACCATCCAAAAATCAACAATGCAATTTATATGTTAGCAGCAAAGACACCACTTCAGATATATATATATATATATATGTAAAAGATGAGAAAGGCAATGTTGGTAGGAGCAGTAGCCCTGTACAGCTGTAACACAGGAAAGCAGACAGAGAAGAAGAGGCTGTGGGAAATGGAGCAAGGCATCAAGCCAAAAGAGGAGCTCCATTTCCAGCAGGAGCTGGAGCTGGAGCAGGTGTTCCAGAAATAACATTTTCCAGCAGCACTCAGGTCACTGAGAACAATCCATGATGGGATGCAATCAGCAGCTAATGCCATTAGCAGAGGCCATAGGGCCCATTGTGAACAGACACAATGTTCCCCATCAGGCTGGTGCAGTGCAGAAGGGGACATGCTCTTTGGCAGGCTCTTCCTGTCCCAGCTCCCACTGCTCTAAGCAGAATTATGATCCTGCTGTGTAGAGCACAGAAGGAAACAATCCCATGCACAATTGCACTCCCTTGCCAGGAAACCACGGAGGTTCCAGCAGCAGCAACAACTCTAATTGTCTCTTTTGTCTTTAGTGCCCTAATCTCTGCTCAGCTCCATTCCCACAAACTCAGCACAAACACACTGCTCACCATACTGGAGTTAGTGGTGCCAATCCCAGACTAGCATTATTATCTGGCCACTGAAGGAGCTAGGGTACAATGAGACCAAGATTTAATGTTTGAGTTCCAAATGCTGCCTGATTTTCTACCACTGCTCTTAACCATTAAAAATCACATCAATACCTCATCTAATCAGCATTCTCTATCTCAAGCCACTGAAGGAACTCCCTGCTCTAACAAGGACATACTCCAAGGAGTAGAATTGATAGTAACCAAGGTTCATCATGACAAGCATCATATTTCTGCTCTTGTTTCACCAACATGCAAATAAAAATTGAGCTTAAAAAAAAACCCAACTCTTCTCTCCGTTCTCTTCTCCCTTTAGAGCATGGGATGCATTTTGGTTTGGCTAGCAAATACTAAAGCATACTCTAAAAATACAGTCATTAAATGCTCTAATGACATCCATCAAACCCCAGTCTCAGTCTTCTAGCAAACAAAAGCTAAAGTAAGCACTTAGATTGTGATTTAACATCATTTCCATGCATCTGAAATACATGTTTTCAGCATGAGAAGACATCTCTTTCTGATTTTGCTTCTAAGCCTAAGAAAGGAAAGGTGAAACATTCACAGGTGTTGTGAATTTTCAGCCCAATTTTTCAGAACCAGATGTTTTAAACACAGAAGCTTTTTCTCTGCAGACAACATATGGGTATCCACTGACCAACCAAAATTAAATGTCCCAGTCTCCAAAGACTTTCTGCTGAAGATTGAAGCTTTAAAAAGAAAGCTGAAACTGAGGAACTATTCCATTGCATATTTTAATGTGTACTTACTCTGAAAAATGAACCAAATCCCCTAACTGTATTCACATTTGAACATCTTGTTACATGATCTGCAACGACTGCAGTCCTAGTGCTCACAATTGCACTGACACCTGAATAGCTCCCCAAGAAAAGGCAATTTTCTATTGCCATAGTACACTGCTTTGCTTTTTTAAGGATGAATTATAAATTTGGAATGACTGTAATTTTTGTTGAGAAGTGTAGACATTGGATGGCAATGTTAATAAAGAGTGTAATGTTGGGTTTGGGAGCTGTACACAAAAGGAATTAAAACAGCACTGACAGACAACACAGAGAAGCAGCTGCACCAAATCAGTAGTGTGGGATGCTATCATCTAGACAGAGTTTGAGGCAGAGAAAGAGAGAAGTGCTCATTTAGTCTTTTTATGTACAACATATTCATTGCCATTTTTCAATGTATGGCCTGCATTTTCTTCCATTTTTCCCCCCCTCTACTCTGTTGCTAGCTACAGGGCTGATTCAGGACTGCAGCTATCTCTAGCTTACTTCACTCTTAGGTGAAAAATAGGGATAAAGCCCATTGCAAACAACACCAAGGTAGCAATATGCATTGCTGTAATAATGACTCTGGGGGTTAGGAAGACAAGAGGTGGCAGGCAAGCATTGTTTGCATTGCTGGAATGTTGTACAAAGCACTGGAGATATCACTGCCATTTGGCATCAGCTAGCATGTTACCCAAAGCTGCTGCTCAGCTCCATCTGCTTCCATTGAAAACAAACAAATGGGCACACAAAAAGAAGTGTACACTTCTCTTGTTAAAAAGTCTAAGTAAATGACTTAGCATCAAAAAAACCTAGTGAGGCTAAAGCAAAGACAGGAGCTGTTCCAGGGAGCTGATGCATTCTTTCCTGTTAGATCTAAAGCCCAGCTGTTGAGAGGAGTAACTCTGAAATGAAGAATAAAATTGCATTGGACTACACCAGATTGGAATCTGATTTCTGCTGGCATTACATGTGCAGAAGGCTGGCAGCCTGGAGTAGTGTTTATCAAAGCAAAGTTATGTTCTCCTCCCCAAAGGTCAAGGAATAGTGTCATTTAACTTCTCCTGTTGCTTCAGGCTACTTCAAGATTACCACCTAGACCTTGTGCCTCTCCACACTTGCACAGATGCATATTTAACTCCCAGTTCCCCCCTCAGGAAATACTGATCTGAAAGAAAGTTGCATTGCATAACAAGATGGGATGTTGTCCCACCTTATCCATCCAATGATTCACAGCTGGGAAGAAGGACATCAAATTCCCAAGAGAGCAGCCTCCATAAGCAGGTCACAAGTGTTAAGATGTTATGACTCTTAAAACTAGTCCTAAATCTGCAAGATGTCCTTATCTTTAAAGGTGGAAAGCTGCTTGGTGATTATCTTCCTACTCTCTAGCCTTCCTAAGTCATTCATAAACTCAGCAGCCTCTGCCAGCTTTCTGCTTCACAGCAACACATCCCAGAAAAGCATGTCCTGATAGAACAGATGCTGCAGATGAACTCCAAAGAGTGGTACCCAAAGTGCCTGCTGATGTGCAGACTGCAAAGCAAAAGAGCTTTCTCTATTTCTTTCTTTCCTGACAATTGCATTCATTCACCCTCCTTTGTGAACACCAATTTCTCCTAAGGAATCCTCCTTCATCATTCAAGCCTTAGGCTCTTTGCTGCCCCAGGGCAGCTAGGAAATGAGACTTCTCATCTCATTTTACCAATGTTCATGTTTTAAAATAAAGAAAACATCTTTGCCTGAAGCTTTCATTAAGTAGCCATGTTTTTGTCTCTCTCAGATCCCTTTGCATGTATTGGGTTTTTTTCCCCCTCTTTTTCTTTAATTCTTGCTTTGTTACATTTTATTTCCCTGGATCTTTAAATCTTTCTGTTTCTTCATCAAATTTACAGCACTCTGGTATTTCTCTTGCCATCTTTTTCCATCTAATTCTCTCCTCTCTTTTCCTGTACATCTTTCTATCAGTCTCTTCTCTACTCTTGCTACCCTTCCACCTTCTCCCTTCTATAACTGGATCTATTGTAACCTAAACACAAAACCCCAATGCATCCTCCACTTAATCTTAACCTTAACCTCTCAGGCTCTCTTCTGTTCCTCTCACCTGCACATCCACACAGAGATCATCAAGGAGACATCATGCCTATTTTATGTCTACAAAACAACTTACCTGCCCCACATAGACTCCCCATCACCTGCATATTTCCTCCTCAGAAGTGTAAAAGTGGCATGCAGAGAGGAAAATCAGAGCTTTTTCACCCTTTTTCTGGGTCACTCTGCTTTCCAGCTTCATTTGCTGGTTGCTGTTGAGCAGGGGTAGACATGTTAGCTGCAGTCAGGGAGAAGAGGTTTGTTGTCAGTCTTTGTATAATTGCTATTTATGGGCAATAAGAGAAGACATTTTAGAGAACACTAGGATAATTGCAATGCTGGAGATGACTGGAATTCCCACTACTGCTGCCATTTGAGGCAGACATCCATGAAAAGGCAATGCTTGTTGGCCCCTAAGTGTCCTCTCTTTGGTTGGCATGATTCATTTGAGGTGTCCAGGTGACTGGAGTGCTCCTCTACATTCACTTTTCCATGCTTGCAATAAGCTGAGGGAGTGCCTCCAACCACCTTAGCAGTGCTATTTAGTTTGACAAAGTGTAATAGAAGTTATTGTGATGAAAGAGAGTGAACCACATTAAAAGTGGGCAATCTGGCCTCAGCTGTGACAGATTTCAGCATGCCATGCAGAATAAAAATAATTGGAAATAGAAACAGATCTATTTTCTTTTTCCCCCCTTCCAAACTTTGAAGATGTCCAATTGATCTTCTAGCTTAAAAAAATACAACAAACAACCAGAGAGAAGCAAAGTAAACTGTCAATTATGGTGCCATCTCTCTCTGTCAACTGTAAACATACTAGCCATGCACTGCCACAAACAGCTGTGCAAGATCAATCACTGCAGCCAGGACTCCTGGGCCCATTAAGGAATCCTGTGGATGGATGGATGGATGGATGAAGGGTTTTTCTTCTTTTCTTACAGTAGAATGCAGTGCAATTATATCAGGTGTTCAGAAACTTGAGTGTATCTGTATGTTTTAGGAGACTAAAGAGAAAGAGAATATTTCTGTGGCACTTCCTCAGCACAAAATATTTCTTCCTCTGTTTCTCTTCAGCTGTAATTTAATCTGTACTTGAGATTATATATTGCTGTTTGCCTTCTTATAATTTCTAAGCATCAGTCTGGAGAAGAGGAGGCTCAGGGGAGACCTTAGCTCTCTACAAGTCCCTGCAAGGAGCTTGGAGTGAGATGGGAGTAGGTCTCTTCTCCAGGGTTAACAGTGAGAGGAGGAGAGGAAATGACCTCAAGTTGCAGCAGGGGAGGTTTAGATTGGATATAAGGAGGAATTTCTTTCCTGAAAGGGATGTTCAGTCTTGTCCCAGGCTGCCCAGGGAGGTGCTGGAGTCACCATCCCTGCAGGGGTTGAAGAAACATTGAGCTGCTCTCCTTAGGGCCATGGCTTAGTGGCATTTTGGGAGCCTAGCAGCCACTCCTAGCATCTCCAGCATTCTCCTTCCAGTCCTTGCTGCACTGGCAGCTTCTTGGGTGAAAATGATACACTGGACAAAGCTGGAAATAGGATCCTGAAAGGGATGCACTAGAGCAGTGAGGTTTTATCAGTTCCTGTACCTAATTTGGCCTTCTCACATGCTCACAGTCTCTTTGGCTATACTTAATGGTGCAAAATGAAACTCCAGGCTAAGCTGAGGGAATATTCCTTATTCATATGCCAAACACAAGGAGGGGAGAGGTCTAGGAACCTAATTTCCACAGAGGGAAAACACAGATAGGTGAAGCTGGCAGATCCCATTCTTTGGGCAATCAAGGGGTTTTTCTTCATCCACATATAACAACAAACTCTCAGATTTGGTATCAGGAAAAAGGTTTCTCTGAAAAAGTATGTTCCAAGTGAAACAGAGAGGTTCTAGTATTGCCTCTAGATGCTTTACTTACCTGCTGAAATCATCTATCTATATCTCCCTTAGCCTCTTTGCTGCCAAGACAGATGTCTTGAGGACACCAAAGTCTCTGTGCTCTCTTAGCCTAGTGTCCTGAGGAACGAAGTGCTTCAGTCTAATTAAGCTCTCTGGGTCTCAGGTAGTGTGAACCACAAAGGCCTGTGACAGAAAAGAGGTTAGATTAGATGAAACAATCCCTTCTGACCTTAAAAGTTTGACAAACTCCAGTTAAGAGTGGCATATATCCATAGGCTCTGTTCTGAGACGTGGCTCCCTGATTCCAGCTGAGTTCTGCAATGTCAGCTCTACTGAGTTTGAACTTGCCTTTGATAGCCTGGCCTTGTTTTAAATAGCTCCAGAGAACATTTGGAAGAGACTAGAGATGGAGTGACACTAAAACAGCTCAGATTCAATCAAATAATAATTAAAAAAACACCTCATTCTTGATTCTTTTGGAGGATTGATCTTAGCAAAGTGGTTAGAAGCTCTCCAGAATAGCTTCAGGCCATGTGGGTAGCTGGAGATTTATTTGTTTTTAGCTTTTCTTACAGCTCCTATGATAAATTAGGAAGCTGGAAGGAGGTGCTGGCTGCTTAATTCAGAAACCTCCACAGAAATGCAGAGTACTGGGTAGCATTTACAGAGGTACACAGTGAAGCCTTGGGAGCTGAATGCCTTTTAAATGCATATGACATGAATATTCAGTCAGATATGTAAATTTAGGGCATCTGTCACTTTTAGGAGATGGATCTATTATTTGAGATCAAGGCACAGACACAAGAAAGGCTTCTCAAAACATCAGACCTTTTACATCATTCTTGCACAGGATATACTGCAGGGAGTCCTGTTTGTTTTCTATCCCTGGTGGCACTTTGCTTTCTTTCTATAGGATAAGTAAAACTGAAATTTCTCTTGGTTTTGTCCCTCCCTATGCTTTGATAAAGTGCTTGATGACTGAGGCTTTACAAAGAACCCTTGGCACTTCAAAAGGAGCTTTGGAGGCTGTAATACCAAACCTAGGCAGCCTCCACCTTCTAAGAATTATGGTTAAATATTGCAGAGAAATGCAACTGAAAGATTTGGAATGTCAAACAGATTCAACATTTCTTAAGTAGCTTGCTGGCTCTGCAATATATCCAAGCCAATGAAAGAATGGGAAGAACTGCTTCCCTATTTTCAGGTATTATTTCACCTGCAGGTGCCAGATGATTCAATAGATCCTTGAAGTGTATTTTTAGAGTAAAAAAATTTCATGTCACTCATGAAAATTTTTTTAAAGGAACACAAAAGAAATGTACTGGGGGCAGGCTGAAGGGAAAGTAATTAATGACCACTAAAAGCATGTTTAGTTAGCTGAGAGGAGACTGATGGAGAGTCCTGCAAATCTCCTGCTGTACAACAAATCAGAATATTGATCAATCAGAGAAGTAGATTTAACTTGCAGGTATCCTGCATTTGAGTTGAAATTTCTCCTCCTCCATCTCTTCTCCTCTTCCAGACTCTTCTTTCTCACTCTCCCTGCCTTCTCTCCCTACACACATAGCTCCAAAAGAATATACACAGCACTCCTTGGAGCTGAGGAGTTTTACTGCCTGGAGGAGGACATGTTTCTCTCCAAATTTTCTACAGACTAGTTCCTTCCAGGTGGATTCTCTGGGATAAGTTTATCACAATCATCTATGCAAAGCTATCAGTGGGGAGACAACCCAAGTGTTTAGCCTTTGCACACTCCCATTCCACAATGGGGGATAAAGGATGAATGGCATCAGATTTTCCTACAACCTCTACTTTATCTATACTTAAACCAGCACCAGGACCAGGATGGGATCTCCATTAGATCTCATACTGATGGAAGCCTATTTAACCTAAGGGCTTTGCAGGCCCATACTAAGCCCATAAAGCACCTTGTCCAGGAGCTGCTTTATGCTGGATCCTTCAAGGCTAAGCCTACCACACAGGCATTTCTTATGATTGCTTCACACAATTCTAGTTCCTAATCAAATTATAAAGTATCTTTGAAATATTCATATGCTCTGCTAATTAAAATCCTTAAAGACTGAAATTAAAATGACTTTAAAAAATTTAATGGCTAAAAACATTGACAGCAGAAAGGACTGAAGTGGTATCAGTCATGTTCTGCCTTCCCTTTAGTTCCACCTTCTCGATGGCATCACTTTAATGAAAAATGCATGGTTTTATCAGACAAGCTTGTTAAAACTAATTTGAGATTATATCTAATCTAAACGAAGAATATATGTGGAAAAAATGACAGATTTGCTTCAGTCCCTTTTCTTAACTGCTCAGACTATTCTGTAAAAAACCATTTTTACAGCACAATTTGTTTGTTTTGGAGGAGTTTTTTTGTCCCTTCCCTTTCTTATTCTGACCATGTACCAGAGGAAGATACTTCTCAATTATAGATGAGGGCAGGGGTGCAAAAGGAACAACCTNCAGCATCATCTAATAATACACTATTGATAGGTATCTATATTACAGCATCATCTAATAATACACTATTGATAGGTATCTATATTACAGCATCATCTAATAATACACTATTGATATGTATCTATATTACAGTATCATCTAATAATATACTATTGATATGTATTTATATTATAGTATCATCTAATAATACACTAATCTATTTTAATCATATATTGTATCTATATTTTATCTATATTTTATAGAGATAACAAAATTAATNTTTCTTATGATTGCTTCACACAATTCTAGTTCCTAATCAAATTATAAAGTATCTTTGAAATATTCATATGCTCTGCTAATTAAAATCCTTAAAGACTGAAATTAAAATGACTTTAAAAAATTTAATGGCTAAAAACATTGACAGCAGAAAGGACTGAAGTGGTATCAGTCATGTTCTGCCTTCCCTTTAGTTCCACCTTCTCGATGGCATCACTTTAATGAAAAATGCATGGTTTTATCAGACAAGCTTGTTAAAACTAATTTGAGATTATATCTAATCTAAATGAAGAATATATGTGGAAAAAATGACAGATTTGCTTCAGTCCCTTTTCTTAACTGCTCAGACTATTCTGTAAAAAACCATTTTTACAGCACAATTTGTTTGTTTTGGAGGAGTTTTTTTGTCCCTTCCCTTTCTTATTCTGACCATGTACCAGAGGAAGATACTTCTCAATTATAGATGAGGGCAGGGGTGCAAAAGGAACAACCTAAGAGCACAGAGAACGTTTACAGAGCTAAGTTCAGACAGAAACTGCTGTTGCTTAAAAAGCCTAAATTCCACATTAAATTGGATATCCAACATCACTCATAGATGACAAGCAGAGAAGTGAAAGAAGTTAGCAACAAGTCATAGAATTGCTTTGCCTGGGCTCTTGTTTAACTGTTTGCTCTTTCTGTACCACCCCTGGAAATGCACTCTGGATTTGTTGGGTCCAAAGCAAGAGAAATAAAGCACATGTGTAGAGTATTCATGTTTACTGCAGAATGCACAGGTCATTTTCTTAAAATTAAAGTCCTTGGAAAATTCATTCACATATCCTTTAGTTTTTCCCTGTGTTAATTCATTATCCTGTACTCCAGCAATATTGCTACAAAGCCAAGCACTGCCCAAAACCAAGGGAGATGTATTGATACTGAATTCCATCTCTGATACATACACAGTAGAGAAGCATGTAACTAACAGGTCTTTTAAACTATACATAATGTAAGTTAATATAAGTAATATAAGTTTATAGATCTTTAATTTCATTACCTCTGTTTCACTGGAAATGACCTGATTTCTATCATTCCCCAGCTAATTCCTCATACCCTGGTATGATCAACTCAAGATCTAGGTCTAGAAGTCTTATCCTGTAATGTACTCTGCTGTATAAATAGACATTATTGATAGGTATCTATATTACAGCATCATCTAATAATACACTAATCTATTTTAATCATATATTGTATCTATATTTTATCTATATTTTATAGAGATAACAAAATTAATATATTTTATATGGATAGTATTTATAAAGTTGTAAAGGAAGGCATAAATAAAATCTCTACTGGCCCTGCCCAGGTCAGTTGTGGATTAATAAAGGAATTCATCCCTCAGCACTAGGTAGAAATGCTTGGGGGGTATAATAAAGAGAATGAAGAACATGTAGCCAACAACCCATACATCCCCTAAAGCTGGAAGAAGAAGGGATAAAAAGACAGTCACCATCCCTCCAGAGAAAGAACAAAGAGCAAATTGCTCTAGCATCCCCAGTTAAGAGGCCTGCATCTGATCAATAGCCCTGTCTGAAGCAGCTCTTCCCTTCCTTTCAGAACACTGGGGTTTGATTTGTCATTTCCCACTTGTAGCTAGTGCAGACTCAGCAATCTTAGTTCAATTATTATATTTCATAGATCCTTGTAAAGCAATTTAAGATCCTCAGAAGCAGCCTTTGTGTCTTCTGCTCCCTTCCTGCATGTCAAGACAACTGATAGGGCAAAACCAAATCAGAGTCAACCTGAAAGCAATCACCTAGAAAATATCAAAGGGATGAAAAATGAGCTTTTGAGCACTCTGTACTGAGTAATGACCCTGGATCCCTTAGAATCTTATATTTCTCTTTGTCCTGCAAAATAGTGTTCTTGGGCACAAAGTAATTCAAACCATGCACAACTATACAACAAGTCCTTAGAACCACATCAGGATATGCCTCCAAATTAACTTTAAATTCTCCATCTACTGCACCATCTTGAAGATTCTCCCAGCTGATAAACAAAATCACTCATCTAGAAAAGCTGACTTAATACAAACTGAACCATTCCATCATTACAGATACCTTCCTTCATCTTCTGCCTCCTCAGCTGCTGCTCAACATGTATTTACAAACCCACTGGGGTGGAAAGTAGCATCTAACTATAGAGTCTTGATTAGTTTGAGGATCTCTGGGTGTCTTATCAGTGTAACTAATAAATATAGAAGAAATAAGACCTACCTGGGAGCACAAGCACAGCTCATGAAGAAACTTCCCAGTTGATGCCAGAGCAGTGCGTGGTCCCTTTCATACAGACATCTGAAATAGAATGATGTAGAGTGAAATTAGGGCTCCACTCAAGTCTGTGCTTTTCATGACTATCTGATTTTGGTAATCTTGTAAGTTAAAGAATATCTGTGTATGAAATTAACTTGAGAAAATGGCATCTATTTTTGCTTTCCTCTCTTCTGCAATGCTCTATTATTGTATTTACAGCAATCCCAGTGTGACAGAAGGTTCTGGTTTTCATCCTTGGTTCCATAAAAGAGCTATTTCTTTTTTCTTCAAAGCTTATGAATCTGATAGCTGTGTGTCAGTTTTGTAAACCTGATAGATGTGTTCAGTTAAAGGAGGAGATCAAAGGGAAAGCTGGTGGGCCTGAACTCATCCCAGAGGACTATGCTGACAAACATTGCTTCCATGGCACAGCTGCTCCCCGAGGAATGGCAAGCCAGGAGCTGAGAGGGACACAGGGCTACACCTTGGGCCCCAAGGCCAGCCAAGAGGCAAGGGCAGACACAGGCTGCAATGCACGTGCAAAGGACAGGATCATCACTCCAAACATCCTCCTCTTCCTCCCAGTTTCTATGCGGAGCATAACAGGATGTGGTCTGCAATGACAGCTAGCAGCAGCTGTCCCAGCTGTGTCCCTCCAGCCTAAAACACCCCTGGATCACCAACACAAATCCAAAACACAGCCCCTGTGTAGGGAATTAACTGTATCCCAGCCCAAAGCAGCAGAGTGGCTCAGGCAGGGCCAGAGCTGAGCTTGTGGAGGTGTCCCAAGTGAAGCTGATCAATGAGACCACTAAGGCTCACTAATGCAATCAGGCCTTGATTCAATCATGCTTGAATTCCTTTCTTGAGTTTCTTTTCTCCTTCCTTTTGCTACTAACTACAGACTTCAGCTGAAGACAGGATGTCTGGTTTCTCCTGGGAATGGCATCCTGTGTACACAACTAAGAATAACACTTAAAAGGATAATATGCTGGAAGTGCTGCTCACACTTAATGGAAATACAACTAAATGCTGCATTGGATATGCTGAGTTCTCAAGTGGTCTCTTAAAGAACTTTCTCTCTAACAGAGCTCCACATACCTGAATCAACAAATCAGCACCTACAGGAGCTTTCCTGTGTTCACACCTTTGGACTTTTACACTTAAAACTCTGAAATCAAAATGTTGCTTTACTTGCCCAGCTGCACATCAGAGAGGGAAATTCTGGATCCTACTGAAAAGAGAGGGAGTTTTGTTGAGTGGAGCTGGAATTTCATCCTTACCTCTTTGTTATTCTAACAGGTTTATCCATGAATGTTGAGGATGCATTTGGCAAGGCTGAACAGGAGCTTGGATTGAGAACACAACAGTAGCAGAAACTTCTGCACTTCCAAGGAGCTTCTGGAGAGCAAGCAGGGTGCACAGAAGCAAAGCAGTGGCTCTCCCCTTATTCTTTCATGTAGTTTGACACAATGCCTTTAAGATTCATTCCTGTCTTCCTCATGCTCCTTGTATTTGTCAGTCAAATCTTCTCAGTCATTAGCCATTCATTTGCTAGTCTGTAATTGATTCTGTTCCCCATTCTACAAGGCAGCATGCAAGGCTTCATGCTTGTCTGTTCAAGTGAGGCACAACACTTGCTGCTAACCTTCCCAAGTCATACTGAACTTGTCAGGAATATTTATCATCCGGGGTGAGGAAGTCATCCACACATTGTTCAGGTTTAGCTGTAGTTCATTAATTTTCTTGGGGTGATTTTTCATGATGTAGTGAGTGTGGGATTTGTGATGCATACACTTTGCATTTCAGAGCTGAACAGGTCAGGATAAGAAAATGTGTGGCAGCATTTCATTTGAGAATCAT
>VWZO01017563.1:319365-342028 GCA_013396975.1 Bucco capensis
CCTTGGGCCCCAAGGCCAGCCAAGAGGCAAGGGCAGACACAGGCTGCAATGCACGTGCAAAGGACAGGATCATCACTCCAAACATCCTCCTCTTCCTCCCAGTTTCTATGCGGAGCATAACAGGATGTGGTCTGCAATGACAGCTAGCAGCAGCTGTCCCAGCTGTGTCCCTCCAGCCTAAAACACCCCTGGATCACCAACACAAATCCAAAACACAGCCCCTGTGTAGGGAATTAACTGTATCCCAGCCCAAAGCAGCAGAGTGGCTCAGGCAGGGCCAGAGCTGAGCTTGTGGAGGTGTCCCAAGTGAAGCTGATCAATGAGACCACTAAGGCTCACTAATGCAATCAGGCCTTGATTCAATCATGCTTGAATTCCTTTCTTGAGTTTCTTTTCTCCTTCCTTTTGCTACTAACTACAGACTTCAGCTGAAGACAGGATGTCTGGTTTCTCCTGGGAATGGCATCCTGTGTACACAACTAAGAATAACACTTAAAAGGATAATATGCTGGAAGTGCTGCTCACACTTAATGGAAATACAACTAAATGCTGCATTGGATATGTTGAGTTCTCAAGTGGTCTCTTAAAGAACTTTCTCTCTAACAGAGCTCCACATACCTGAATCAACAAATCAGCACCTACAGGAGCTTTCCTGTGTTCACACCTTTGGACTTTTACACTTAAAACTCTGAAATCAAAATGTTGCTTTACTTGCCCAGCTGCACATCAGAGAGGGAAATTCTGGATCCCACTGAAAAGAGAGGGAGTTTTGTTGAGTGGAGCTGGAATTTCATCCTTACCTCTTTGTTATTCTAACAGGTTTATCCATGAATGTTGAGGATGCATTTGGCAAGGCTGAACAACCTCCCTTAGGAGCTTGGATTGAGAACACAACAGTAGCAGAAACTTCTGCACTTCCAAGGAGCTTCTGGAGAGCAAGCAGGGTGCACAGAAGCAAAGCAGTGACTCTCCCCTTATTCTTTCATGTAGTTTGACACAATGCCTTTAAGATTCATTCCTGTCTTCCTCATGCTCCTTGTATTTGTCAGTCAAATCTTCTCAGTCATTAGCCATTCATTTGCTAGTCTGTAATTGATTCTGTTCCCCATTCTACAAGGCAGCATGCAAGGCTTCATGCTTGTCTGTTCAAGTGAGGCACAACACTTGCTGCTAACCTTCCCAAGTCATACTGAACTTGTCAGGAATATTTATCATCCGGGGTGAGGAAGTCATCCACACATTGTTCAGGTTTAGCTGTAGTTCATTAATTTTCTTGGGGTGATTTTTCATGATGTAGTGAGTGTGGGATTTGTGATGCATACACTTTGCATTTCAGAGCTGAACAGGTCAGGATAAGAAAATGTGTGGCAGCATTTCATTTGAGAATCATCATATTAACTTAAAAAGCAGGGCCTAGTGATGCAATTTATCTGTTTATTAACTAAATAATGATTTAGTTTTGTCTTAAGAAAACCACTGAGGTTGGGTTAAACCTAAAAAGTGACATACTGCTTTTCAGTGACACTGAAGAGCTTAGTGACTGAAAGAAAGCTTCTTCTAAAAGAAAACTGGGGACTTTGCCACATCTCTTCAACTTCCAAAATGCTTTGGGGCAAATTTGGTCACTAAGTTATCACTTTTACAAGCAGTATTAATGTAATTCTTTCCAGTATTGTCATGTATCTTAAGCCCAGGACTAGAATGCCTAAAGGCACGTTCAGAAATCATCAGTTTCTAGGTTGATTTTTCATTCTGTCTTTCATTCTGCATCCCTGGCTGAAGGAATCACCTGCATGGAGCTTCACAAAACCTACACTCTTCTAAGCCACCACTGAATTGCACAGAAATGTGTTTATTTTGTGTACAAGCCTGCTTTCTCATGACATGCAGGCAGTCATGAAAACTGGGAAACTGTAGCTCATCATGTGGCTGTTAATGAATGAAGAGAGAGAGCACTTTTATTCCCTACAGAATTAGCAAAAAAAGGGGATGTAGATTAAGGACATTTCTTTGAAATGCAGCTCCAAAAAATCTATTCTGGCTCAAATCTGCCTCTACACCACTCAAGTCTTCTAGCAGGGAGAGTTATTTCATAGGAATACTGCATATTCCTCATATAACATAATGAGATTCAGATAGGTGGCAAGTTTCTACTTCACACTCTGATGCCCAAATCCAGGTTTTGGCCACTCAGTTAGAAGCTTATATTGAATTAAAACCAGAAATTTAGGAAAAGGATATAGAAAGTAAAAAAAAATCCCTCCAAAGCATAGTAAGATATAAGGCAAATATTGGTTTAGTTATAGGAAATCTACCCATCCATCCAGTACCTTTGATATGCTTTCTGGCCCAACAAACAAACAGATAGATATGACAGAAGAGAGCAGAAATAATCTAGTGTACCCATCCAGAAAGTAAAGCAGAGCTTGGAGTTTTTAAGGTCTCTGGTTAAACTTAATATCTTCTGTAAAAATCCAGATGCAAAAGTTATTGTATGCAGCCATCAGATCAATCAGATCCAAGTGTTTGTAGGGGTGGATAATGTGCTGTGTAGGGCACGTGGCAGTAAGCTGGAATGGATAACCTGTTAAAATGCTGAAGCATTTGCTCTTCTGCAGGTGAGCTGCAGTTTGTTGCCTTTTCAGCCATTCTGAGGATCTGTTTCTTAAACAGGATGCCAGTGAGCTCTTCAACCAAGAAACTAGCTGAATACTGATGGAGCTAGAAGACCTTTTACTTCTTGCAAGTAGTAGGCTTTAAAGCATTGAGCTGACACCAAGCTGGAGCTGAAGCATGAAGACTGCTTCAGGGTGGTGTGGCTCCCTCTGAAAAGTCCTGCCCAGCACTCAGAACAAAGATACCTACAGAATAAAGCCAGCATCAATAAAACAGATATATTCCTCACTTAGGTAGCATCTCCAGCAAATAAGCTCCATGTGGACTGGCTTTGTTAGTCCTGTAGTTTATCCTACTGGCTTGAAAGCAAAGGACATGAAACTATGTGAGAAGAGTGTCCTCACTGTTTGTGTGATGGGTTTGTACAGCAAAGAAGAGTAAAGCACTGGGTCAGGCAGGCCTCATGCCTCATTCCACTGCTTTGTACACAAGAGGAAGGGAGGAGGATGGGGCAGGAATCAGGCAGGTCTTTTTGCTCACAAGATATCCCACCTCGTCAGGTATTTTCTCTCTACATCTCCCCTGAGAATGACTAGATGCATAAAGCTTTCTAAGTGATTGCAAATACCCTGCAAAAGCATCTTCTTTTGATCTCTGGTTAGCTCTCAGTTAGCTCTGCTCTACTTCCAGCCCTGACAGATGCACAAAGGATGCAAAGATCCAAGCTTTATGAGAGGTGTAAGGTTCTGGTTTTGTTTTGGCAGGCAGGATCCAAAACAGCTACAGCTCCTGAAGCTTTAGCACTCCATCAGATGTGGATTGTCAGCTTTGGTACACAGAAGGTTAATACTGTACTTCTTAGCCTTGCAGTGATGTATGAAAATATACAATCAGTGACTTGAGGAAACCCATCTAAGCTCTGCATGTACATTTTTCACTTCACCAGCTGCTGTGGTGGTAGCCAGTAGATCTAATTTCAGCAAGTTTCTGTTCCTGACAGCAGTCACATCAAATTACAGAATCTTCCAGACTTAGCTGGCACCTTCATCTCAGCCTTTTCTATCAAATAATATGCCTGTTGCCTTCATCATGCAAGCCTTAATTATTTGAAAATCAGCAGACTGCTGCTTGTGCCAGCAAAGAAAATGAGGAGAGTGTTCTTTCCAAGGCACATGGCTGGACACCCTTCAGAGCCATCTGATTTCATTGCCACTAACAATATTCCATTGATGTTCTTTTGGAGATCGATGGCTTAAGGCCCTGCTCCTGAAGAATTAGTTTATGCACACAGAGATTTAAACCTGCAGGATTTTTTTTGTCTGGGTGACAAGAGATGCTGTGGATTTCAGTTCTGGTTTTATAACAGATGCTGCTTAGTGGCTAAGGATGATGTGTCCCCAGGGCCTATTCTATTGTGCTGAAAAGAAGAGGAGGAGGAGGAGAGGTGAAGTTTGTTTAGCACAGGAGAAAGCCATGCATAAATCTCACAGGAGGCTCACAAAATCTCTTGCCCTAGTCCCAGACAAAGGTGTTCTCATTTCTTGGCATCAGATACAAACCCCAAAGGGGATCAAGGTCAACAGAGCAAACTAGGCAATCCATCAACAACCTAATTACATGGTATTGACCCAGAAGAAATTCCAGAAGCAACAGAGATCCCTCTGGATGCTGGAAGAGTAGCTATCAATTCCTGGCCTCTGGGTCTTGTCATTACCTGACATCTCCTCTGCTATAAGCACTCTTCAGGAATCCTCTCCTCATTTCTCTAACCTGATTATTTTGACTGGATACCAGTACCTAACAAACTGCTCCAGGCTAAATCCTAGCAGGCTGCATCCTAGAAGGGATTTTTGTTCCTTGTCATATTCTGCCTCTCATTAACAATGGAAAATACTTTAAAAGAGACTTCTTTGGAAAGCACACTCTGCTATTTGCTTACTTGTTGCCATGTATTTCAGGAAACATGTCCAGAGGGAAAGTCTGAGGACTCTTGTCTGCTTTAGTTATAAAAGACCCAAGCCCCACAAACAAGAAAGGATAATTAAATGTATATATTAGGAAAAAGAAGGGAGGGAGAGAGAAAACTCTGTGTGTATACATAACAGACCTCCCTCTCCTCATTTTTCACCTGGTATGTTAACAATTCAGGTTTATTATCTCTTTTGGGACAAGGATCTGATCTATGTGCTGCTTTATCCACACAGAACTACCTTACTTTTGTGTACACTATCAGTGACAACAAAGTAACCAAAGTGATGCCTGAGGAAGATGCTTTACCAGTGTGCCTTGCTGCTGACTCAGCAGGACTGCTCTTTCCAACAATGTCCATTGAGGACAGCTGGGAAAAAAGGAAACAAGAAAACTACACTGGAAAGATAAAAACAAATAGAGTATGAGGATTGGTTTGGGTTTGTTTTTTCTCCTCACAGTCTGATGACTTCTCAGAGTCAGGGAAGTAGACAGTGCTACTGGCAAGAAATGAATATTAAACTATGAAATAAAAGCTCTGCTAGGTCGAGCCCCAGGTCTGGGAAGCACTCTGAGTGTGAATGGTAAAAAGCATTCCATTGGTACAACTAGATTGAACTGTAACACTAGGCATTTCTGCTTTGCTTCTTGCCACAAACACTGCCTAATTCCAAACCTCAGCCACACGCAGGAAAAGATATTTGTGCTGCAATCTGAATGGACTAACAAAAACAACAACCAGCCATTTAGAACTGAATAAGGCAGGAGAGAACAATGAAGCTGAATTGCTTCAGCTAGCCTAAAGGAATGAGAGTCAAGAAAACACAGGTCTGGTCTAATGTGCCTTCAAACTCTACTCTTTGTTTTTCCTGTGGTTTTTGCTCCTCTTCCTTCAAATCAAGCAGCTTCATTCCTATTTAGGAGCTACTACACCTGCCTCACATCCATTTATTTACATTTTAGCCTGTAGAGTTAAATTATTGTGAAAGGAACATAGGAAACTTTGCTTACCTGAGTGAACTTCTCTTGCCACAGGATCCTCACATGGCCAGGTGACATCTTTGTGTCCTTTAGGTGTGTGAGTCAAATCAACACTGAAATGAATTTAAAGTTTCCTAAAGTCTCAGGGTTAATCTCAGAGAAAACTGCATATCCCTTGCTGGTTGTAATTAAAAGATATCCCTTTGTTGAGGGCTGGCTCTCTTGGGGTAACTGACCATTACCTACTTGGAGGAAACACACAAGCAAAGAAGAAAACCAGTTTCCTCATTAAAATTGCAGATAGTACAACTAAAGGATCTGCCATCATTATACAGCAATCTGGATCAGTGCTGTTCTTGCCAGGAATTCAACAGTGCTAGGAATAAGACCCAGTTGGGACAGTTATCTTGAAGGAGAGCTGCTCTGTCCCTCAGGCTCTTCTGACGCCTGCAGCTAACTGAGGTTTAAAGCCCTGTTATATTCATGGCATTCAAAACACAGCTCTCCATCCAAACTCTTTAAATTCTTGCCCAGTAAAAGACATTTCCACAACAAAGGAAAACGAGATTTAGTAGGAATTATTGTATACTCAACTGTGCTTTTGATGACTACAAGAAAAGAAATAGCTCGGGGGACAGGGAAAAAAAAAACCTTTTCAAGTTCTTGCTCTAGGAAACCAATTTTTCTTATTGACTTCTTAATTGACAAATTTTGACATGTTCTTTAACGTTGATAGCCATTCTTTTGCCAAGGCACATAAACAATGCTGAGTTAATACCTACAGTTCAGACAAGTCCCATGGAGGCAGGATACAAATATTAATAACAGATTTGGAAACTGAAGAAGTAAAGAGCACTAGCTTCCCTGGATTGATGGGCTACCTACTTGTGTATCAAGCTGGCACATTCTTACAGCAGCATAGCTCAAACAGTGGGTTTGCACTAGTTGGTGTAGTTAGTTGGTGTAGTTTGATCCAGCTAACTCAGCCCCAAGTCCTATATTTGCAGAGCCTTCATGATGTGCTCCTAAATGTCTATGGTGTATCTTATGTAAGTATAGTACTGTAAGCAACTTTGGTACTGATATTACATCCCTCTCTAACCTTCTGTCCTGAAACTGCATTTTTTAGCCCATTATGTTGTTTGGAGAGCTGCTCAAACTGTTGGATTTCCATGTCAGTTCCTTACAGCACATCTGCAATAGTAAGATAGCTGTGTTGCATGGACTATGACATTCTTGCTCTGCTTCCTCTCAGTAAATCAACTCCACTAAACCCTGATGAATGTTTGGCTCAGTGTGCCATCACTGTGCCTACATAGCCCCAGATAGCTGGGAGCCAGCTCTCTTCCAGCACTGCACTCCACACATCCCATGCCAAACACAGCTTTGCTCCCTCTCTAACCTGTAGAATGAAGAGATAAACACATCCATCCTAGCTCCTCTGTTTGCTAACAAATGTGGCTAAAAATGCAGCCACACATATGATTCCAGTACAAATTACAGGAATAATACACTTCAGCATTTACACTCTATTTTCTACTCCTTTTACTTGCATAACACTAAATAAGCTGGAAGATCATTAAAGCTGTCAGGTTATTTCAAAATAAGAATTCAAGAGACACCTCAGGAACTTTGATTAACATTTCCTTGAGTCATTCAGCTCTACTTCAATACTTAATTCATCTCCACGTGCAATCAAGTCATCTGTCTCTATGCTCAGGTGAGTGTACTGTGGTGAGCTCCACAGCAGTTCCCTTTCACAACAGTAATAAACTGACTTCTAAGTATTTGGCAATGCCAACCAGGGAGGATGCAATCAGGTAAACTGGCTCATCTAAATAACTTACAGATGAGTCCCAGACATGCAGGGGGAGGAGAGTGTTCCAAGAATGCACAAAAACAGAGTAAAATAGAGCACACAGCAAACCTACGTGTTAAGAATTCAATTGCCCACTTGATAACATTGTGTAAAGGAATCCTTTTGAACAGCAAGAATGGACAAGGTTTATAGAACATTTTTAGACCTACATCTTCCATATTCTGATCCCAACACAGATATCCCTCAGATATTCCACCAGGAATGGCTGTAGTAATATGATCAGAAGTCCACTGATCTAGAAGAAGCATTGCTAGAATGATGAAGCCATTCCAAAGCAAGTGAAAAGAATAAGCAACTCCTGAGGGCAAAACTAGTGGTTGATTGACAGCAAATAGCTAATATCAGCTTGATACATTGAATCAAGATGATTGTACAGTTGAAGATGCTCAGGACTTCCATAATAGATTCTGTGGAAATAATTCCATGCTGTGGAGACACACAGACAATAAAAACTACCTCAGGAGCAAGAGGACCATGACTTTTCTGTGAGTAACAGGATGAAAAAGACCTTGTTCTTTCACATTATTCAAAAGAGATGATTGGAATTAAAGCACAGTTGAAATAGTTGACCTCTAGCCAAGAAAGAAAACTTTGTGGACTATTTCCTCCTTCATTAGTACATCCTTAAACCAGTTAAGCACCCTTTTGTTTTTCCCTCCCAATCAGACCTAGGAGGCTCTCATAAGCTTTACCTCTTCCAGTTTGTAATTGTATATATTTCTAATTACTAATGTAACCTACCACTGAGTATAATTATTAACCTGAGCATTAAAAGCTAAATCTTCTGTATTCTGTTTATAGGCACAAACAAACCATAGAAAAACCATGAAAAAAGGGTAGTGTGTTAGACAGAAATACAGATGAGCAGGGAATAATATTATTAGTCCATTCACTTTCTAGCTTTCCAACAGCTTTCCTCATTCCACATTGCCATACCTATTCAGTAAGGAATTTATACATCTGAGAGGTTTGGGATTGGGGAAATGGAAGGAGTTTAAAGTGAAGAATTCAAACTTTCAACATTTGTATTGCTACGAAGAAATTTAATGGAGCTTTGTAAGCATTTCAGTCTTTGGCCAAAGCCAGAGCCTGAGACACAGATTCTCTGCTGTCATTCCCTGCCTCTCCAATCACCAAGCCTCAATCCACTTCTCAGAGGAGTAAGGAACATGAAAGACAGCTCTTTGAATGACTGATTAACATGGAAAAGATCATTTCAGGAAGATTATATTGTATTCCTAACAAGATCAAATGTGGGGATTAAATTATTATTATGAGAATTACCTGCAGCTGAATTTGTCTTATTGTTAAAAAGCAATACTCAGGTACCTTCAGAGGCAGAATAATTACCCTGAACTGCTGTAATTAATATGTTAATTCTCAGGCAAAATTGATTCCTATCACAGGAATTATGGAACTGCTGCCATTTAACTTCTTACTGCAATACATTCATATAATTTAAATCAAGCATTGTTAATATTGTTAAACCTTTCCTTCAATAAGGGAAGAGCACAAATTCAGTTCAGGAAGGAGAAACCATTTCATTTCTGTGTCACTGGGCTGGATTGTCTGATAATGAATATCCAAATGGGCATATGGGATACAAAAAGGGATAAAAGAGGGATAAAAGCAGAGGTTAGTGCAGGTACACACAGCTTTTGTGACATCAGTTTGCTCCTGCTCCAGCAGGTATCATTCCAAAATGTTTCTGCAATACCAGAGATGCTTTGGCACCAAACATGGATTCTTGTGTTTCACTGCATGATCAAAAGCAAATCTCACAGAAAAGAGTCAATCTTCCCCTCTATCCTCAAACAATTTGTGCCAGAATTTGCCACTTGATCGAATTGAAGCAGTGAAGTTCATTAGCTGCCTTCAGATCTCTTGTTTTGGTCTCTGATGACCTACATTGTTCTTTCTCTGAGCGATCTTCAGAAAGCCAAAAACTGTCAGAGTGATTTCAGTCATGTTTCTGACTCATTAGACTACTATGAGGATAAAAAACCAACTCCCAGACCTACTTGTACTTTCCTACCAAGAGCTCTAGATGGTTTCTAGCTGACAGAGCACAGCTCTACACAGCAAGACACATAGCTCATCATTCTTCCCAGAGATGATACACACAATATTTACAATGCCACAGCATGATGGATGAAAGGCTTATTGCAAATCAAAACCACTCTGCTTGTTGGCATCCTTGATACTTCATGATTTGGGGATTCAGTGGCTTCAAAAATGGCTTCTTCAAAGCTTGAACATAGAAGTTATTGTTTACTCCTTTGTTACTCCAACCTTTTCAATGTGAGCAGGACATTTTCTACTCTATTTGTAACACGTAAGTAGATTTCTTCCCAAATACCCCCCAGTAAATTTACAATTGAGTTGATGATAGTTTGGAAATGCATCACTTTGGGGCTATGGTTAATCAATACTATAAGAACACAACATTTCTTCAGCATATGTGGCACAACTCAATTCTTTTGGAGATCAAACAACCCAGCTGTTAGATGATAAATGAAGCAGGTTCTTCTAATATGATCAAAGTTTAGAACTCATAAAAGGTTCTCTACAGGTGCTAATTTTCCTACTTGACTGAAATTAATAAGACTCTCCATAAAACCACAGGAGGTCCTTAGATGACATGAGTAATCAGCAGAGAAAATGTAGTGTGGCTTCAGCAAGCACAAAAATGTTTGTGTAATGTCTGCAAAAGTGCCACTTTATTCTCTGCAGTGAACCATTCTGAGTCCTTACAACAGAAAAATATTTAATAGTTTGGAAACTCTTGAGGCAGAAGTCTTAAAAGTTGTTCAACTGTGATTAATTCAGCTCGTGATGAAAGGGAGAGTGCCTCACTTCAATATTCAGGAGGAGTCATCACTCAAATAACTCAAACAATGGATCTAGAGACAACTGAAAACCCAACGGGATGTCTAGGGAAGATTGAGGAGAGTCAGAGTCACAGATTGAGTAGTGTATTCATGTGAAAAGCTACACTACTCATCACCTGATATCCTGCATACAGGTAAAGTCAACACTCGAATGCAAAAAATATGAAAAGACCTTTTTTTTTTGGCATGTAATTGTGGCAATTCTGATTCCTTAAGGCATGTTTTCTTTCAGGATGCTGCACAGCTTTCAGAGCATATTTAACTCTATTGCTATCAGTGGACTTTTACCTCACACCATTCCTTGGCTGCTGGATGGAGAATGTATTTATTTATGTGACTACTTCTTACTGTAGACCTCATGTATGTTTTATGAACCATTGCAGATGAAGAAGTCCTTGAAGTAGTCCCAAAGAGGAAATTCTATCCCATTTGTGCTACTAAACTCTCAGCAAATTACACCCTCTGAGAAACAGCTCAGCTTTTATCTTTGGTTCAGAGATCTTTTATTATGATGTACCATGGAATCAGGAGTGTGTGTGTTCACTACTTGACAAATATTGATATTTATTGATTGCTGCAATTAATTGGGTTTGGGTTTAAGTGGGCTAAAAAAGAGTCAACTCATTGCAGCTGCTCAACTCACTAATGAAATGAAATAATACATTATCATGCCTAGTAATTAATGTCCTAGCAATGCAACAAACAAAGGGGCTGCATGGGTCAGGGAATTAGTAATAATAACAGAATAGAGAGCCTTTCATTTGGAAATTAACTGCTCAGAAAAGATCAACAATAAGCTAAAATGATGCCTACTGTTTCTAAGATCTCATGGGTGAATTTCCCCTAAGCCAGATCTTCTCACAAACAGTTCATCACTCAACAGATGGCTTCAAGTGACATTTCACTTGTCAGCATGGCAGCTTAGCCACAACTTGATGCTAACTTTCCCTGGGCATCCTTGCCCATCCTTTCCAAGGCTTTCAGTGATTTCCCTTTCTCCATGCAATGCAATTTGTCATTTATCAGCTTCCTCTCCAAGGTGCAAGCCTCTCCTCTTATCACAAGGCAGCATTCAGCTGCAGATGTTCCCATGCCACTTCATTCTGTAAAAGCTGGCTGACCTGACTCTGAAAGGAGCACAACTTTCTCAGAACACTGGAAATCTGCCTTTTTACCAAGCCTTTGTGTTTTCATGCCTCTTTTCTTCAAATACCTTATCATGCTGAATGCCCTTTATAAATGACTTCAGCCTTTTATTCCCCTTCCTCCACACACACACACAAACATATGTTTATATACATTTATACATAGATAGCTTTACTGGGCCTTACCTGGTGCAGTTTTCCTGTAATGCCTTCTGTCATTTTCTCCCTGACTGGAGGCAAAAAAAAAAATCACCAATATTTCAGTTTACTATTTAAGAGCACATACTAATCTTCTGTTCTGGGCAAATAAAACCAGACCACAATAGTAAATCTTCATGTTTGCATGATATAGCATTTACAATAACATGGATTAGAGAGAAAGACAAGAGACACTTATCCTGAGAAAAGACTTACCACTGTTAAATTTCACCCTGGTTAAGAACATGGTAATTGCTATGAAACCCTAATTATATATGAATTAAAGAGAACATTCAGTAGCCCAAAATGCAAAGAATTATATCCACTCTTCCAAACAGATCTCTTTGAATCCTATGAATGTTAGCTCAGCATCTGCAGAAGTGATGCTACCATGAGCACACACAACTCCTGCATCATGATGGATTCATTCCCCATCCAGATGTTTCTAGAAGAATGTATTCCTTAATAAATAAGGCCACTTAATCACAAAGTCCAAACTATGAATGTCAAAGTCTACTTTGGAGACTGCTCTCATGTTTCCAGCCAGACCACACTGGGGAATGTGGGATGAGCACAGGGATTCCTGCCTTGGAGTTGAGCCAGGCTGGTGAAGCTGGCTATGGGATTCACACAGTGCTGTGCCCAAAGCTCTCTCTCTGCAAAAAAATGCCTAGGAAGATGACAAAAAGAAAAGTTTCTCCCTTTCTTGCCCCTTCTCCCATCTATCAAAGCTTTTGTGTGTATGGTGTGGTCAAACTTCAAGCTGTACAAGCCCTTTCAAGGAAAGAAAACAGGCCTTAGGACTGAGGATTTCATTAGCAGCCTGAGGTTCCAGCCTCTCCCATCCCCAGGGCCACTTTGAGAATCTCAGCCTAAATGTTTAGCTGAGTTACTCTCTGCTTTGCTTTTAAACTGCAAATCCCAGTGGCTCTCTGAATTTCCTAATGCATAACAGACTTATCCATGAAACATAAGCTGTGCTTGGGATGAAACCTTTGCCCTGCATTGTCTCCACAGATACAAACTGTCTGTCAATAGCCTGCACTCCCATTCAGCTCACACTGCAGGTAGGAATCCCTCTGCTTTTAGGAGGCTTCAGAAAACAGCTTTTTAAAGCATTTTCAGCACACTCTAATTCTTGCTTAACCAACCTGATCTCTTTCTATGACCATGTGACTTGCCTTTTGGATGGGGGAAGGCTGTGGATGTTGTCTACTTGGATTTTGCTAAGGCCTTTGACACAATCTGCCACAGCATTCTCCTTGAGAAACTGGCAGATCATGGTATAGACAAATGTGCTCTGCACTGGGTTAGGAACTGGCTGAATGGCTGCTCCCAGAGAGTTGTGATCAATGGAGCAAGATCTAGGTGGCTGCCAGGCACCAGTGGTGTCTCTCAGGGCTCAGTTTTGGGGCCAGTCTTGTTTGGCATCTTTATTGATGACCTGGACGTGGGGATTGAGAGCACCCTCAGTAAGTTTGCAGATGACACCAAATTGTGTGGAGTGTTGATGTGCTGGAGGGCAGGGAGGCTCTGCAGAGGCACTTGGATAGGTTGGATCCATGGGCCAAGGCCAATTGCATGAGGTTCACTAAGGCCAAGTGCTGTGTCCTGCACTTTGGGCACAACAAGCCCAGGCAATGCTACAGGCTTGGGGATGAGTGGCTGCAAAGCTGCCCAGCAGAGAAGGACCTGGGGGTGCNGTTGGGTTTTTTTTCTTTTTTGGTTGGACTTGGTGATCTGAGAGGTCATTTCCAGCCATGAATGTTCTGTATGATTCTGTGTGTAATATAAAAAGGCATTGTTGGTCTATTTCAGTTTTTTTTTAATATGGTGTAAAAGATTGTAAGGTTAAAAAAACCAAAGGTTGTTAAAGTTAAGTCATTACTGTAAGGTTAAAAATACAAAGCACTGGGGAAAGGAAACAGGCATTCTAGATAAAAGTACTTAAGATTAATTTAACATGGCCAGGATTTCCCAATTAAAACTTCCACATTAGCACTGCTTTTTAAACGGTTAATCTCCTAAAGAGACATCCCCAGCAATGAGAAGGGAATTGCAGGACAGCCCCTGGCCCTGAGGCCTGCCTCTGGAGCAAGGCTCTGCTGCATTTGTGCTGCTGGCTGCAGCCCTGCACAGAAAGAGCTGCATTGCCACCTACTGCCAGGCTGGCTGTTCCCAGCAGCAGCTGCCACAAGGGAGCAAGCATCCCTGCTCCTGCCCAAGCCTGGCACACTGCTGGCACTTCATCCTCCCTCCCTGCATACAGATTTTAAAAGACTGGGTTTTTTTCACTCAGGGAACTGGGAAGACCAATTGTTTCTTTTTCCTCTGTCTTCTCTTCATGACAGATGAAAAGCAAAAGAATGCTGTGCTGAAAAATGTAGAAGAGCCTATACAAAAGTGGGGGGTTGTTTTTTTCCTCCTTCTCTTATTCCCAGACCTCCCCTGTCACACCTTTGAATCCTGGCTGAGCTGCAGTCATCTCAGCTAATGATACCTCAACTGACTTATCCCAAAAGAGGTGTGGTATGCTTGACTTGTGCCTTTGTACAGGCATTAGCTCTGGGATGTGCCTGGTGTCTGCCTTGCAGAACAGCCCAGGGCATCAGTGTGGAGAGCCTAGCTTCACTGAAACCAACGTTTGACTGAGCTTTCCTCTCAGGCTCTGCCTTTGACAGCTCCATTTGCAAATCAATTAAGATCTGGACAAGAGCTACTCCCTTTCCTAGCAGACACACTCACTAGCAAAGATCTTTCTAAGTAGCAGAAAGCAAAGGGCATTAACATTGCAGAATGCAAAGGAAAAGAATTTACCTCCTAGTGAATTAGGGAAGGCAGAACCCTCAGGAGAAAGGAATTGTGTGCCAGTTGTGTAAATTCTAGCCAGTTGGGAACAATCATTTGTCTAGGATTTAAGTTACAGCAGAGAGCTGGGTTTTTTCTTTGCCTTCTTTGTATATGCAAATAGCTTTATAGATATATAGAGGACAGAATCCTTACCCTCATGCTTGTAGCTGTTTGGAAACATTAAAGCACAGACCAATTGGAGCTGCTGCTGGGAAAATCACAGAGTCACACATCATCTGCAAGCTCCCTGGGGGAAAAGAATATCTCCAAGTCAGTGTGTGTGGAAGGTGTCTGGAGTTGTGAGCACATGCTCAAAGAAACACAAAACCTTCCTACCCTACCATCAAAATAAGTCCAAAACAAGCAACATAGCTTAACTGTATTTTTTAAAAGACTAAACTCAGGTTTTTTTAGTAAAAAACAGGAGCTCCTGTACCTCCAGAAGTGGTGAGATTCACTTATTGAATAACTGGGAAATAAATCCTAGACATCCTGACACTCTGTCTCTTCTCTGCCTTCAGGCCTAGGAGTACTCTACAACTCAAGTACAAGACAAGACAGTCACTACCTTGGTGTGTCTCCATTTGATGTCTTTTTAGATAGATAATATGGTCATGGCATCAATGTGTTTCTGTGTTCAGACCCTAGCAGAGAGCTGATTCTGTTTAAAAAATAATAGATGTAGCACAATAATCCTTGAGAAAACATAAATTTCCATAGGTGTCAACATGAAAAGTCTCCTTTCACTTGTCATTTATCAGAGGAATAGTTCTGAAGAATTAGTTCTGTTAGAAATTCTATTCTATCTCTTGCCCTAAAATGAAGAACTTGTGTTTATCTGTTGATTATCTTACATGCTGTAGGGCTTTTAGTGCAAATAAAGTCAGGATTTTCATCTCCATTACAGAACAGTGGCAACAGAGGTAATAAAAAAAACAGGGTTTGATCTGTCTTTAGAGAAATACTACCTTTTTTTCCCCCCCACTGGAAAATCTTAAAACATCTTCCTTCTAGTTTCATTTGGCATATTATGTAGCACTAACAAAAGAAAGTTGCACTTTCCCTATTCCTCAGATCCAGTGTGTTTAAATTCATCTACTGGAGCTGTTTCCATCAGGAGCAGCAGCTTGTTAAGCCATCTGTACAAAAGCCCTTCAGGCAAGAAAAATTAGTCTAATTAATACTATGTTTTCATCTTGTCTTTACACAAAATCATCTGACAAGGCAAATAAATATCAAGAGGGGCCCAGAAACAAGTTTTAGGATGACAGACCTGCCCCTCTGCCCTTTGTGGAGCTGCTAGGATGGGTCATGGCATCACCATGCTTGGCCAAAGTCACTTGGGACTTCCACCTGTGGTAGCAAAAGCCTTGTCCAGGGCACACATCTGAGCAGAAAGGTAAAAACTTGACATTCCATAACACTTTGAAGCAGTTCTTGATCCAAAAGCATTATGGATTGCTATCTTGAACTAAAAGTGTTCAATTTCTTTCTGTATTTAGTTTCATAGCTCTGTTTCTTTTCCTCTGCTCTTTTCTACTCCCTCTCCCTCAAACTGACTCTCTTGGTATCCTTTCTGTGTCCCCAAATCCCATCCAACAGCATCTGACCTCAACCTTCAAGCCTACCATGTCCAACTGTGCCATAGCAGGAAAAATAAGCTGCTTATTTTCCAAAGAAACTACAGTGAATATAAGAATCAAGGCTTATAAATATCCCTAGTGGCAAGCACAGGTCATTTTAAGGCAAATCTTCCTGAAGGAAGCAGTATAGTCATTAAAAGCATGGAAAGAAATGGACCAGCTCACCTATTAGAGAGCATTTTTCCCCTCTCCTTGGAGGTTCAGGATGGTGTAAGGCAACTAGGCTTTCATCAGTTCTCCATCACATAAAAACAAACAACCTGTTAAGCATCATCAAATATAGTTTTAATCCCACCAGAGCCTCATATAATTCACTTTAGGATGAGTTCTAGATGTTGAAGAACATTAGATCAAGCACAGTTAGTGGAAAGGCATTAATTATCATCATTGCATCATCCTCTAGAACGCATCAGTTTCCAAAAATGAGCTAGAAGGAAAGGTGTAGAAATGCAGAGTAAAGACACTGCCATTGCTACCAACACATTTTGAACCCAAACTCACTGCAATCCCAAACCAGGAATAGCTATCAGGAAAGAAAGTTCAGTCACACTTTATAGCAAACTCATTTAAACTTGTATTCTCTTCCTTCCCTTTCATACATTTACTTATTTACCTTCCAAAATAATGGAAATAGAAACATTTTAGGGTAAGTCTAACCTACTTGAGTCTACAGAAGGGAATTAGAGGACTCAATCTGTGTGTAAGGACACAGAGGAGCACACAAGCTTTTAGTGGGAAGTAGGTGAGAAAGTGAATTTGAGACTTTGTCCCACTATTATACAATTATATAAATTGTTTTCATAGTCCTTTTTGGAAGGGACAAACCCCTTTCTCAGAATGCTGTAAGCACACAGCAATACAGGGAAAGGAAAGCATCATGCTCTGCATCAAACATCATTCCTGCACATGGAATATGCAAGTTGTTATGGAGTGACAATCAATCCTTAAATCCCATTCATCTCTGTCCCTTTCCACATGCTAATTAAGTCAAAAATAATAGACTGAAAGTAGTAGTAGAGATACTCTACTGCTCAAACTCACTTGCAGTGGAGACTTTAGACAGACAAATGATGATTTGTAAAGTCAATTTACTTTGTGATCAGGACACTGCAGCTAATAATCACTTCTAACATTTCTTCCAATAATGCCTGAATTTATTTCTTCTACAAGCTTTTCTTTTTATGTCATGTTATCCACACAGTTCAGATATAACCCTTCCCTTCAAAATGGCTTAATAAATATGTTTTAGAGAAATTACAGCCATGTATTGGCTGTTAGCTTGCCTTTAAAAATGTCTATACTTCTTTTTCAGGTTGATAAATTTAAGAGTAATGAGACATGCCTTTGCCATCAAAACTATTTAACAAGAACTTTATAAATTGTTCAGATTAATTAGTCCTGTGAAACCTTTCATTAAGAGTGTAGTAAATGTCAGCTGTAGAAAGGAGGCAGTTCACTTCATTCCCTTCTCCTCTGTTGGGTTTTTTTAGACTAATCCAGTATTACCTAACAAAATTTTTGTCCAATAATTATTATCAAAGGAAAATCCAATAAGATCACAGAATCATGAAGGTTGGCAGAGACCTCTAAGCTCATCCAGTGCAAGCATCCCTAGCACTCCCATGCCACTAAGCCATGGCCCTAAGGAGAGCAGCTCAATGTTTCTTCAACCCCTGCAGGGATGGTGACTCCAGCACCTCCCTGGGCAGCCTGGGACAAGACTGAACAACCCTTGCAGGGAAGAAATTCCTCCTGATATCCAATCTAAACCTCCCCTGCTGCAACTTGAGGCCATTTCCTCTCCTCCTCTCACTGTTAACCCTGGAGAAGAGACTTTCCCCATCTCACTCCAAGCTCCTTGCAGGGAGCTGCAGAGAGAGCTAAGGTCTGCCCTGAGTCTCCTCTTCATCTTCATTCAGCAAAATCTGCCAACACACATTGGAATTTAAGCATGCAGGTTGTTATTTCTCTTGAAGCCATTAGGGATGCTCACATGCTCAAATCTAAGCAGGCCACCATGTGCTAGACTGGACTGAGGCCCAGGGATTGAAAGGGAAAATCAATCCTTTGAAAAAAAACACCAAGAAAGCCAAGCAGAGAAAGGCAGGACTTTCACTACCCAAGATTTAGGAGAAAAGTCAAAAATGATGAACTGGAATCAATTGGCAGACATTGTATGCTCCCTATTTAGATCACACCAATTACTGCATATTAGCAAATCAATACTTAACATTCACTGCAAGCTCCAAGACTGATTCTCCCTTGCATCTCTGAGAAGACTATAGAGCATTTGGAGGCATTAATAATTCATACAAGGAAAAAGGCCTTCTCTGGGCATATAGATTAAAATAGATACTTATAAATACACCTTTGATTAGGATAAAAAATAAACTGGAGAGCACTCGCTAACATGTTTTGCAAACAGCCAAAGAAAAATTGCAGTCCTGGGCTTGCAGAATCCCAATCTTTCCCAGAATCACAGGATTATTAAGGTTGGAAAAGACTTCTAAGCTCATCAAGTCCAAGCATCCCTATCACTCCCATGCCACTAACCCATTGCCCTAAGCAGAGCATCTCAATGTTTCTCCAACCCCTGCAGGGATGGTGACTCCAGCACCTCCCTGGGCAGCCTGGGACAATACTTGAGCTGTGTGATGCTTACTCCTTTTCCCAAGAGCAATCCAATCCCACTGTCAACAGTGATTATTATAAATAAACTAGGTGAGCAATATTTGTTGATTTGGAAATAACCATCTGATCTACATGAAATATTTTAAAACAAGAAGACCTGGTTTGGGGATAAATATGCAATTGGAATGAATTGGAAACACTATCTGAGATAAAAATCCATCCAAAGGGGAGTGATGAGGTGGCTGGAATGAGAGCTGGGAAACACAGGTTGTAAAGGGAGTGTTGTGAAGGAGAACATGGCTATTACTACTACAATAGGGAGGTGGAAACTCCTTCTGTTTGCTGGCAGAGCTCAAAAGTGTGAGATTGGATTAGCAGAGAGCTGAGCTAGGGAGCCCACTGAGAGCTACAGCAAATTCCTGGGAAGTTCAGGTCTCTGCTTGTGTGGTTATTGGGCTTTCAGAGCAGAGCCCTCTCATCTCTCACCTCCTACTGAACTGATGCTCAGTCATGGGCAAGTCATTTCATCTCTTGTGTTTGCCCTCCTCTTTGCACAGTTTACCCACTCAGAGTAAAAGCTCTGCAGGGCAATGCAGGCACAGCTGGGACTTCCAGATGCTTCTGTAATCTGAACACTAGCAATAAATCAGGAGAGGATAATGGAAGTGTCAAGTGAGTCCTAAGTGCAGCAGCAGAGCTGTTATGTACTGTAGCAGACCCTACCTGCAACACTATTCTTCAAGGAGGTCTTTGCACAGCAGGGTTCATTCCACTACAAGAATAAATGTATTCATGATGCATCTCCAAGTATTACCCAGCACTAAAAATTAATCACAGTAATGTTACCTTCACTTCTCTCCAACCAGAAGATAATACTTTTTGGATATGATGCCATTCTGTACAGTTTTTGACAAACTGGAAATACTTTAATGAAGTAATAAGCCTGTACCAGGAGCATATGATTCATCTGGAGGCAGGAGTATATAAAAAGAGAGAGATGGAAGAAGTAAGGCAATCCCATTTATATCTGTTTAGCTAAGCTTGTTTATAGTGTTATTCCCAACAGTTCTAGATCCCAGCAGATGCTTCCTTGGCAGCAACCATGACCAAGAGTTTCTAAGAGGTTCATGAGATGCTACAAGGCAATGTCATCAAGTGCATGTATCACTAGCACATAGACAAATCAGGGAGCAAATGATGTGTAATTTTTAATACTCCTTTAAGGCAAGGGTGCTTTTTCATTACCTGACCTTTACCAGTGTTCCTCTACCATTTCTCTCATGAAGCACTAAACATTGCTACTAGTAATCCCATGAATGTAACTGTAAAGAGAATATTGTTATCATTCCTGCTCATGCTCTTCTTCATTCCTGGATGCTTACTCAGCCCACACTACTCTTCATTCTCTTTCAATAGGTTTGGCTGATACAAGGCTTCATCATTTGGTAAATCCATCTAAGTATCCAATGTTATCCTCAAACCTCCATAAATTCTGCCATGTAGCTGTTTGACTGTTATCTCCTAACTTAGTAATTTATCATTTATCAGTTCCAATGTTCTCTTTGTGAACAGACCTCTCAGGGAACTACAAGTTCTGTGTCTGAATATCCTGTAGTTTTGCCAGTATGAGGACAAGAAGAAATGGCCTCAAGTTGCACCAGGGGAGGTTTAGATTGGATATAAGGTGAATTTTTTTGACTGAAAGGGTTGTTAAGTCTTGGAATAGGCTGTCCAGGGAGGTGGTGGAATCACTATCCCTGGAGGGGTCTAAACACCATCTAGATGCTCTACATAGGGCCATGGTTTAGTGGTATGGTTGGACTTGATGAGCTTAGAGGTCTCTTCTAACCCGAATGATTCTGTGAGTCAATGCATTCCCTTAGTTCCCACTCCTCCACAAAAACACCTTTCTCTCCCCTACTACTGATCACATTTCTTAGCCCTCTTGGCAGAAGCCCTTCCTTTTTCTCTTGCTAATAATTTCTGACTCCTAATAGCTGCTTCTTGTGAGCCTGGCTCTTTGTCAGCGTTTGATCGCTCGAACTGCCTGATTATCATCTGCTCTCATACAGCCAGAAAGACTTGCACTGTTTCATCTGCTAGGAACGAGGAGGAAAAAAAGGTGAGCAAAAACCTCTCTTTGTTCCTGGAATATTACCACCTCCATGGTTCATAATCATTAGGGTGAAGGATTCATTTGGGCCCTGTGTTGTGTCAAAGTTTCATCCTTTCAGTGGCCCTGCTGGCTCTTTGCTGTTTGGTTCGCTTGTGCAGCAAAGTGAATTGATCATTGCTGCTGCTCCTCTTGCCACCTACTATTCCAGGTGATACTTTCACATCCCAGAAGAATGATTTGCACTCACTTCTTTAATTTTTCTATGAACTCTATGCATGTTTTTTTTTAAATAGAGCTTCTTGTATCCCTCTATAATAAAAAAGCATATCATCATTCCATTTGCCCAAAGCCTGAATTTTGTCATCTCAGTTCTAATGTCCTTTTCTTCCTTACAAGAACAGATAGTGGAGGTTTAAAAACAGGAGGGAACTTTTGCAGATTTGCCTGCCTTTTTGAGCTCTGTCCTTTCAGAGTGGCTCCAAATAATAGTCTCTACCACCTGTGAATATCAGAATCCAGAGAGGCACCAACCAGAAGCTTGCACCAAGTAGTAAAGACACCAACATCCTAATTAAATACAACTTTCTGATTTATCTTCCAAAGATTTTTGTAGCTCAGCTAATTCAAAAGCAAATAAATTTTTTGCAAAAGAGAGTAAATGCACGTGAACCTTAGCAGTTTTCAGCACCTCTAAACCCCAAAATTGCATTGTTCTCACTAAAATGCTTTGGCAGGCCCTTTGGATTCAACAGCCATGTGAATGCTTTTCAGCTGGGCTGCAACAGGTTTCTTGTGATTTAGCTTAAGTCAGTAAGAGATCTGCTGGAGGTAAATCAATAGAAGCCTTTTGTAAAACAATTTAGGAGTAGCCATAGGAGAGCTTCAGGATTGTAACTAAATTGATTTATTTAAATGTGACTTCAATTAAAGGAGTGCAGCTTTTTGTATGTGGAGGAGGCCTAAAGCTGTGACATCTTGTCTTGTCTGCACTGACTTCATAGCTACCTTTAATGTTTATTAGATTTTTAATCTTGTGAAAGTTCTGGCCTTCTTCCAAAAGGGCAAAACATCAACCTTATTTATACACCCTCTGATCTAGCTCTTGCTTAAAAAACAACATTACCTGTTGGTAATCTCTTCAATACCTCCAGTCAAATCCCAAAATAAACTTTACTGATTAAGGTGGCAACAAAACCATTAGGATAATGAGCAGCATATTGTCCAAAGGATGGATTTCTTCAAGGCTACAAGGAGAAAGTAAGCACCCTAACTATTACTAGTAAGTCTAGTGATACCTTTGAGTACTAATCCATGAGCTGTTCACCAGTGTGAGCCAACAGGGCTGAGCTGAGGTCTGAAGCTCTTCACTCTTGCAGAGAATCACACCTGCAGGACACAGGATGAAAAGGAACATAATTAAATGGCATTGGTTGCAGACAGTGTGGCATCATCAGCTGCTCCAGACACAGCAATGTGTGATAGGCTGCTTAATACAGCTAATTACACTTGCTGTTAGTGTTCACCACCTCACAAAACCAGGAAAGACTGTGTTATGACCTACATACTAATTAATTGAAGCAGGATGTTCTTTTAAAGCCAAAGACTCTGGGTTTTGGCCCACAGACATAGTTATCTCTAATCTTCTTGATCAGATTGCTCCTTGGCTGACTACTTCCCAGCACAGAGGGAATCACACTTCTATAATAATATATAATAAATATAATAAATATGTATAATATATAATA
>VWZO01017563.1:347042-465952 GCA_013396975.1 Bucco capensis
GAGCGAGCGAGAGCTCGGAACAGAGCGAGCGAGCGAGAGCTCGGAACAGAGCGAGCGAGAGAGAGAGAGCTCGGAACAGAGCGAGCGAGAGAGAGAGAGCTCGGAACAGGGACACAACTCGGAACAGGGACACAACTCGGAACACTCGGAACAGAGACACAACTCGGAACTGAGACAGAACAGAGACAGAGCTCAGATGAGATGCCTTGGGCCACTCACTCTCTCTGGGTTCCTGGCTCTGGGGAAGATCTGCCAAGTGCAACAACCCCAAATTTCTAGTTTCCAAACCACAAATATTAAAACAAGACAAAATGGAAAGAAAAACAAAACAAAAAACCCAAACCAAATCAGACTACACTTTCAATTCTTAGAGCTTAAATACAGAGGAATATTTCTCTCCAACATTTTCAAAACTAGGTCTCAGTACATGCTTGTCTGCATTGCCAGCCCCTGTTTAGCTATCCATGGCGTACTCAATTCCAACATTTTCTATGTTTATATTTCTTCACCTAACTGCTCAAAGGTCTCAGGAAGTGCTGGGTGTCTCTCTGGTGAGAGTGACTGACAGGTGCTGTGCAGGCACCTGTGGAATGAATGTCACAGACAACAGGGAGGTCTCCTTAGGGAATGCCACTGGGAGAGACAGCTTGTCTTCTGCCAGTTTGTAAATAGAAATCCAGTGGGAGTTACAGGGATTTGAGTTACCAGGCACTTTTCTTCCTGCCTGCTCTCTCTACAGGAATCACAGAATAAACAAGTACTTTCCATCAGGGCCCTCCTTCTCACCCAGACTGGAAGACAGTGTCTGTTCAGAGCAGATAATCTGTCGCCATTTATCAGCATCCCAATCTTGTCCTCACCACTGCATTATGGCCAAAGAGTTATCACAGACCTAGATTTCCACAAAATGCATTTTGCTGATGTGCCTACTCTCTCCTCTTTCAAACAGAGCACATATTTCATGCACAAATGGTGGGAAAGATCCTGAGAGCAAAGTGCTTTAAAGACACAGTAACACGAGCATGATTTCTACTGCTTATTCTACTTAGAGACACTTGGCCCCTGAGCAGAAAGCCAGTTTGCCAAGAGCTCTCTCCCATATCAGTGCAGGGAGCATGCTTTCACAGGATCATGAAGGGTGGAAGAGACCTCTAAGCTCATCCAGTCCAAGCATCCCTAGCACTATCACACCACTAACCCATGGCCCTAAGGAGAGCAGCTCAATGTCTCTTCAACCCCTGCAGGGCTGGTGACTCCAGCACCTCCCTGGGCAGCCTGGGACAAGACTGAACAACCCTTGCAGGAAAGAAATTCCTCCTTATATCTAATCTAAACCTCCCCTGCTGCAACTTGAAGGCTTTTCCTCTCCTCCTCTCTCTGTTAACCCTAGAGAAGAGACCTACCCCCTTCAATATAAACTCTTGCTATTCAGAAGCATGAACTCCAGAGTATATTTGTCACCAGCCTTTTCTGAGCTTCTTTTGGGGGTTGTGTGTATCTTTTTTTTTTTGCTTCTCTTGCTGCCCCTTTCTATCAGGAGACTAGAAGAGCAAAGATAAGCAGCAATACCTTGAGTTTTATTCAGTGAAAGGTGGATGCCAGGAAAGCCTCAGAACACACAGACACTTGTTGTCTTTTGGTCTGCATCTCCCTAAGACAGCTGACAGGCACAAGAGAATTGTATTCTCTGAGGCTGCATTCAGGAGCTGGCACCTGACACAACAGCACAAACACCTTCCGAGAAACATCTGCATCCCTGGGAAGGCCGAAGAGACAAAAAGCCAGCAGGTGGCACTCAAAACCCCATCCTGCTGCCTGGATGAGAGCACTGCTCCCTCAACAGCATCCTGGCTACAGCAGCACACACAAACAAACAACACAAACTCCTGGTAAGCAGAGAGTCTGGTTTTTCACCAAATATCAAAGAAACATCTATGAACTCTAAATCCCAGGAGAACTCCTGTGTTAGTGACATCTCAGAAGTCAGATTCATAGCACCAGATCAGGAAAATTCACAGAATCACACAAACCATGAAGGTTGGAAGAGACCTCTAAGCTCCTCAAGTCCAGCCACAGCTATCACTGCCATAGCACTAAACTGTGGCCCTAAGGAGAGCAGCTCAATGCTTCTTAAACACATAACCTCTGTTCCACTTTCTTCTCTTTCCATCAGTGTGATTTGCCTGTGCAAAGGAGATTTCCATGCGTGATTCCATTTCTCCAGTCTCAAGATGGAACAAATTGTCTCAGGTTTCTGTGACAGGAACCTGCTGGTGTGGGATTGGTGTCTTTTTCCAGCTATTCACTGAAGATGATGATTAGCTTTCTAACACTTTTGCTGCTTCCCCCTGCTGCTTTCTTTCACCAGGTAGCCATTTCCTCAGCTAGCATGCCTCCAAACTCAAACCCAAAGCTATCATCTTGCATTAGCAGACATTTAGCACTGCTTTATTAATGATTAAACCAAGGGTTGCTTCACTGTGTGAAAAAGGCATCACTAATGGTCACCAGCCTCCTCTGTCAATAAATAACAAGAAGTCAGAGCTGCCTGTCACTCCTTGAAAGACACTGAATCCACTTTAAGCACTGCTCTCATTATTTATTCCCTTTCTTCTCCACAGCCCCTTATCCAAACAGATTCCTTTCATAGCTCACACTTTCTAAGAGTTTCAAATTCGACATTTACAGGTTGGATTTGGGTATTTTTTTCCCCCCTCCCCTAATTAGACTTCCTGGGGAAAAAAAAAATACCAAAAACGTGCAAGGTTGGATCATCTTTCTCAAACTTTGATTCCTCCATTAGTACAATTCCTTCCCAAGGCTATCTCCTACAATTTGGAGAGGACCCTCTATGTGGGTTATTAAGAACAAAGGGCACCCTTAAACTCCTTGTGACAGGCTCTCCCTGTGACAGCTTCCCTGGATCAAGCAGCCTTTCTAAGGGGTGAAGCTGACAAGATGTTCAGAGAAACCACAACAGGGATAAAGTAAAAAATAAAAATGCTTACAGCTCTCTTATCTTTTTCTTTCAAATATGAGCTCTATTGTTCATCCAGGAGCAGGCCATTCTCAGCACAAAATAAGCATCTCCCTTCCAACCCAGGAAGAACAAAACTCTTCCTTGATATATATATATATATTAGCACCTAGTGTGTGAGACACAACTGTAAGCTCACAAAAGCCCTGAATAAAACCTCATACAGTGCTTCAAGATCCTTCCTGCCCCAACCAGAGTCAGCACTGCTGAATGTGTCTCCTGGTAAGAGGAGGAAATGCTACTTAGGTTTAATTGAAGGGCTACCAACCTGTATTTTGTTTCCTCTAACTGACCAGATGGGATATTTCACAGGTACTTGTTTTCCCTCCCTACAAGAGGGATAAATATAGCATGCATTGCTAAATGGGTTCTAAATTGCATTTATTCCAATAATTACACTGTGCATATAGCCAGATAAGCCCAGGGAGTTTATTCTGATGATTATGATTAACTCCAGTTCAATACTCAAATGAATCAGTCAATAAATCTAATTCTAGTTAATAATTCAGTTTATAAAGTGCAGGTTATTTTTGGGGTAAGCCAGACCCACATTTTACTTAATTCAATGACTCTCAGCCATGAGGAGATCATTTTCTTCATCCCTGAGTTCTAGTACAACAGTCAGATGTCAAAGGCAAGGCTCAGCCTGCCTCACACATTTCAGACTTCATGCTTGGCAACTTTTGACTTCCAGACTATTCCTGCCCCAATTCCTCTGCTGCTCTTGTCTCAGATCAAATTTTCATTTAGTTAAAGGTGAAACAAATAGGATCTTGAAATATTTATTCTTATTAGAAAAGAGAACAAAGCAACCCTTGTGTTTTGTGTCTCCTCTTCCCTGTAACTTCAAGGAGGCAGATCCTTCCATGGGCAAATCCTTCCTGTTACCATTAGATTACACACTGTGCCTAGAGGTATAAATTAAATATCAAGTGCAAGTGAACTGCATTTGAAGCATGAATTAGAAATCACATACCTGCTGTCCAGTGGCTGGCAGGAAGGGCTCTGGGTTGATTTGGTTTCATTCATTCTGGCTGACTTCATTACCCAAAATACTACTGCTGCCTCTTTCAGGAGATTAAGAAACAGAACTACACCTTAGTGAACTGCAAACAGCCCAGGATTAGTGATTCACACAATAATACCTTTTCCATGGGTGATAAGGCCATTTCTGTGAGGGGAAAGGGAAAAAAAAAACCTAACACAAAACCCAAACCCAAACAAAAACCTCACAAATCAACACCAAACCCTGAACCAATTGAGTTGTCCTTTTGTGGATTCTTGCATTCTTTAAGATATAGAATGGCTAATACACCTATCTGTATCTTTCTATGTACTTTAAACACCTTTGTACCTTTATCCTTATGGAATAATCTCCTTCCTCACTCTCCTACTTAAAGTGTCCAGGATTTTTCCATCTATCCACAAAAGGAAAAAATAAAACAACTTTGAACAGACACTTGGGCATCTGGATATTTTCAGCCTTTGGTAAGCAACAACTTTGCACTACTGCCAGGGATAGTAGCTGGAAGTCTAGCTCCATCCTTACCACAGAATCCTTAAGGTTGGAAGAGACCTCTAAGCTCATCCAGTGCAAGCATCCCTAGCACTCCCATGCCACTAAGCCATGGCCCTAAGGAGAGCAGCTCAATGTTTCCTAAACCCCTGCAGGGATGGTGACTCCAGCACCTCCCTGGGCAGCCTATTCCAAGTCTTAACTCTATTATCCTGATGATCATTTCTAGTTCTAGCTGAAGATTTCCCAGTTTTAATGGTAACTGCCTTGATCTGAGGAGCAGAAAACCAGCATCATCCAAACCTCAGGAGAGTAAATTGTATTAGAAGGTTGTGCTGCTTCACAAGGGAGATTTCTCTGTTGGAAATGGTTACAAGTGCATGATGTGTAGGCTTATAGAATCCCAAAATGGGACACATTTCTCAGTTAAAGAAGGGATGAGGCAGTTCCTTTTTGACTAAGGTTATTTTGTGTTTCTTAGAGAAAGTTCTCTGAGCCTCAGACAGGCTCAGTAAATGACAAGGGTGTCAGGATATTTTTGCACAGGCTGTAACTCTACCTAGAATGTTGACATTTGGAAAAAATATTATTGCTTTTAATCAGATTTGTATCAAAGAAGTCAAGTCCTTCACACTGAGATGAGTGACTATAATTAGATGGTTCCCTAACCAAATCCTCCTCCTCTCTCCCAGCTTTTGAGACAACTCTCAGTTATTTACTCATAGACTAAGCCCTGCACCAAGCTAATGAGATGCACAATAAATGCATCATTAATTTATGCTAGATACCATTCTGTTCCCTTCATATCTATTGTCATTATCCTCCCACAGCACTCCAACTAATTCTAATTGATGGTTTCCATCAGCAAATTAAAAAACAATATACTCCAGACTATGGTGATGAAAAACAGAGAGAGTGAAACAATCTGTACTGAGAGAACACCACACTTTGTTATCTTTATGGTGCAGAGTGAAAGACAAATTAGTTCAAGAATGCTGTGCAAGTCTTTTTATTGCTTTTATGATAATAAGCAGATAGTCCTTATTTGTTGGGATGGGGTTTTTTTGGTACAAATTCATTGTCCTGTTACAAATTATTGATTTGGGTGAAAATCAGGAGTTGCCAGATTTAAGGCTTACAGGTGTTTCCTTCTGATAGTTTCCATTTGCAATTTAAATTGCCTTCAGAAAGCTTAAATGACTAATCCTCAACTTGGAGCCATGCTCCACTATGGAAAATATTAATCCAGTGTCAAACACCTCTTTTTTTTTTTTTCCTTGTTGTTAAATACATTAAAATATTTGTTACTTATCCTAACTGGACACAATCACAAAGTTTTGGTAGGGCCTCCAGAAGCTGGGGGGGAATGGAGACAGCCCCAGGCTAATTGCATTTTGGCTAATTGCAACTTCAGTGCACTATCTGCACAAGTAAACAACTTTCAGTGAGAGCAACACAGACATAACCTCTTTATTGTATTTTTTTTTAGTGGGGAAAAATGCTATTTTAGGGCAAACACCTTTCCATTAGTGTCTGTTGAGTTCTGTGGCTTTGTTAAATTAAAAGGATCTATTCTTTCCTGACTACCTAGCAATACAGAAAACCCTGAAACCTCTTGTTTTGAGATGTCCCATGCCACTCAAATGATTTTCCCCTAGTTAGCTACTAATAATTAACAAATACACCATTCCAGAGATGCAAATTCTCTATCCAAGAGAAAACTCTTCCTTTCCCTCTTGCATGAGGGATGACTTTAAGGCTCTGATACATACACTACAAAGTGTACTAAGCCCAATTTTCAGTTTTAACCCAAAGTATTAATTAAAAATCCCTTCTGCAATTGTAATCTCCAATTAACCTCTACCTTCAACTACTGAAATTCCTGCTTTCTACCTCCTGGCTCTGAAATACTCCCTCCCTGCAGCCCCAAACAATTGGGGCAGGATATACAGTGAAAGAAATTGATGTTTCACTGTGTCTGTTTTCTTTGTCCTTTATCCTGTGCCTTGCACACTCTGAACATCATCTGGGAGGGAAGCAAGCAGCTGCCTTCCTATCCTGTACCTTGCACACTCTGAACATCATCTGGGAAGGAAGCAAGCAGCTGCTTTCCTACCCTGTGCCTTGTACACTCTGAACATCATTTGGGAAGCAAGCAGCTGCTTTCCTACCCTGTGCCTTGCACACTCTGAACATCATTTGGGAAGGAAGCAGTTACATTCCTACCCTGGGCCTTGCACACTCTGAACATCATCTGGGAAGGAAGCAGCTACATTCCTACCCTGTGCCTTGCACACTCTGAACATCATTTGGGAAGCAAGCAGCTCCTTTCCTTTCCAGGCTGGATCTGTCAGCACTCTGTTCTTCTGAGCAGAAGGTGAGTGATGGAGCATTGAACCTGAGGGATCCAGCCCAGATGTGCACCAGTGTTCCCTGTCCCTGAGCATCCAGTGCTGTGATGCATGGGAACCCAATCTCTTGACCTTTTCAAGTATTAATTCAATCTGCTGTGTCTATAAACCTGCTGAGTGACATTCCAGCCAGACTCCACTGCTCCATTCCAGCACCTCTGACCCTAAGAGCTGAATGAGAAGGGAGTAAAAGCACAGCTGTTCCCAACCTGAGTCTCCACCAGGAGAGCTGCACACCTACAGAATAAGCAGAGCAAACAGCAGCAGGGAGCCTTTCAGAGGAACAAAAGCCATTGCTTAAGAAGACAGCCCAGGCTGCTGGGCAGCCTACAGCTACCAAGCCCCAGGCTCCACTCTCCTCTCCAAGCACATCAAAGGGAAGCAGCTCCAGAGGCAGAGCACTGTGAATGCTTGCAGAGACAGAAGGTGGTCATTGCAGGGCACTGCTACTGAGAGCAAGCATTATGGATGCATCACTCACTTTTAGCACCCAATTAATATTTTAAAGATATTCTCAAGCACTTCTTAGCATTTCATGATTTTTCACTTCTGCTGTTTTAATGCCCTCTGAGAACCTTGAAAATCCATTGGCTTTCCCTATTCATTTTGTCCTTTTCTATTTGACATACCCATTTGTCTGAGTTCCTTAGCAAGGCTCATATAAACATCTTTTTGTTTCCCTCTCCTTTCCTTGGCTGGAAAGTCTGGTTTGCTTCATCTCTAGAAGATAAAACACCTCAAAGCTCCCTGGAAATATCCTGTATTGAAGCATCATGTAAGAAGTGGAGTGGTAAAGGATAAACATCAGCAGGGAAGATCTAGCCAGGCACCTAGGCATCATCTTCCAGGTAGCCTGTGTTTCTCTTGACTTCTAGAGTCAGATTCCAGTAGCCATCACATTTACTTCCCACACCTCATTTGAAATCACAACTGGGAGAGCAGTGATGTTAGTAGAAATGAGGTTTTATCATGAAACATGTACTGGAGTAAGATTTTTCTTAGTTCCTGTGTTCAAATGGACACTTGGAAAGTGATGCACAGGCATCTTCATACCATTTCCTTAAGAAACTTAGTGAAAAAAAGTTTTATAGACATGAAGAAGATAGTCTGAAATGTGACTACATGCACACTAAGACCTTAGAAATGAGACAACTCAAGTCTTTTGGAGCTGCTAGATATCTGAATTCTCTATTTAGGCCTATTAAAAGGAATGGCAATACTAACTATCATACAAGAGCATCTCTGTTAAAATCTGAATGCCCATTTTGCCTCACAAACAGCTTTACTATGCTCAGGGAGAAAGGATTGCAAAGCAGCTGTTGCTTCCAGGGGTGAGGTATTTGGAAGGTTTCTCCTAAATCTAGGTTATGCCTTCTTGCTCAGGAAAGAGCTTAAATGATGTCCTGTCAGTAAAAAGAATATGAAAAACTCACTATGCTTGCTTGTCTTCTTAAGCAGGAGCCTTTTCTAAAGATCCAATTAGTCTAGTGCTCTTGTTTGCAGACATTAGGTCAACAAACCACAGGACAGATCCATTTCCAGGTAACCAACACCAATAGCTTCATTCTGCTCTTATACTCAGAGGAACACTTGCTAAATTCCACAAGCCTAATGTGATTGTAGGGTTATTTGATGAACTACATAAAACACATACATTCCTATAAAAAAATCATTAGCAGGTCATGGATAATTCACAGAGAGGAAAAAGTGATGAAATCCCCAAGCTGCTCTAGACAATGAATGGCTTTGAGCTGCTCTGTTCAGCACATGCATATTGCACAAGTCAAGGCTATTGGCTCTTTCCTGACACTTCATACATCTTTGCATATATTATTCCAACTATTCCATAGATTAGAGGGAGAAAGAAGATGTTAACAAGCTGCTTCTGAAACATCCAGCAATTACAGCGATTCATAAGCCAAAACCTGAAAATCTTTCCAGTGCCACTCAAATCTCCTTTAAATCTTTGCTTGAATAAGTTAGAGGATACAAGAATAAGTTATAGGATACAAAAGCATTGGTGTTCTACATTTTTATTGGAAAAAAATGCCTTCAGAAGAGCAGTTTACAGGTGCTCAGCTGGCTCTCTAGCAACACAGAATATTGCAGGGTTATTTCGAGCCCTGTTCCAGTAGTTGCTCCATGTGTGACTGCCTATTGATTTCAGTGGCATTCCTATTACACTATCTGCTATCAAGTCTTATTTCTTTCTCATTTAAAAGCCTCACTGCTGTGTTTTCTCATCTCATTTGATTATTGGCTCCAACCACTGTGATATTAAAGCTAACCTATCCAGAGTAAAGCTATGAAATGAGAGAGACCACAAATCAGAACACTAATGATAAAGATAGTCACTCACAAAGAGCTTACCTCTTTGCCATGAAGATTGCTAGGTAGAAAGCAAGCTAATCTGTTAATGGCACTTAATCTTAACTCTAACATACCATTATAATCTTATTTGTATCCATTGTTTTTTAACAGAAACCTCCTTGCAGTATAAGCTTAACTCAATTGAATAATTAAAATGACTTAAAAGCAAAATTGACTACTTACAGGTACAAGCACTGATTATGTTAATTTCCATTAGAAATGCTTTTTTCTTCCAGTGTGATCATGCATTTTAAAGTCTTTTAGACAATCATGCTTCAAGCACATTTGGTGTGGAGTATATGAACTGATAACTTTCATATGGTAATGTTATTTTTTTTTTTAACTGGAAGTCCTTATCTTTTATTCATTAGATAATCCTCTTTACATACAATGGCTACACAAAATATCAGTAACAATCTGTTCCACCCTTTGGATTGTTGGAGAATGTTATGCAGACTAAAATTTGATTGCCATGCTTTTTGGCTGCAAGGCTTTCTGTGTTTTGCTTGGTTCATTTAGTGCTCAAACCCAAACTGGGATACCTTGGGATAAACTTCAGTTAGGAGTATTTAAAGCACCTGCCTTTAAGGCTGTGGCAGAAATGGGCCTAACTTGGGTGCTTAAAGTTTCAGTCATTGGTTTAGATGTGGTTTGGGTTTGGTTTGGGAGATTTTGGGGGGTTTCTTTGTTTGCTTGAATCACCTTCTGAAATGGAAATCATTATCGATATGACTATTTAAAGCTGTATTTTTAATAGGTCATTATGCATCTTCTATTCCATACTAAAAATTCCTATAAGACTAGATCACAACCTTGTTTTTATAGGAACTTAGGTGATACTATACCAGCTCTACTAGTATTTAATTCTCTTTTACCTGTATGAATCAAGCTTAGGTTTGGAGCCTAAATTCTGCTTATATATCACTGCAAAACTGCATAGGAAAAATTAACAGGAGACAGCAGGGAAAGTCTGCTGCATTAGCAAAGAGTGAAACACAGCTAAATATTCCTCATCAGATGCCTGTCTTCTGTAGTACACTGCATAATCCCTGATTTCCTAGATCTGAAAAGCAAAATGGTGTCTCCAGGGTCAATTTTGCCACCTTCCACTGCCTCATGTTGTATATCATAAGGCTCAGATACATTAAGAGATGAGAGATACCTAACCAGAGTGTAAATCTCCTCATGGTCCTGTGCAGGAGCTTCTGCTCAAGCTACCAATCCCAAAACTCTACTTGGAAATAAGGGGAATCAACTCAAGGTGTCCTGAGCATCACAGCTCTCATCCTGCAGTCGGAATGCTGCCTTGCACAACATGCCCATACAAGTCTTCCTTTCCCTTTCTTTCTCCCCTGTCTCCACATCCCAGCCAAAATACTCCACTCACTGTCATTAGAAAAAGGCCAAGTGCTGTGAATGTGTCAGTTTTGTCCTTTGGAAAAGATGAATGGTGATGTCAAAGCAGCTGGACCTTCCCTCTAGTGACCCTAACACTGAACAACAGCTGATGCTTCAGACAGAGTGTAAGAACAAAGCAAGCATATGGGCAAAAAAATTCTCCAGAGGCCAGTGATTTGCAGCTCAAGGGTTTATTAAACTCAAATCAACAGGAAGTGTTGAGTTGAATTTAGAAAGTACTATGTGAAGACTAAGACTGATGGAAAACTGGACCAAGCCTGACACTCACAATTAGGGAACACTTTCTCCTTTAAATGTTGTTTCTGCACTAAAAATGGCCTCTTGTCTACCACAGGAAAATGAAATTCACTCTGAAAGCTCATACACTCAATTTCTGAAAAGCTGAAGGTAATAAGAAGATGACATCTGCTTCCCATTAAAAGGGAAGCTACTGAGAAGATACTCTCCTTTGCCAATAGGTTGTTTTGACATATGACTTAACTCCTCAGCAACACTTTCTGATCCTGCTCTGGCAGGGGTTTGGACTAGATGATCTTTCTAGGGCCCTGCCAACCCTTAACATTCTATGATTCTATTCTATGCTGAAACCTCCAGACTACTTAAACTACCAACTCCAGGAGCTGCTATGTGCCAGATCAGTTTATGGCAAGTTGCCTTGGAGCCCAAGCTAAGTCACAGTGCAAGCCACAGAAGTGACCACATCCCCACAGCAGATCTGCACGAGACCCAAGTGATGTGGAAAGATCCCCCCCCTGGATTCTGTTCCTGAGATGAATTCCACTCCAAAAGGAAACACTGCTGACAGCACTGCCCAGCAGAAAGATGGCTCTCAAAATAATTGTATAGCAAACCTATTAAGGCCTTATTTTATTTATAGAGCTTTGGAAAGGTCTGTCTTTGGATGCTTGCTTACGTATCCACTTCTCTTTTGTTAAGCCACAGCTTTACTTGACATATTGACCTTCTCTGGAGTCTTCTCTTCCTTCACCCCTCAGGAGCTACAACAAAAGCTCCTAACAGCATGTTGCAAACTTTTCAAGCTGTTTTGTAGATGGTTTAGAGAAAAGCCTGGGTTATAAGCAACTTAATCATTAGGAGGCCTTTGGGGGGGGCATTCTGATCCTAGACTTGTTCCTGCCAAAGCCCAGCTTTCACTCAGAGGGAATGCAATAAGCCAGAAACATCTGAGCATATGAGGCAGCAACACCTGCCCAAGCAGCATCAATACAGAAAGACAAATGGAAAGGAGTCTTGAGTACCTCAAGAAGCTAAGCAGCACTGTGTCTAGCTCCTGAGGATTTGCTCTTGCTTCTGTGCTGTGGTCAGGTGAAAAAAATGCAGGCTGTTCCTCAAATGTCACTAAGCAGTGTTTCTGAGGAGGTACATTTGAAAGCTCTGTTTAAAGGTACAATTGATTCAGCTAACCTTTCTGTGTTAGTGTGAACAGAGAGCTGCTGAGGGCTAATGCAGGAAGCTACTGCATGTGTCACACTGTATTTGCTACTTGCTGTAACCTCCCAGTGCACCTGTGTTCAAAAGGCCCAAAATGTCAGCCCCAGAACAAAATAAAGGCACCCAAAAACTTCAGCTCTAATGAAACCTCTGACATTTTTCATTTGCTTTCACCTGAAGAGCAGAGGATAAAAGATGGAACTGAAGCTCTTCGGGAAGCTGCTCGTGAAGGGCCAAGAAGGACCTTACAAAATAAGGATTTATGCACTCCTAGCAGATCTCTATGCCAAAGAACACAGAGCAACTCATAGAGAATCCCTAAGCCAACTTGCAACGAGCTAAACAGGCCTTCCAAGCCTCAGCAGCATGAAGCTCCTGCAGGTAGGTGTATTTATCCCTTTGGTCCTGTATTGCCACAACTGTGTTTCAATTCAGATTCACCTCTCCACTGTTTACCCTATTTGATATCAAAACTAACCCTGAATGCAGAAATCAGGACAAGTATGAAAAGGGAGAATCAAGTTCCCTTCTAACCACAAAATGTTTGTTGTTTGACCTAATAGTTAGTGCCTAAGAACACACACTTCAAAGCCATTAGCACTGAAACATTATCAATCCACCAACACATTGCTATATGTGGCTGTGGACATGCTCTGGTTTGCTGGGCAAATGAATTGCTGCTTCCTCAGCTGTCAAATGTAGAAAGCATACCCCAAAAAAGCAGATAGAAAGCATCCAATAATAGCATATTATCTTATAAACCCAACCTTCACTCAGGAAAGCACTGCACTCTGTGTAGAGTAATTTAAATGGTGGCTTTTTGGATAGATTAATAGAGGTTTGAGACTGGAACAAAGAGATTCATGGTCCTAAGGAAACCTGTCCAACTACCTAGATAAGAAAATACCAACCAAATAAAACATTGGTATATATTTACAGCACAACACTGATATAAAACCATGTCCTATACTTATGGTGACAAAAAATAGGTTTGGATGGAAAGTAAAATATATTTTAGTAGGCTAAATGCTGCAATTGATAAAACAATGCACAGAAATCCCTCTATGGGTAATTAAAGATGTTATTAATTTGCAACTCTATCAGCTGTTCTATTAGTATAGATATGTATTAATACTATTCTATACTACTACATATCTATACTAATATAGAGATGTATTAATAGTATTCCATACTACTACATATTTATACTAATATAGAGATGTATTAATATTATTAATACTATCTACAAACTTGGTTTACTGCGTCCTCAGGACTTTCTTCTAGCAAAACATCATTACCTCTCTACATCTCAACCATTTTTATTAGATTTAATACAATTATTGGGGTTTGATGACAGGTGTCTCAGCAGAACAATGCACTCACCTTAATTACTACTCAGTTTCTCATCAAAACTCAACAACAACAAAACTTCTAAGGTTTATCTCAAAAATGCCTGGGTGAATTTCGAAAGAAAAAACTTTGGATAAATGTTGTTCTGTAGAAATAATTTGGACACTGACCTTGTGAAAAAGACTCTTCCTAGGTTTGTGAGCTTTGAGTGGCTGACTTTCTGCTTTCTGAAGCATTTTAGTCTCACCTAGACACTGCCTGCTGCAAAAGTGCTTGACATTGAGCATATTGTGCTGTATGACAGAGTCTTAGAATAATCAGCATTTAATTAAAAGAATAAAATTTAGACAAATACAGCTCTAGGTTACCTGAAGAATGAAACTGTTCCAAGCACAGAGTATTACTTTGGCTGTTCTGTCTATTGGATTAATGTTGGATTAATAGGCTTCCTGGGAAGAGCATTGTTAAAAGAGAATTTTCATGGCAGAGAAAGACTTTTCCAAGCACACCTGTCACTGGAACAGATATTCAGAGACATCCATTAGCAGTAGGCTTTGGATTTGTTGCAGCAAAGAGAGGGAGGATGAAGACATAAAAAGAAGCAACACTGCTCATCCCTCAGTTGGACAGATAAAGAGCAGAGGAGGAACTGAGCAGACAGTTCTGAAGAGGGTGTAGGCATGCCAAGGAGAAATGAGAGCACACTGAATGTCCTTAGTTTAAAGGGAAAGGAAATGGTGGCAAAGGTGGCTAACAAGAAGGTAATCTCAGCAAATGGACTGGAAGTTGAATACAGCACAACTGTAGCTAGTAGATGAGCAGACACACATGCTGCAGGAGAGACCTCAGCACAATTGGGCACTACCCCAACAGAACAAAGCTCTCAGCTCAGGTGTCTGGGACTATGCTTAAGGATAGAATTGTGGTTTGGTTTTTTTCTTTAAGCTGTTGTTTCTAACCTAACAAGGATCTATTCAAACAACTCAGAGTAAAAATGAGCAAGCAGGCTGTTGTGTGCTATCTGCAACACAGTTTTCTAAGCACAAAACTGCAAGTAAACGTGACACAACAATCTGCTTGTAGCATTTTGACCAGAATGAAATTGTTTAGTCTCTCAAGGTACAATTAATAATGGCAAATTAATTCAGGCTTCCTCTAAGGCATTAGGCAGAGGCATGCAGCCAGTAGAGGCATGGTAAAGGTTGACTCACTTGTCTCCAGTGCAATAAAAGCAGATGAGGTATCCTCTCCACAACTTGAAGACAGATAGCTGATCCAAAAGAAAGTGATGCTGGAGGAAACAAATTGCAGGGCTGTGTCAGGCCATACTGAGTAATATCCTTCCTCCCTCCCAAGTTAGGGAGTTATGAAATCCATCTCAATCAAAAGCTTTCTCAGCTTGACCTACCCCATGCAATACAAGATTATATAAGTGACAGGATGGGTAATAAGTGTTTTAATTGCCCACACATAGTTTGTATCAAAATTCCAATCAGTGGCAAGGTTAGAGTCATGCACAAGTGTAAAAAAAGGAACAGCAGATGAGCTGTAGAAAACTCAGAGGCTGATCCTGGAAAAGCAGGCAAAGTCTTAGCTTCATGCCTGAGTCTGAGAGGAAAAACACTGTCAAACAGAGGAAGAGCACTGCAGGCCCCAGCTCTTGGGACAGCTTCTCTAAGTCCTGCCTGCAGTGCCACCCGAGCATCCTGCACAAGGGACCCCTCCCACCTTTCTGTCCATCTTCAATAGGCTAAGCAAACCTCATGGATGTTCACAAATAAAGCTAAAGATGCCTCAGTCTCTTGGCACACTAATAGCCAAGTGGAAAGTTATCCAGGGAAACCTTCTACTCCCTAATATTATTTAGATGAGACCAAAGGACACTAATATCTATCAGCTGGCTACAGTCCTTAGCCTGGTATACCAAATAAGCTTTTAGGATAGACTTGCCATCAATGCAAGCAAGTTATAGGTATTTAGAACAGAAATACTCATTAGAAGACATGTTGGAAAGAAGCATCACTAATTGCATAGTACACAAACAGCTCTTGTGGTCCAGAGGCTCAGATAATCTAAAATAGTCTCCTATGGAATTGATTCATCCTTTCTGTTTCCTGGGGAACAAAGCAAGGGAAGATGTGCAGTTCTTTCAGTACCAGATGTCCAATTCTAGCCAAAGCAGTTCCTAGAGCTCTGCATTAAGGTTTAACTTACTCAGCTCTAACTCCCATTAGGCTGTCACCAAGCATCTCTTGCAAGTGTTTTGCAGTTGCATGGCACTGATGTTGTCTCAAGATGTTTACAAGCACTCAGTAAATTCATACATCATTGGAATTCTGGATTTAGATTGGTGTCATGTACACTTTACCTGAAGGGAATGGGAATTGTTTGGCTGGATAGGAGAGAGCTGTGCCATCCTCCACTGGTGATAACCTTTGCCTTGTCTTGCTGGCAAGGAGCTTCCTCTGCTGCTTCCTTGCAGGATGTTCAAATCCTTAGTGTTTGTTTCTTTTAATGCTTCTGGGATGCAGACATTTTGTAGAAAGAAAAATTCACCTTGCTCTCCTTTGAAAATAAGCAAAAAGCCAATCACAGCTTTAAGGTTAAGAACTTGTAGCAGAGTGGAAATGATGATTTTGCACTTGTGCATGAGCTCAGTTACACAAGTGCAGCACAATCAGAGGCTCCTAGTGAGCACTTAGGTACTGTTAGAGATCTGCTGCTCAATAGTCTTGTTAAAACACCTTGACTCTTTCCAGAGCTTTGCATAGCTGGCATCTTGTCCCAAAATGATTGAAACTGAATCTTAACATATAGAGAAGAAACCAGAAAAGTTACAGAGACACTGCAAGCCTAGAACTGTCAGTTCAGAAGTTTCATTTCTGACTTATTCAATGCAAGATGAAAGCTTTATCTTTTTTTTTTTTCTGTCTCTGTAACATCATAAGCAACAACATATACCTGCAGACAGTGACAGAACAGGGCATCATCCTTGACAATCCAACAGATTGCTTACTGTTCTTACACTAGGAAAACTTCTGCTTAAGTGACTTTATCAAAATAACTGTATTTATTATCAGAAAAAAAAAAAGATCTAGAGGGTTGCTTTATATTTGTTATACTTTCAATAATCCTGACACCTATAAAGGAAAAACTGACATACTCTCATTAATGAAGTGATCAACATAAAATAGATATTTACCTCAAGTTCACAAGTAACTTGGTCCCACACTGACATCCCAATACAATTCCAATATGAGACTTCCTGGTGAAATCAGATTCCAGATTGCATCACTGGGATATTTTAATCTCACTCCACCTTCCTAGAGAAAGTGTCTCAAGGGAAAAGCTTTCTTGTGTATCCAAGCAGATGAAATGAGCACCTTGCTCTTGCATCTAGCATATTTCAATCTCCTCTTGTCAGCCCTCACCACCTCCATTTGACACCACAGAAATCCACTCAAAATGCTGCACAAAAGTCAATTTTCCTCATTAATTGCATGCTGCCTGTCAACTCTGTTTTCCTTCAATGGGGAGAGAAAACAGGAGTGAAATTAGAAGAAAGAATAGGTAGATGTGTGTAAGATTTAGCTTTATTTCTCATAATCCTACTCTGATTTGATTGGTAACAAATTCAATCAATTTTTCCCCAAGTCAAGTCTCTTTTGCCCGTGATGGAAATTGGTGAATGATCTCTCCCTGTCCTTTCATAATATATTATTATATATATATGCTATTCCCTCTCTCCTGTCCAGCTGAGGAGTGACAGAGTGTCCAGCCAGGGTGAGGCCCAGCACAGTGCCATGCAATATAGAGATAGCTGTATCAAAACCTTCCCTCTCTCCTTAAGGAGCATCTCCTGAAATTCAGCTTCTCCTTTAGCCCCAGAAGTCATTGCTCCACTTATGCTCTGCAGTGGCAAGTGAAGACCAAAAAATGACCCCAAGTATAAATGTTGCTGTTCAGATAATTAACATTTTAGTAGCTCTCCTTTTGCAAATGCCCTGTGACTCTCTTGTGCCCCAAGAGCTTTCTCCAGTTTCACTTCAGGGCACATGGAATTAGGCAGCATTTAAAAGGTCCCACTGGCCACTTCAAGCTCTCCAAGAAACCCAAGCCTTTTCCACTATGTTGTTTAGCGTGGGACTAAGATTTCCTAATATTGAACAGAGTTGCTGGAAAGCCAAAGAAGCTTTAAACAACCAAGGGAACAATGTAAAGCCAGAAGTGAAAATATTTAAAGAGAAGTAAAGAGGATTTCCAATCCATTTTACACAGCTGCATCTGCCCTGACAGTTTATTAAGCTGCAAGGCAAAGGAGTCTTGGTTGGTTTTTTTTCCCCTGCTGAAATATTTACCATAAGCTAAATAGAATTGTCACAATGTCTCAAAGTCACTGCTGTGGAAAGCTGAACATTAGCATTCCCAAATGAGAACATTCCTTGACTGATTCACTGAGTGCAAGGCTGAGCAAGAGCACATCCAAGTGCTCCGAGCTGGGGAGGGAGCTGGAGGAAGAAGCTTTGGGTGTTGGTGGGTAAAAAACAGCTGAGAAGTTGCCCTTTTTTGAACAGCTTCCAGAATGTGAGGACATTTGAACCTTTCTCTTGCTTTTTTCACAGGAGAAGCTGCACAATTTCCTGAGGGCTGGGAAGGAGTTAGTGAGGATTTGTCCTTGAGGAAGTGAGGAGCATGGCTGAGGAAAGCAGTGTGCAAAAGGATTATGCTGAGGTGGGTGTGCTTCTCCTGCAACCATTAACATCAGCTAAGAGCCTTTAAGCTGTACCATGCACAAGTGATGCATTACTGGATTTGGTAGAAAAGCAGGAACACAAAGCCCTTCATCTAGGCTCCCACTGGAAGCCTCTCTTTCCAAACTGCTTGCCAACAGCAACAAGCTACATCTATCAGCAAGACTCCAAGATACATCTTGCTTCTCACTAAATTCTTCTTCACTAAATCCTAGTAAAATCTGCAGTCATATGAAATAAGGGAGTGCACATAATACCAAAATAAAGGTTTGGTCCTTCCAAATGGATGTTTCCTTTAGGAGGCCAATGTGAACACTAAATTAACCATGGCAGTGCCCATTCCCATTGTGTACGTGTGAACAGAGCAGCTCTGGAGGGTAAAGTAGAGAAGAGACTGAGAGCAAAACAGAAGTGAGAGGCAAATCCTGCCTGCCTGACTCCTGCAAACACTTCTGCAGAGCTCAACAGAAGTACCTTTGTGACCCCTTGCTTCTTGCCCTTGATATTTAGAGAGAAGTCATCATACTGTGTGTGTGCCACACAGCTAAACCCTAGAATAAAAGAGAGTGACCTTTAAGAGCTCATTCCTAGTTAAATATACCCATTTGAAATCACACAAGTAGTTCTGGTACTTTTAGCCAGTCATGGATATTAACTTTTCTCTGGAAAAGCAATAAACCAGCCTGCAATTAAATGCTCTTTCAAGTTCTGCTCTTTTTAAATAGGAACTTGTGCACACTACTGATAGTTTTCTTTCAAGTCCCCTGAAAATGTTTTCAGCACTGTGTTTTAGGATGATTTATACCAAAACAGAGAATAAACACTTATGATGTTGCTAGGACATGTTGACATTGATTCTTGCATTAGAAGTCAAAGGTTTCATGATAGGATGTCACATTGCTGCAAAGCCCTTACATAGAGTCTGAGGAATAAGCTCTGCTGTGACTCCTTATCTGGGGCACTAATTTTGTTATCACATACTCTATTTCTACAAAGTAAGTAGTTCTGAAAGCAAATCAAGCACAAGTTGTTCTCTGCTCTCCTTGCAACAGCAAGTGCAGGGTCCTCCTGGTTATTGTCCTAACCTACATCAACCCAGGACCTTCAATATCTGCCTAAAGGTTGAGCTCAGTAACTCTTAGCAGAGTTACACATTTTTAACACAACTTTTTCTTTCAGGAGGAGGTTGGGGTCTGACAAATGGGAATAATCAACAGGGATTTTCTTTTCCAACCAGTTCTGACTTCTATGAGGGTTGCAAATATCCTATCTCTGGGTCTTGTCAAATGCTCAGCAGAAGCAGATATTGGAATTTAAAATAGATTGGAAAAACAAAACTAAATTAATTAAAGAAGGATAATATCTTCCAAAATGAAGACTGGCATGATTTAGGCTGGGGGACAGGCAAGAATAGCAGGTCTAGTGTGTGAAAAGGAAGGCCTCCTCCTTTAGAAACCAACTAGCAGGGGGACAGGAGGAGTCCAGGGAATAGTACACCCAGCCAAAAGACAATCATCAACTTCCCCTCTAGCATGACCAGCATTGAAAAGCTCTCATGTGATCCATTTTCATTGGAAACTTCATTGGGTTCTCTTGTTTGTATTTACACAGGAATGGAAAGGATATTCACTTGTCTCAAGAGGAAGAACGAAGAAATCACATTATACGACAGAGGGTGAAATAATTACCTGTTTAAGTCATAACTGCAGGAAATTAGGAAAATTCATGAAATATGCATGAGTAATGAATCAGTATATTTCCAGGCTTCTACTCTGCTGTTTCATCTGCAATAGGCATGTTAAAGGGGGAGGAAAGAGAAGGAAGAGTGGGAGAGCAAGAATGAGCAAGGTCTGTGTGCTGCATCTGCTCTTGCAACTTCAAATAAAAGCTTAAAATGGATTTTAAAGACAAGTTTCAACTGGTTAATGTCACATTAGGGATCTTTTCATTCTATCCTGATATTTAACACTACTATTTTTCATATATACCAATAAATAGAAGCAGTTTTATACTTTCACATAGTATAAGCATGCAGGGGATGCAACGCAGCTCTGATCCAAAACTACTGAGATTTAAACCCAAGATACATCAGTTTCATACTCAACCCATTCACTGAATTCTATACTCTTAGGAATCCTGACTACAAACCTGACCACTTTTCCTGCTTACTCTCAATTATTCCCTGCTTATTATGGCACTCTCTGGAGTTTGGGAAGCATTGGAAGACTTCATTGGAAGACCAAATGAAGGGATGAATACTAACATTTAACCTGATGAAGACATTTCTAAGTATTATCTTCCTTATTACAACTCATATGCATTGTCAAGAAATGTAGAAGAAAAGAAACCCAAAAAATTTGCTGGAAAAGGATGATGAGTGCTCTGCAGTCAGAGAGAGGAAACTCATCACAGGAAGCTTTGAATGGGAAAGGATGAGGTGTAAGGTGGCAAAAAAAAGAGGTTTGTTCATATCTAAGAAGCTTGTTTTCTGTTTCATACAATGTCCTTAACACAGATTGACAATTGACAAAACACCACAGTGAATAAAAAGAGTGAGAAGCATTCAGGGCAATGCTGTGCAAAGAGTCAAGGTTGTGCAGTCCTTTGCCTGTGTCATGCCCCAGGGATGCACACAGAGTAAATGTGCCTGTGTTTACCCTCAGTAATACCACACAACAAATCAAATACACAACTGACCTGGAAATAAGCAGGAGAGTTACCTTTAGGTGCAGAAAGGAAGCATCCTTGTAGCACATTTCCAGCAGCTTTTCACCTCCATAATACATGCTAATTCCATGACTTCCATAACTTATCAAACTAGCTAAACCTGAAATCATTCCATTCAGGACAATATTCTGCTAACTCCAAACAGGATTTATTTAACTCAGCTGATAGTTTTATCAAAGCAGGTTCAGGAGACAACCAGATTGGGAGAGATGTTTTGGGCTCTTCAGAATGGGGGATATCCTTACAAATCCCTATGCTGCTTTCTCAGCACATGCATCCAAGCAAGGACATCTCCAGATAGCACAGAACAGTGCAAACCTAGGCCTTTTCAGGGCTGACTCCTTCCTTTAAGAACATTGATTCTACAAGGACCACAGAAGAAGTGCTCTAGCATCTGCATCAAGCTTTTAACCCACTTTAGTTGCTCTTCCATGCCACAATGCCTGGGTTGCAATCATACATAACATTATGTGTATTAAACCACTGGCTTCCCCTTGGATGAGTTTGTTTTACTGGTGTACAGGCACTAGAGTTGTTCTTAAACCTTTGCCCTGTTGTTATTGGAGTTTATGCATGAAGCACATATTTTTAGCCTTGTCAAGTGTTTTCCCATTCTCTGTTAATTATCAAGTAGCTGCCTGATTGCTCATGGTTGATGACTTGATGGGGAGAAGGTTCAGCAGGTGTTAAATGCTTTGCTTAATGTGAGTGGCACAGAGGAAGGAAGTGGCTCAGAATTCCAGCAATCTGTGCTTGCTGCTGTTGCCTGGAAATGCTTTTCTCCATGGCAGAGTGGGTGTGAATTTGTGTTATTAAGTGAAAAAGGGGATTTCTCTAAGGTGTTATTACTAAAAAGAGTATGATTATTTCTGGTCCTTGCTTATGGAAACTGTTTACTTAAACTTTCAAGAGATGCAGAGTGGAGAGAAAAAAAAAAAAAGAACTTCAAGTGGAATAATCAAACTACTACAAACTGAATCCAACACTGGAAAAATATCTTGCCATGTACTCTAAAACCTTTCCTAACAACTTCATATAATTATGAAGAGAAAGTCATTTACATGAAAGACTTAAATCATTGCTGAAGTGAGTAATGGAACAGGAAATGATCCTAACAGCACAATGACTTCCTCTGAGACTCACTGAATGCTGCCACACTATTGAAATACAAAAAAAACCCCAAATATGAATCTGATTTCTAATTAGCTGAGCCACAGACTCACCTTTCTGGAGCCTTCTGCTTTGGTGGAGCCTGCTGTTGTGGCTATTTTGAGATGTTCCTAAGCATCATTCCCCATCCTATGTTTCGTTAGGTCTTCTCAGAAGCAGATCCTGAAGGGAGTAGGTTGGTGTTTCTGCCTACATAGCACAGCAGAGAAAGAGATCAGGATACTTAAAATATAATCATGATAAGGTTGGCTTTTATGTAACCTCATATAATCTATTACATGCATGGGATGCTCCCTCCCAACCCCTAATATTCTGGGCTGTCCACAACTGAAATGACTAGCACACTTAGTAGAAGTATTTGTGCACACAAACCTACAGAGCATGGCTATGAGAGAGATGGCTTTCTTCTTTAGTTTCATTTATATACTCTATTTCCAAAAAGGGAAAAAAATTCCTAGTAAAAAGCTGTGAAGTATTGTCAGATGAAAGCAGCAAAAGCATTAAGGTTAATGGGATAAATAGATGGAGAATAAATCATCAGTGAACTGGACTACCTGGTTTAGAGAAAGGGATTAAATGACAGGATTTCCAATGCTGTTAGCATAGCCACAAGATCCTTAATTACATCAAAAGCATGTTTATTTTATGTGTTCATCCTTAAAATATCAGATTTATAAAGCAAAATAACCCTTGTTTTCTCAGCCCTTCTCCTATTCTTGGGGATGTTTTTTGCTTTGTGTCTCTTGAAGTTGTCTGGAATAACATTTATTGCTTTTCGATTAATTGAAGAGTTGTTAGATCAACCAGAAAAGTGGAAAATTGATTAACAGTGTAACATTATCACCTTCAGATCATCCTCATTAACATTGCTGATGACCCCAGTAAATCTGGCATTAGATATGATTGTTAGAGAGCATCTCTCTGCTCTGCCTAGCACTGAGGATTTACATTCATCAAGCAGCTGGTAAGGCTAGACTGCAGAACTCAGTCCACCACCATTCCAGCCCCAACCATTCCTGCCTGCTTTATGCCTCAAAGTCTGAGGGGTTTTAGCCCTAATTAACTTTATCCTAGCTAACCAACTGCACATGTTCTCCTTACCCATATAGATATCTAATCCCACTAAGCTCTTTACCTTCCTGATACCTCATGGCAATAATTTCCATGAGCTAATTATATGGTGGATAGAAAAAATATTCCCTTTTAATCTCTGTCACCTCCCTCTCTCCAATCATCCCTCAACCCCCCACAGTCCCCTAACTAATCTTCTGCCCCTCAGAAATCCATTGTTGGCTTTCAGACCTCCACCACTTCATCTGATAAGCCTCACTGCCTCTGGCTACTTTCTCTTCTAATTGACTGAGCTCTGACCTCACTGAAGACATCCAACATTTTCCTTTTCTAACTCAATTCACCTCTTAACATTTTCTTAGTGTCTAAATCAATTGGTCCTCTGTGTTCCTCGAAGCAATCCCATTTTCCCTCTGCTGTTTTTATGTCACCACGTGCAGCCTTAACTGAGCACCTGCTGTGTCTAACATCAGGCCTTGCTGGATCTCCTTTATTCATTTCTCCTTCTCAGCACCCTAGCCCAAAAGGATTGTGTGACTTCCTCCAGATGGAACATTATTGCTTGAGTTCCTCCTATTTCTCATACAAACTTTTCCTAATTTTTGATTATTCTATTTTATTGCTTATTTTATTTGAATACTAGCTTGTGCCTGAACTCTGAGCCATGAAGAAGAACAGCAAAGCTGACACAATGCACAGAGAGCTGCTATGGATTCCCAAGATTACCCAAGCATTGGGAAGTGGAAGCTGGTAGAAATTCCTGCTTAGTGCACAACAGATTCTAGTTTCTTCTGAATTCCATCCCATGTAAAGTTTCATTGATGTGGGCAAGGCAAAGAGCCAATCCTCCCATCCCTCAGTCCAAACCCAGCTCCCATTGCAGGAGTCCAGAATTACTCTGTTCAAACTACAAGGGCGAGGCCTGCAGCTCCAGCTCCCAAAAGCCTTTCCTCTGCCCTCACAAGATCCAGAAGAAAGCAATAAGATCAAGTTTGACTAACAGAAAGTGATGTAGAGATGCCAAGAACAGGAAATCATAAAAGGAAGAGCTGAATTACAGAATCATGAAGGTTGGCAGAGACCTCTAAGCTCATCAAGTCCAAGCATCCCTAGCACTCCCATGCCACTAACCCACAGCCCTAAGGAGAGCAGCTAGATGTTTCTTAACCCCCTTATTTCAATCTGTTTTCCAGGAATTTCTGTCACAACAGACAGCTCTGGACTGACAGCAGCATGAACTAACCACATAGAACTCTCTAACAAGAATTTCTTCAAAATATTGTGGGCAGAAACCAAAGTCTTTCTGTGCCATTCACATTCACAACTCTTTTATTCTCTGCTTTCATTAGGAATTATTTTCAGGTGTTATTTCCAGCATCTGAGGCTTCTCTAAAAATAAACATTTAGATTTTATTTTTTTTTAGACTTTTCAGAGTTTGACATTATCTCTGCTGCAAGATGCTCAGTTAAAGAAAGAAATCCAGTTTCTTTGCTCATCTGCTTTGTCAGATCGAGTTAGTCATTTTTAAATGACATTTGATTGAAATATCAAATGATAGGCACATCTTAATTAAATCATTTCTGTGCAAATGGGACCTATAAAAGCAGACCCAGAGCTAGGACTATAATCACAGCTATGTTTCCTTGACACAGACACATCATCCTAGCAAATGTTTTCACACACATCCCTGAAATGCTTTTATACACATTTGGTTCCTCTCTTTTTGTCAAGAAACCTGCAGTTTGAAAGAAGAAAACACTGTAAAAGGATTACCTCTCTAATTCCAATGATTTCATTTTGCCTTCAGGACACATAGAGCAAATAAGAAACATATTTAATAAATAAAGAGTGTAATTTACTTTGGTTAATTTAACAGAATCCTTACAGGCCATCACAGTCTGTGGCAGCAGCAGGTAAATCTTCTGTGAGCCACAATAAATATTTTGCAGCAGCAAAGCTGGACTCCATCATCAAATAATGGATTAAGTGAGATCTATTTAAACCTCTGCATGCACAGGACTGTGAGCTCTAGATGCTCTGTGCTGATCCTTGGAGGATTTAACACTACCTTGCCTGGGCAATTCCTAAAATACAGCTCACCCACATATTGCTGTCAATTCTAGCAGTGCCTTTAATGACTGAAAACAGCCACTTCTATTTCAATTTCTCTTTGCAAAGTAGTATATACAATTTAAAAAGGGTTTTTCTACAGTAGATGCTGCACTATATATCCAGCTCATTACAAAGAGAAATCATTAATTCAAGCAGTTGCTAACAGTCTGTAAAGCAACCTGGATGATTAAAATGCTGTCTGGGGATAGGAGGTTTACAGATTTATCATTGCCATAGATGCACAGCCTCTGCAAGTCACAGCTATATTTGCTGAGGAGAAGGAAATAGCCCTTGTCAGGGCAATAAGTTCTTTTGGAGAGGATCAGCCACTTATGACAGAGACAGTCCCTTGTGTTTGAAGAAAACAGCAACGACAACAAACAAAAGAGCTGCTTACAAAATGAGATTTTAGACTCATTTGCCATGGTCCATCCAAGCAGCCAAGGTCATTAACAGCACAGGTCATTAAGCTTTGATGAAAGAAACCATAACAGAGCTTTCTTCACTGAGTTGATGTCTATGCAACCACAGTTTATTTCCCTAGTTTACAGAAGCTAAAGAAAATCTCTTCAACCAGAGATGGGGAAAAACCCCTGATGCAATCCATACCCAAACCCAGCCTTAAACTCACTATAGCTCCCCATAATGGTGATGAGTAAACTGTGTGTGCCTTCCTTCTTAAAAACTCTGATTGTTAACATATCAAAATCTACTCTGATCATCCTTTTCCTTTTTACTGTTTTCCTTTAAAACCTCTTGATGAGGCTGCACCATTAATGATATCAAACTCTCCATCATCACTATGCTGCCTCACAAGCAGGGCAGGACTAGCAGGGTTTCTTTTTCTTGTATTTAACCTCAAAAAGATCTCAGGTATTTAAAAGAACCAAATGTACATAATTCTGACAACTCTTTTGGTGTTGATTTTTGTTTAGCTTCAGCAAAGGATTGCATGCAAAGCTCCAAACATTGTCAAGTGTGGCATTTATTAAATCCTAGCACATAAATTCTGCAGTTTGAGTCTTTCTTTGCAGGTCTATCAACACCCCTGGCACTAACCACAGAATATAACACACCCAAATTAAGTGGTGATCAAAGCAGATGAGTTTTTATGTAGCCCATTTAAATTGTTGATGGGCTGTACTGATCTTCTCTCAGTTCAATTATATGGTGTATTTTAAAGGGCTGACAGTTCATTGACATAAACAGGAATATTGCTACAGGAACACACTAACAAGAACTACAGTCCAGCCTTTAAAAAAACCCAATAAATTAGTTTTAAAGACAAAGTTAAAACATGGCAGTTTGTAGTAGTAGCTCAGTTGCAAAACAATAAACCATCTGCCTCATTAAATCATCAAGAGTACTCATCCTTTCCTTCCTCTTGGCTAAATCTGTTCTCTAAACTGTTGAGCTGTAGCCAGGCCTAATTCACCATCCTTTCAAGAGCTGTTCCTCCTCTGAATAGCTAAGCATCATCAGCTGCCTCACTCACTTAATAACTGCCACCCTTCCCTTGGAGCTGGAAGAGAGCATTTCTTTATTAGTTTCATTCTCAGGAAGGTGAATTCCACGTGTAGAGAGTAGCAGGAGAAAGAGCTGGATGCTCCAATCACCCCACTCATCTGTCCCTGACAGAAAATAGCCAGCTTCACAAGAAATATGATTAGTGATTCTATGTCCTAATAGAGACTAGCAAGAAACACATCTCTCCAGTTAGGCCAACAAAACACTGCTAATAGTCCCCTCTAAAAACTGCATAGATATAGATATATATATATATAAATATCTCACCTCATAGACAGCAATCTGGATTTTAATGCTTAACCAGAAACAGATCTGCCACATAATCAAAGAGCTTACTGCAGAATAAAGAGCTGGATCACACTAATATTTAATATTGGATGGAAAAACTCAAGACATAGCAAAATTTTCCCCCCCTGAAACAGACTGATATGTTTACATTGCAGCACATGGCCAATAGTAAGAGTCAACCAAATCCTGGAGTGGTAAATCCTACCCAGAAGCTGTGAGCAGAATAACAAATAGCTCAGAGTCTTTAGATCAACAGCACCAGAAGAGGGAAGAAGAATTTCCAGTGGCACTAGGATAAAAGCACAACAGAAGAGGTTTAGAAGACAGTTCTGTAGGGGGAAAAAAAAAAAAGATGTGGATTCTGTGGAGAACAACCTGATCTCATTCAAATCCAGGAGAACATCCCTGGAAAATGCAAAGTTTGCCTGACAGCAGACACTCCTTTTCCTTCCATGTTCACAACACATATTTGACTGTTTACAAACTTCCCAAACCAGTGATTCCTTCATCTCATTGGACAATCCACACCAGTGCACAACTCTCTTTACCAGCTAGATTGTTTCTAGGAGCACACCTCTGTGCCCAAAGTGACAAAACACCTCAGTGCTGAGCACAGCAAGCAGCTTCCTCTGGAGGGTTCTGTTTATCCATACAAATATGATGGCTTTATTCCTTCAGTAATGGAATACTGGGGATGTAGGCTGAGTTTATCACTCCCACTAAACCCTATATTCTGAGGAATTATTGCCTGCTTACTCCTAACCACACAAAGCAGTTGTCAGCAAGATGCAATTAAAAGGGGGTGGGGGGAACACAGGGGGAAAAGAGACTTGTGGAGTCAAATTTTCTTGTGCTAAACTCTGAAATAACTGCTTTCCTACCAGGCTTGGCATCATGAGCACATAGTGTGCCAACACAGGAGTCATTTAACAAACCAAAGAGAAGGGAATGAGACTCAGGCTAAATCCTGCCCCACACCTCTCATCTGGCAATGCAGCACTCATCAACTCACCTGAGAGGTTTTCTTTGGTTTAGGGAGCAAAATGTTTAAGTATCAAGCCTAGCTCAGAGAAAGCAGGGGGGGTTTGAGGCATTAATCAAAATAGGGGATGTTACAGTATCACAGCATGTTATCAGTTCTTCCTTCATCCTGCCTGTCACAGAAAAGTAATACTGGGAATCTTGATTCCCTTTCAAAGACCATTTTGCCATTGCCTTGGAAGTTCAGTGAGTTGTCTTCATTCTCAATTTATTCACTCAAATATTGCTGGTTTAATCAGAAAATTTAGCGAGTTATTTAATTCCAGAAGAGTTCATCTTCCTTTGGACACTTCCTTCACTCCTTCTCCCCATTTATAACAACTATTGTGCCATTTGGTTCCCTAGCAGCCCTTCTCTCCTTTCTCCATGACACTGATAGATGCATCTGCTAAGTCATAGAAAAGTCAACTTGACAACATTTTCTACTTCCAACTCAATTTCTAATCTGTTTCTACATTGACTCTTTTGCTCCAGTTAACAAAAAATAAAAAGTCTCTGAGCTCATATCAATTTTAATATTTCCAGGCTGTCACAATGATTCCCATTCCTCACTGAAGTCTTAGCTCAGGTGTTTCATTGATCAGGACCCAAACCCCTTTCTTGAGGATGAGCCTAAAATCAATCTCCTAGAGCCAAGCAACATCCCTCACAGATGGTAAAAAAAGACATTTTTAGTACAGATCAAAGCAAAGGACCTAATTCCTGTTTAGTTAACCATTGATCAACACCAACAATTTCCTGAGAGATTTTAGATAAACAATCAGAAATACTATGACAAGGTCTTGGTTGTTCAGCATCAGTCCCAGGTTCCATCTGCAAGAGGACTGCCTGTCCCAGCTGGAGCTCCTAAGGACAAGATCCTAGTGCCATGAACATTCTCTTTGCTCTCCCTCACCTCTCTGCTCTCAGTTTGCTGTCAGAAGAGGCAAAACACAAATCTCAATCCCTCTGCACAGGAAAAACTAAATGATGCTTAGGGCCATGGGTTAGTGGCATGGCAGTGCTAGGGATGCTTGGAATGGATGAGCTTAGAGCTCTCTGCCAACCTTCATGAGTCTGGGATTCATGGGTCTGTTTGGATTGAGAAAGAAAGGGTTTCTTCAGAATTCCTATAACAACTTGGTGAAAACCTAGAACATTTCATACAAGTGATTCCAAACAAATAGCTCTTTCTCCAAGCCTAAGCACTGTAGCAGAGCATGGCCTTCTTACAGCTTAATACACTTTAAACTGTGAAAGAGCCAAGCTGAGTATTGAGAACACAAAACTCTCTTCAGCCAGCCCTGCAGGACAAGAGTTAAATGTTACTTGTAGCTGTGAATTGAATGTCAATGAGAAATAGGAAAAAAAGTGTGATTGTGTGTTTCCATTAATCAGCTTTGTCCTTCCAACCAGCCTTATTTTATGAGGATAAGCAGATGAAGACACACATCACCCCAAGTGCAGAAGGGAGGCCAGCCAGCAAAACCTTGCCATTCATCAGGTGAGGTCTTCCCTATTGAAATGACCTGAGAGGTTTTACAGGGCCTTGAGTATCACAGCTGCATTAAATACCCTCAGCCTCTTAAATCTGAGCCTTCAGACAATAGAGTTAGGCCAATTTCACATTTAATTTCTCACTCTTACAAAGTTTGACTTCTCCACCTCAGCATCCCTTAAAAATTGAGCACCTTCTTTGCAATAATAAAATAACTTCTTTCAAGGGTATGAGAGAGAATTTGATGATCATTCTTTAAAGCAGGAGGTTAAACCTTTTTACTGTGAAGCTGATAGCATAAATTATATCAATATATAAATGCTCCAGAGCAGCTTTAACATCATTGGGTTAATACTGACTTCTCCCACTTGGTCTGAAACTCCAGTGAGGTAAGTCTCAAGGTCAGAATTTGATAGGAGCATCTGTCTCCTTTCAGTCAGGATAAACCTTCAGGTCGACTTTTACAACAGTAATTTAAGGGTTAGGCTTAGTTTGAGGTCATACATCCAGTAATTTTTGGTTAATTTTAGTATCCTTATGGTGTTAAGAATAATGACTCCCAGTTGCAGACCTTGATGGACAAGGTTTCATGTTTTATATTTAGCTGTCAAGTAACATAAGCTTACATGCCCACAATAGGTGTGCTTTTTTCCCCCTCCTTTTATGTTTTCAAGAAAAGGCAAATATTTTCTTGTTGAACAGACATAGAACAAGAGCAGTGAGAAGCTCTCTTTTGCTAACACATCTGGCTGAGGGTGGTTTTGCTCCTCTGGCTGATTCTTTCAATAGTCCCATGAAAAAGCTGTTGATGTGTGTGTGTGTGCAGTGAGTTAGTGTTCCTACGTGATTTCCAAGACCTGGGGACTGAAGGAGTTGGCACCAAGTGGCCCGAGACTTGTAATGGAATGGTGGAAGCTGGTGATCCAAAGGCAATTCAGATTGATTCATGGATCCCTCTGCCTTTGCAGCTGTTAGAGCAGACACACTTCTTCTGACTTCCTGCAGTTCTTAATCAAGCTAAGCATCAGCCATGGGCACATTTGCAAAAGCATCCTAAAAATGTGACTACATCAAATGATGCACTTGTGTTTTCACACACACACTGCTAACTGTCCTTTAGGAGCCAGGGAGCTGCAGACCCACTACCTGTGTGACTGCACACACACTGCTGAGATGGCTCCTGTGGACATTTGCTATCCAGTAAGACAGATTGTTACCATTTCCCACAAGCCTTACTAAAAACAATAGTCATGGAATGATTGTTCTGTATCCTCTTGCTGTCACTCTTCTCCCATTTCCCCACCCCCCGAGCTGTTCCCCACTATAAAAGAGACAGTTAGAAGTTTCAGAAGTATATTAAAGTGGCTGAAAGTTGAAAACTTCCTCTCCTTACCTTTCTTTGATTGGCAAAAAAATGTTTGGGGTTGGTGTTTCTAAACTCAAAATCAAAACTGCTCCCTTGATGTGTCTTTTGTGCCATGTCTCATCCCAGAGCAAACACACACACTGCTAGGAACAGGGAACTGTGATGGAGAGAGTTACCAACCTCTAAACAGCAGCAGGGCTAGCAAGGCATGATTATGATTGCTTTAGGTTTGAAGTGGGAGCTCCCATCTTCAATCTTTAAAGGTAGTGGCATGTTTGCAAAGATAAATCCAAGCTGAGGTGCAAAATAACAGGCAACAACACATCTGCACCCTTAAAGCCTAACAAAAGCAGCATTACCCACACTTGGGGTAAAAAAGCATCAATGATGATTACAAAACCTTTGTGATACTAGCAGCAGCATGCTCAGATGTACAAAAACATAGAGCAGAATGTGATCATGAGATATTAAAAACCACTTAGTTCTCATTCTCACACTGGAGCTGTGCAGAATGAAGTCAAATCTTTGCCCCAAACTCCAGACCAGTTTTTTTCTACTGACAGAATAATTGCAAGCTATGAAATCTTAGTGAGGGAAGAAAACCAAACAAAACCAAGCCAAGCTTTTTCCTCAACAGTTAGGAATACATAGAATTAAATGTTGGTCCTTCAACTGAGACTACCTTACCTTACCTTCAGAGCATTTTGGGGTCTGCTTTGCACTCAGGAATTCAAATGGATTCTTACCTTTCATGAATCTTTAATCCATCCCACAACACAAAGCACCTCTTTAGGTGATTTAACATAGGAATAACATTCTTAGAATAACTCAAAAACATATTTCTTGCCAATAAAATATGGAAGTGTAGAAGAAAATAGGTGTACACACTCACCCACATGAGTTCATATGCATGTAGAAATAGACAACTCTAAGTGCTTCATTCTTTTCCTTTAATCCCATCACACTACTAACATTTATCACTGATTCTAGTCAAACTCCAAACATATCTTACCAGACTAATATATAGTCTCAAGTGCTCTCTGAAATCCTCCAGTGAATAATCTTTACTGTTCTGGTTAGCAAAAGGTAACAAATTTTAAGTCACAGACAGGAACTGTGAAATTCTTTCATCTTTACATTAGAGTTATTATGATTGAGCTTTCACTTTTTGTCTGTCATAAAACCAGAATTAAGTGAACAGATTGCTCTTTTTTAAAAGACTATTCAAGCACATTTCCATACAATAAATAATACACCTGAATAAATGATGATTTAAATCTTTTTTTCACTTGATGAGAGCAACAGCTCAGGAGATTTCACTCTAACCATTGGACACATCACTTCCTCATCTTCTCCAGGATTGGCAAGGGAACCTACAAAACTATTTAGGAATACCAAATAACTTTTGCTTTTAGCAAACACAAGATTCCACTAAATGTCAGGTCTCTCATGGGCTTTTTTTTGGAGGGAAAATCACCTGCAGGCTATTTGGCAAAAATCTTCACAGCTCAAATGATAGAAATTAGATACTGTTTCATTACCTCATTTCCAATAGTAGGGCTGAAAACTACAAAATAGTATTTATACTAATTAAGATATTTATAGAAGTCTAAATATTTAGTATATATTTGGCAAACATTGTTATGTTTCTCTTTGGATTTTTTTTAGCTGCAGCTAGAAGTCCTTGCTGGACTAAGTGTGTCATGTATTATTAGGGCTGTGATAGGTAAGGTTGGACTTGATGAGCTTTGAGGTCTCTGCCAACCTTTGTGATTCTGTGGTATATTATAATAAATAATATTTATATAATAAACACAGTTCTTAAAAGTGATTTGTGTACCATTGTTATCCATAATAGGCCTTCATGGGCTCTACTTGTAAAGTAATATAGTGACTACTGAGTGAGAGGAAACAAATCACAGCTGAACAATATAGTCCTTTTTTTCAGTTAACTTCTAAGTTAGATGAAGACTTATTTTTAAAAGTATTCTTCAATGGATTTGCAATTTTTGTATAATCAGGTCATGCAAATTTGCAGCAACCTGTGTTTTGCTTTTTGTCATGCAGCTCCTTTCATCCACTTCTGAGTAGCTGCTATCCTCTAGATGTTACTCATCTAATATCATTATTCCAGCAAGCACCATTTGACTGGATGGCCAAAGTCCAGAGAGACCTAGATTAACAATCTGAATAACTAATAAAATATCCACACAAGTTCCAATTCCCTTGTTCAATAAAGAAACCACACCATTCATTTTCTTTCTAAATGAATATGTGAGCACAGTCAAGTTGAAACTTTTTTTATACTGAATTTTCCTACTCTTGTGGCCAGTTGGGAGAATTGGCAAGGTTTCCTGCAATTATGGAGTCAAAAATCTGTCAGCAGCACTGCATTTTGTCTTAAGAATTAACAAATAATGTCTACTCATTTCCTACAGACAATACAAGAAACGAGAGAGACAGCAGAGAAAGTTGGGCAAATCTGTGTCTGAAAAGGTAAAAATAGAGAGATTTTAAGGCTAGGATGAAACAAACAAAAAAAACCAGGAAAGTGATAACTTCACAAGTTGAAAACTTTTAGGAAGATCCTGATATTGTTGGCTTTGTAAGGATAATACATCTGCTTTTGTCTTTAAGCAGAGATTAAATTGTGGTATTAGGTGCCATCAGGGATTTTGATCATTCTCAGAGTTCAAGGAATTGGGATTTAAAACAAAGATATCTGTCATTTCTTTTTTTCATTGCATATCAAACTGATGACTACTCAGAGAAGAGCAGAAGGGAAGCACCTTGCTTGAAGGCATCTTTATTTCTTACACTATGTCAGGTTCTTTTGACATTTTAGGGAGAAATACTGAATATTCAAAAAATTTGCCTGAAAATTTCCCTCTTCTGGGACATCAGTTTGAAGGAGAGCCTGCTAATGATGAAATAGTCACAGGGAAAGAGTTGAGACTGACAGATATAATTTATACCTTAAAGTCACACCTGAAAATATGAACACAAAGTGCCTTAGAAAGATATGCAGAGGATATCTTACAGTCTTAAGGAAAAACACTGCAACTGCTACCAATCTCAAGCATATATATATATATATATATGCACAAAATAACAAATTATGTGTTCTACTAGTCAAGATAATTAAATATCAGCCAACTTTATAATCTATATAGGATAAACATCTGACTATTTACTATGTGTGGCCTTTTGGCCTGTAAAACCAGATCCATAGGCTGAGCTACTGAAGAGTTGCAGCTGTGAGCAAAAAAAAACAACCCAAAAAACAAAAGACAACTGAAAAAAAGAAAATTGGTAATATTGGTAACACAACAAAACAACTGAGAGATGCCCAACTGCTTCAGAAGGAAGAGGGAGGAAATTAATAGCAAGCTCTACAACACAGAACAAAGAGCTTAGAATTCAGTAGGGCAGAATGGTCTAAGTTTTTACTTTCAAACAAATATAGCTCCTGCCAGGGGCTAAGCAGCATGAGAGTGCTAGTCTCTCAAAATCAGAATGATTCAGAAAGTATATCCAGTTACTGCACTGTGCCATGCATTGCAACTCCTGAGCCATCACAATGGCCTGGGATGTGGGCAGATATTCAGGAGACTCACAAGGCTTATCTGAAGTAAGAATAGTTCATAAACTGGTTTAGATTGTCAGTTGAAATGCTTCTGAATCTGGAACTTCTTTAGCATTATTATGCTTCTAAGATCATTGGAAGAGAAGAAACATCCTCATCAGTCCTTGTTTAAGTCTTAATCATGCAAGATTAGAGAGAGTTTTTGTTGTAGACACTGCCAGTGTCATTCAGACTGAATATCATTTGGGAAAAGCTTTCCCTGTTTTCATTCTTGTTGCTCAGAGTGAGAGCTATACTTGGATCCATTATTTCCCCTTTTTTGTCATCATGATTAACCATAGAGCAGTTGTAGCCAACTCATACCCCAAAACTCACAAAGCCTTTCCAGAATAAGTAGAGCTCTCTAAAACAAAAGTGACAAGAGAGACTTCTTCTCCATGATACACTCATGCTGCTGCAGAGGCTACCCACACCATTTGAATCCCAGTCTCTACCAGTTGTCATCAGTGTAGTCAGACAATTTAATAAGAGCAAGATAAACCTCTAGACAACCACAGCACTTCATAAACCTTCTAGATGTTCTCACAAATGAAATGTCACAGCTACTTAGAAGCAGTTACCTCTTGCAAATAGCATTTTCTATGCACTTTGTGGACCATTCAGATGATTTGATTTATGAACTGAAAGCTATTCAAGAAAGTTCAGTCCCTGTGCCCCAACACTCCAAGTTAAGTGGTGGCTGAAGCTTCACAGTCACCACTGACATTTCACTTAAGCTTCTCCACTAAAACAGTTATCTCTGCAAATCACTCAAACCTTCACCCTGATACTGAAACCTGAGCCTACCCCAAAGTGCATGTCTGGAGCTTTATAGCTGCTACCTCTAACCCATACAATCCATAGGGAGGGACAACTGTGTGGCACTAATTTGCAACCAGTAAATTAGCAGAGACAGCTAAACCCCACTGCTTTCCTTTATACTAACATATCTGAAAACAGGGGGAAAACACCCTGCAAAAAAAGTGATTCTTTGTTGAAAGCTTTAAGGCAAAACCTGCTCATACTACAACTAGTTTGTGATTCATTTTTTTTTCTCATCTATAAAACAGACCAGAAAGGATTTTAATCTCCCACAGCCAGTATCAGACACAAAGTGCATGTTTATGAGGGCACAACAAGGTTGGACTCCCTGCTTTGGGATGCCACTTGTTTCATTTTAATTAAGGACTACTTTGCCCGAGTTCCCCAGGCTAATACAAGTCTAATTGAAGTCAATACTAAGTCAAATACATTGCCATATATGCAATCTAAATTGACATCCTAAGCTCACCTGGAGCAGATGAGAACACTGTGCATGGACCTGATAGAGGGACAGGAACAGTTCACATCCCTTGAGGTGTTCAACAGCCAGCACCAGCAGACTCTGCTGGAAGCTAAGATAGAAAAGAAAGGTCAGAGAGTGGTAGGGATTGGAAAGGACTTCTAGGGATCATCTAGTCCAACCCCCCTGCTCAGGCAGCTTCACCTAGATCAGGTTGCACACAACTCCATCCAACTGGGTTTGGAATCTCTCCAGAGGAGACTCCACAACCTCTCTGGGCAGTGCTCCTTTGCCTTCAAAACAAAACCAGTTTTGTGCTTAGGTGGAAACTTGCTGTGTTATCCTTAGTGCCTATTGCCCTTTGTCCTGCCAGTGGGCACCACTGACAAGAGTCTGGCTCCATCCTCTGAACACCCACCCTTAGATAAGCATCAACAGGATGCCCTCTCACTCTTCTCCAGGATAAAGAGCCCCAAGGCCTCTCAGCCTCTCCTACAGACAGAGCATCAGGAGCAGTGAGCTGCAGTCAGGGAGATCAGTGTGCACACCTCTGGAAGAGATGCCTTAACTCAAAGGGTCTGCCTGTGCCTAGAGTGATGCCTCTGTCTTAAACCTTTATTCACCCCCTCCCTAACACAAAAAGCCCCCAAATCCTGAGTGCTGAGTCTGTCTCTGGGCTTCTGGACAGAATAAGGAATCAACAGAAGTAATAAACAGAAAGAGAGAACACATGAGGAAAAGCAGCAGTGAGGGTGCGTGGAGAGGTGGTGAGGGTTAGACAGCTAAGGCCATTTCAGCTTAGTTGGCAGGAAGTTTTGGAGGTGCCAGTCTCTCCACTACTTCAAAGGAGAGCCTGAAGTATATGAGATTAGGCATCCCAAGTAGATGAGATGAATCCAGCCCTAACCATGCATTCAAAAAAGCATCCCAAGAGGTGCTTTTCCCAAGACTTCACACTCAAAAGACTTGGAATAACTCTGCAGCCCATTAGTAGTAGCACTTGTTTATGTCTCAGTGCTTGTAGCTTCACCAGAAGAAGAAGGGAAAGAAAGGGAAGGCAGAATTGTGCTTCTACTAAAACTCCTGTTTTCTTAAAGCCATATTTCAGACACATATGTCAAACTACAGCCAAACTAAGTGATCAGCTCTAATAATCTGCTGGGAGCAAGACTCATTCCAATCCCCACAACACTGACAAAAGCTATTGCTGGCTAGGTGATGCCATTCACAGCACCTTTCAACCCCATGGAAACTTTCAGAGGCAAAGAAAACAAAACACATCAAAGTCTTTGTATTTACTAGATAGACCTTTTTTGCCAGTTCAAGTTTAAGACCTTTTTAAAAATGCACTGTCAGCAGCAGAGCTTTTAAAGGTAAAATGAGGCCTTTAAAGCAGGGATCCCACTGTGCATTCTACCACTGAGCTGCCTGTGGAGTGGGAAAAAAAGGGGCAAAAATGGGACTGAAAGTCTCACTCTCTTACAATGGCTTTCATCTTCTCTTTCAAATCTGTAACCTTTGAAGAGAGAAGGAAATGCAGGTAATGCTTTTACAAACAGGCTGGAACCTCCTATGTTGGTAAATGAAATTCACAAAGGGCACAAATATCCCCTGGAATCTCATTAGGCTATTTAAAGAGACACTTTGATGTTACTGGCAGGTCCACACTTGGACCACTCTTTTTCATTCCATCTGTTTGAAAAGTTCCTGTGCTTTGTCAGGTTCTTGTCAGGATTTGTCCCTTCTTTCTCCTAGAATGAAAACAATTAACAATGTCCTCATCTATGATATTAATGAGGAGGAAGCCTGCCTGTGACAAGTTACAAATCCATCCTCACCCTTCATCTTTTGCAGGGAAAACAACAACAATTCAGCTGACAAAACAGCTCTCTCACCTTGTGTGTTTATCAACACCAAAATAAGCAATGAGGAAACAGAAGCCAGTGGTCCAAAACTCATGGGTAACCCTGAAACAAGCCAATATGCCCAAATGGTAGAAGAAAACATACTTTCTGAAGAGAATGGTTGTAGATGTCACCCTTTAGCACACACTGAAAATAATCAAGTCAACATTAGACTCTGAAAGGCTGCAAATAAAAAGCAGCCTGGCAAGTTCTTTTAAGAAACACTCTCCAGAAATAACATGAGGCAGTAGCAGGAACAAAGCTTCAGAAACAAATATCATTTCATATTATCCTACATCCCCCTGAATGTGATGTAGAAACAGTGATTAAAGAAAAGGATATAAAAGTATTTTGCTATCTGCTTTACAAGTCTTGGTTTTCTAGTCAAGGTTATAAAATCCATACAGTAATTTTGTTTTTAAATCTTGTCTGCTCTTCTAGTTAAATCTTGTCTGCTCCTTTAGTTTAATTTTCAACAGAACTGTTGCCTTAATTCTAGCTTTTGCAGTTTCTTTCTAGACCCTCAGCAGGACAGTGCTGATCAGCTGCAGTTAAACACAAGTTTGCCATAACTCTACAGTTTTAAGAGACCCACAATCATCTTATTGTCTTTTAAATAAGCCACCAGACACTTCAGTAGAAATATTTCCTTTTCTCTAATGTAGTAGCAGAAAGGTCAATGGTAAGACACTTGCATAGCTGCAAACATTTGTCAGAACTTGATTTATCCTCCATTGCCTACTCCATACAGCATCATTCCTCATAAACCTTCTCTAATTCTTGCCAAAAAACACCCATTTCCTACACTTCATTTTGTCTGTGACTGTTGTAGGAAAAGATAATGGCAGATAAGAGATAATGCCAGAATGGTTCAGAATAACATAACCAAATCTGTTTTACCTAGCAATATCCAAAAGTACTACGATTTGTCACTGAAATTAGAGGATATCTAATATGCTTTTGGGCAACAGAACTGCAGACACATGGTATCTACAACTAAAGTTTCACTTTTCCATCAGTCTAGTTGTTACTTCATCCATCCTCACAAAATTATGATCCCACTATCTGCTAATCCTCCTTTTCAAGTCTGTTAGGGACTGCTTGTTTGTGTGTGCAGTGAGATTGAGTGACAGAGGTTAAGAACTAATCACTGGCAATGTGTCTTATCAATCCAGTAGAGTCAAGGCTGAGGTTGGAAACTGCCCTGATGGATCATTCCTGCCCCAGCAAACCCTAAACTCTCACTAACATAGAGACTTAGGTACATAAGGACAGGGCAGTAAACTGCTCTCTGGTTACCTGTAGAAGATACAACCCCCCTAAGAGGTCAAGTGCTCAGTGGTGTGGAGTAACACAGCTTCCCTCTAGGTCCTGGTCACCTGCACAAAGCACAGGAGCAGCTACAAATCAGTGTGATAACTCTGCAGCAAACACACAAACTGACAGCATGTGGCTTGACAAGTCTGCATTTGTCTACTACAAACAAAAAGCTTTTGGAAGTGCATGTGGAAGTTCTAGCCATCTCCAGTACTACAACTAGCATCTTACCATTGAAGTGGACCAGAGTGCTGTAATACTCTTGTCAAAAACGTGGCAGCCACAGTACAATGTTTGCATCTTGTTATCCTTGAGGACCTGGAACAATCTTCACATGTATAAATATACCTATATGTATATATAGTTGCTTTAACTAGCTATTAAACAATATTGCTTTCTCTAGCACTGATTTCTGTGTTTGCATTCCAAGTGATGCAAGCTTCAAGGCTGCTGTTGAGCTCCTAGGGCCATGACCTTAGCACTGGGAGTTGCTGCAATGCATGTTGCTGTTGGTAGATGCCATGCTATGTATGCACATTGTCACCTTACTGAGCCCTCAGTGTGCTGCTGGGCATGACAAACCCTGACATGCTTCCAGAGCAACCATGGCAACACACAAATATAACATGAACACCAAGATATTTCTTCTTTCATCTTCCTATTTAAAATTAACTTGATTATTGTTCTAGTTTATAGGTTAATAAAATCCACGAGAAATTAATTGCTAGCAGAAATAAATATTTCTCACCCAAGCACCATGATAACACCAAATGAGAAAGCCTCCTGGGGGAAATGCTTGGCCTCAAGGGCAAGAGATATGCCAACCTAATAACCTCACCAGGGGTTATGACAAATGTGCACACTGCCTGGCAGCCTAAGGTAAAGGCTGATGGGAGCTCTTCAAGGGGATAAAAGGGGAACTGGAATGCATTGCAAAGAGGAACAGTTTATCTACATCAATGGAGACATTTCCTCCTGCATTGACCTTCACTGCATCTTGAGCATAAAAAAGCATTAAGGAACATTTTAAAAACACCCTGGGGTTTCCTTTCTCTAGGTTTTCTCCCTGATCAAATAAACTGGAACTCTTTATTATAGCTATTTCCCATATTTCAGCTTAATGTACATTTCTCTGCAGCACAGCCACCTAAATAATCTGAACACTTCATGAGGGCCCTGACAGCTTCCCAGAAATGTCAGGTTCCTCCCTTGAGGAACATCCCTCAGAACCATAGTGGTGCAATCTCCCTTTGCACTGACACTAACTGAAATGATTTTGTGACTTGACCAGGAGCAAGTAACAAAATGGAAGGACCAATGTTTGACATCAACACAAGTACTAAAGAGAGGGAAATCATGAGTGTGTGTAAACTGATAACTGGATGTGGGATAAAGTTCACTTGCATCTCTTCACTTATTCCAGTGCTTAGGAGAAATCATCCTGCCAGCAGAAGGGTTCTCTCTGATGATATCTAAGACAGCAGAGTAAATTGTTCATTTCTAGCTCTTTCCTTATGAATCACAGAATCATTAGGGTTGGAAGAGACCTCATCAAGTACAACTATCAACCTATCACTACCATACCACTCACCCATGTCCCTAAGCAGAGCATCTAAATGTTTCTCAGACACTCCCAGACTGCCTCCAGCTAAACATCCCTGTCCTAATCTCAGCCACGCTGGAGTACTTCCAGGAACTTGGAGAAGAGAGGCATATCTCTCAGCATTACAGCAGTCATCTTTTACAGCTTTGGGCTTATGCACAGTGCTGCCAGACATAATAAATCCAGATAAAAGAGAGCCTGAGATAAGGCACATAAAGAACTGCTCATTGAACTCCTATCATCTGTAGCACAGCCAAGGAGTGTGGAAGCAGGCTATTAAGCATCAACTCTACAGCTGCCTCCTCAAGTGCCTGCAAGCTCTTGGATCAATGGAAGCAGGCTTCCATTTGTGGGCAAGTCTTCCCCATCACATTGCCTGCTATTGGATTTTTGAATGCTTGGGACTCTTGACGAATTTTGTATAAATATTACTTAATATGCAAGTGCTGGGAGATTGTACATTAACTGGAGAAACAGCCTAATCTATGGGAGAGAGGAGCAATTTCCCTACACCCAGCTAAGGTGAAATATAGAGCTAGCCTTTTACTGTATGGCTTATTCTCTGCCATCATGTAACAGGATCACTAAGGTTGGAAGAGACCTCTAAGCTCATCCAGTGCAAGCATCCCTAGCACTGCCATACCACTAACCCATGGCCCTAAGGACAACAGCTCAATGTTTCCTCAACCCCTTAGCACAGATCTCTGCCCAACAGAGCTACAAGCTTGCACAAGCAGCTTTTACTGAAAACACAAGTAAAACCAAAATTTTCCCTGATTATTTACAGAAACTGAAGCTTATATTTATTATTAAATACTGTGTCCATTCACACACATCTGAAAATGAGTTGAGAAGGATTTCATTAGGCTCTTACCCTAAAAACCAACCTCCTGGTTTTGCTTGGGTAAAACACCAAGAGGAAATCAGTTAGGAGATGCAACTCACCCTAACAGTTTTGAGTGAGCTGTTGTGTTCCTTCTGAGGGATTAAGCCAAAATAGCAACTCTTCCCCACAAAACTATTCCCAGACAAGACAAAGAGTGTAGAAATCACTTATGGCCAGGATATCTTGTGACCAAAGAATGGCCTTGCCTTTGAGTGATTTTTCTGCTCATTTGGACACAATTTGGTGCTGATCTGAACTAAGTCCAATGACTGAATCATCTTGCTTCTGCTCCTCAGCTGTCTGACACAACTCTTGCTTTGCTGATGCTTAGATACTTGATGGCAGCAATGAGATCTCTCCCTAGCTGATCTGTTAGCAGTCATCCAACCCCCACTGAGTTCTTCCAGTATTCCTATGGGATTGCTGTTTCTCACTTTTTCTTCCCTTAAAAGCTCCAGTCGTACTCTCCAGCACAATCCTTAATCTGCTCATCTCCAGAATTAAAAGTGGGAAGAAAAATAGGTCATCTCTTCACATATTCATGACTATTTAAAGCTCCTCAATCTCTCTCCTATAAACCTGCTTCATTTTCCTGCATGCAATTTGCTTTAATGGAAAATTATCTATCAGACCATAGTTGTACCATATTTGTTTTGGAGGTGTTTTTTTATTGCCTTTGTTAAAGGAACTTGGGAATTCAACATTTTTTTTTCCTTTAATTACATCTAAAAGTTCCATCCATCATTCATTGTCACCTCACTCTGTTTTTCTCTTATGAAAAGTGACTGTATAAAAAAGCTTGCAACAATACAATCCCACGGGCTTGAATTTTACTTGCCCAGAATTATTGATAAGAATAGTGTAACATGTCCTTCTGATAAAGCATGTTTCCTCAGAAACCATGCTTATTCATTTATTAGTAATGATAAAAACTGCCAGGAGCTGTATTTCTGATGCCTCTGTGGAAAGAGTGAATTGCCTCAAGGCTAAACATCTCCTACAAAATGTCTTCCCCTCTGGAAAGTGGCAACATCTTTGTGGTAATGATTAAAAATATTCTCTATTTTTGAGGGAAAAAACCCTTTTTCTTTTCCTCTTTTTCAGCAGGGAAGTAATTCACCAATAAGCTGAAGATTTCCCATCCCACTCCCTGTTCCCTGCATGAGCTCACTCAGCAAGCTCCACTCCAGCCTGCTTGTGTCACACAGCAAACTCATTTCATTCTTTACCTAGTCAGTAAAACATAATTATTTCCAAATCAGAACCATAACATCCATTGCTTATTTACAGTAGTTTTGTTCTATGGGAGATCAAACTTGACTGTGTTTTGATATCTAAATAAATACACATACTCAAACCATTGCATTGCTTCTAGTCAAAAGAACAAGAAAATCAGGTTATGGCACTCATTTGAAATGGATAAATTTTATTTACTGTTGTTTTATACATTTTATGATGCCCTAGCACTACCCCAAGAATATATTTTTTTATAGACTTTGATAGAATTATCTTCTCTTAGATTTTTTTTTCCCTTGGACACTGAACTCACCCTGAACTGCTGGAATTTAATATTACCTGAGGTGCTGTACAGTGTAAAGCTTGGCACAAGCAAGCAGTTTTATGTCTGATATCTTGGCCAAAGTCCAATAAGGTCAGTAAGGAATCACCTGGACACCAAAAATGTGTTTGCAATGATACAGAAACAGGGCTACTTCATGAATGTTTCAGAGAACTTGGGCCTAGAGCACATATCCAGATTTCCTCCCTCCTTTTTCAGCTTCATGCCAAGCCTGTGTGCATGAAGGCTAACAAGTTTGCTACACTGACATCTTCATGCTTTGCCATATATTTGGATCCTCCATCACATGGAAGAACACACATCAAACCTCATCATTCTGGTGATAAGATTTTAACCTGGACCAGAAGTTGAGATTCCCACAAATATATGCACAGAGCAAGCTGTCTGAGATCTCACACACAAAATTCCCTCCAAAATATCAATACAACAAAACCAAACCCCAAAATCCACAGAACATATTCCTAGCTCATCACACATTATTCCACTGGGACTGGAAAAGCCCAAGCTGAGGAATGTCTTGCTAAATAACCAAGCAATCAAACCTACAGAAAGCCATAGGCTTAGGCCACACACCTCAGAACTACACTGTTAGACAACTCCATCTCCAACCCTCTGCTTGCCAGTAACCTGGTGCAAATCCAGAACCTCTGGAGCATACTCCATAACATGAAAATGCTTAAAAAGAAGTTAATGAAGACATTTTATTACAGGGCAGTTTCAAACTGAACTACTCCCTTTGTCACATGAAGTCTGCAGTCTTAAATATTGATTCTGTATTCACTGCCATTGACAGAAGCAATTCTGCTTTTGCTGGATGTAATAAATATGACTTTAAACAGAATAAAGCCCTTTCAGCAAGAAAATTTTACATTTCTCTGTTTCTAAGCCTCAAATTAAAACCTCTAGAAAAAAAAAAAAAGGAGAAAAAATAACCAAGGGGGTTTTCAAAAATTTAAAACTCTATCATGCATAAATAGAGCTCATCAGAGAATGTAATTTCCCTGCAGAAAACACTCCATCTTTTGTTTTATGTAAGTTAGCAACATGAATATTTGATTCCTAGTAAAACTGCTGTTACCCTTTTGCATTTCAGAGCTGTGCTTGGTGCCTCAGATAAATAAGGTTGGTTGTTGTTTTTTCCCCTTTCTCTCTCTGCTGCTCCAGTCTGTTGCAATTACAAATCTTGCCATAGCTCAGTAGATATTCAGAGTTTGGAATTTGGCATTAGCACTAACTCTGTATTTTTGTTCTCTAGCATCCCTTTCAGGAAAGAGATGGGAAGCAATGTGCTTGTCAGGGTTTTTTTCCAGCCATTTTTATAGGGTTTAGGGGTTGTTGTTTTTAAGGCTGAACATTACCAGAAAAATACTTATAGCCTGTAGCAGATCTTCCACCTAAGCAGGAATACACAGCCTGCTTCAAATGTGAGCTGCCAGGCAGAGGATTGGAAGTGCAGGCAGTGAGCAGGGCTAGGGCAGCAGGGCATGTTTGACACAAGGGCAGCATGCCCCTGAAGCAGCTGAGGGGAGCACATCTGGAAGGCAAGAGTTGAGGACAGCAATACTAAAACAACTTTGCCCCTGGCTAATTATCTCTTGCAATCCAGACTAAACTGCACAGGCTTCGAGCTCAAACTCACTGTTAAAGCTCAAGTGCTGACTCCTGGATCTCCACTCCCTCATTGCACAGGATGTGTAAGCCATGCTGATTGCTCTCTGGTGTGTGCAGAGCCCTGAACACTGAGGAGCAAAAAGGACTGAACTGGTGCTGGCTAAGGATGGTCTCATCTGAACTATGCTGCAAGGCACACCACCAGGATACTCTATCAAAAGACCTCACAGGATAAAATCACTTTCCAATTGCAGTTTCATAAGCCAGCACCAAACAGCTTTGCCACCTTAGGAAAAAACCCAATCATTAGGGGAAGATTTCTGCTTCAGAACACCTCAGTTTTATCATGTAAGGAGAAAAAGACCAGCCACTGTCCCATAAAAGTCACCCAGTGACAAGAAGCACTGCATGTAAAAAACATCACTGAGATCATTGGTGAAGGTTCAACTTTCTCTGCTGCTGAAGTTGAGAAGATTGAGATGTGATATGCTGTAAAACTGCTTCATTTCACACAATCACAAAGGTTGGAAGAGACCTCATCAAGTCCAACCATCCCTAGCACTAACATACCACTAACCCATGGCCCTAAGTACCACAGCTAAATGTTTCTTAAACACCTAAAGTAGTTTAATTCTAACTTATGAATCCTTCTCATGATTAAAAAATTCATTTCTTATACTATCATTTAGCTCCATCTTTGGTATTGTGGTCAATATATTTTATCTACTTTGTAACAAGAAAGTTAGCATGATAATACCCCAGAAAAGAGCTGCCTCTTGCACTACAAAAAGTCCTTTTATATAAGAGTTACAACTGGGGGAGGTCACTCCTGTGAAAGATGCTGAGGATATTCAAGGATCCAAATAAATCTTGAATGTCAACCACAAAAGTTACAGCTGATGGCATTTGTAAATTAATTAGTACATGTGTTGTAGAACAAGAAGTCTGAATTCCTCCAGCTAGCCTGAACTTTCTAGCAGTCCTCAGGGTCTTCTCTTTTTCAAAGACCACAAAGGCTTTTAGCTCATCAACTGTCTTCCCACTCTGCACTACAAGTTGAACAGGGACCACAAATCTCATTTTCTAATTGCAGAGTGAAAAAAATAAAAAAGAAACGTTACATTCAATCTTTTTTTTTTTGGTGTTGTTAAGTATTATAAGAAATCTCTTTTCAACTTAAGATCCTAGGCAGAGAAACCAAGAGCCAAGCATCACCCATGGCTGAAGTTGCTGGGTTTTAAACCAAACCCAGACAGGGCAAATTATCAGTGACCAAAAAGCCTGGCAAAGCAGTGCTTTGGGAGAGAGATGATTTTCTAGTTCCTTCATACCCCAATTTCTATACAGCTATAAATCAGTAATATTTCCTATATCTTAAGTAAAAACATTACAAATCAAATGACACAACTCATAAACAGAATCTTGGGCTAATACTCCAATCAATCACTGAAAGGAACAGAGTTTCATTTTGGTTTGAAAGTGGTTAATCAACTTGCCCATTAACCCATATTTCAAACAAAAAAATAAAAGCTTCCTTTTATGATCAGGCTCATATTCTCTTTACCTGTTATGGCATCCCATTTAACAACAAATATTTCACACAACCTTTTAACTGTGCTCCTCAGGATGTAAACATTAACACACAGAAGCCTAATGCAAGGGAGTAATTTTGCTAAGGAGTTTGATTCTTTCCTAATTGTTTATTATATCTGTGTTCTCTTGCCAGAAAGCAAGATTTAAAATTGCACCTTCTTTAAGGCTTTAATGTTATTTGGATCTCTGAAGCATTTCTCTTTCATTTCACAGCAGTGTCACAACTCAAGTGCTGTATTTTAATGTCTGCAGCAGCCAATTGTTGATTTATTTTTCTTTCAGGCAAAATGCAAATAATCTCTTAAGAGGTTTGCTCACAACTCTTGTGTTTGAGTTAATATATTTGCAGGGAATAAATTAAAAGAAGCCCAAAGATGACTTTTTCAGGCCCTCTTGAATTCAGTAACTCCATTCCGCTTTACAAATATGATACAAAAGTTTTGCTGTTAGAAGTAACTGGAAATGAACTCAGTAAGGTTGGAAGAGACCTCTAAAGCCACCAAGTCCAACCATCTCCCTATCACCACCATGCCATTAGACCATGTCCCTAAGTACCTGCCTCTTTTTCCATGTTCTTCCTTCCTTTCTCCTCAGAGAACTGTTGTCAGGAGGCTGGGGTGCATGAGAAGTTGGGAGAGGACACAGCTGGGATAGCTGAGCCCAACTAACCAAATTGATATCCCATACCACAGGACATCATGCTCAGCATAGAAATCCTGGGCAAGAAGGAAGAAGGAGGGGATATTTGGAGTGTCACCATAAGGCATGAGGAAGCCCTGCAGTCCTGGAGATGGCTGAACACCTGCCTGTTGCTGGCAAGTGGTGAATCAATTCCTTCTTTTGCTTTGCTTGCACAGCTTTGGCTTTACCTATTAAAGTGTCTTTATCTCAACCCATAATTATTCTCACTTTTACTCTTCCCTTTCTCTCCCCATCCCACTAGGATAAATGAGTGGATGGCTGAGGTTCAACCACAACACAAGCCTTCAAAACTCCAGCTATCTCTGTCTTATTCAAGTTTCTTAAAATACACAGTTTTGGGGTAACTTTTCTCTCAAAGCCATGGAGGTTTCTTCTACCAGTTGCAGACTATTCCCCACTTGCTCCTTCAGACCTAGAGAGATGGCAGACATGGCATTTCAGTGGAATGGCATCTTTGCTTTCTTACAGGCTAAGGTGAGGAAGATCAAGGCATTGTTCAGAAAACAGAACAACTGGTGACAGGGAGAAAGTTACAAGTTACACTTTGTCTTTCATGATCACCTTGCTAATCAGCTTGCTCTGCTGTTGGAGCTGCACTGACATCTTTTTGCTTCAGCTCATTCCTGTGAAATGCACTCCAAAGATTGCCAGTGACATGATTCACCAACATTTTGACATGATGTAACCACGATGGGTTGGCATCACTGAGCCCTCTGAAGATTTGGAGGACCATTTTGTTTGATGTTGTAATATCATCTCCATGAATTTGCAATGACAAGCTGAGGAGAATGTTATAATCACCAAAAAAAACCCAAAAAACAACCCTTTTTGGAGTGATTATGAAATCTGCACCACTCTAAGATGTAATAAGGAAAATTAACCAAACTTTTCTTCTACCATCAACTATTTCCAATCCTTTCATTTCAAGGAGAACAACGTTATCTGTGCTAACAGACTAGACTCACAAACTAGACCTGGAGTACTCAAAATTACAACCTCAAACTTGTGGATCCTTTACCAATTTGAGTTACAGATGCATTGTGCAAATTGGTCACCTCAGAACAGGACTTCCAGGAGGCACCATTCACAAGCAGATGCTTGAAAGGTGCTTCAGATCTATGATCAAAGAGAAACACTGAAGGCTTCTTCAGCAAACCCCAACACAAAACTCATCCAGAGAACTTGGAGTCAAAAAGTGAGGCATCACCTGGGCAAGAGCTTTCTTTTCCTTCAGAGGGTCATCATTTCAGATGTGAGACACTCAAGCCTGTGTTTGGTAGGACTTAAACCCTTAAGCCATTTTTTGTGGCACAGGCTCTAATTGCCTATACATCATGCTGTGTTATCTGCTTGGCACATAAAGCTTGTCCATAAATACATAATGGTTTTAAAATCCATATTCCTGCGTGGCACTACATACATCACATTAGACATATGGCACAGCTTTCTGTTTGTTCTAAACCTCTGGTTTCAAAAGGAAACCCTTGCAAGTGTTTCAATCAGTTTCCTTCTAAGCATTTAGAGTTATGTGAAGATTGAGCTCAGTAACAGTCACACAAACACCAATGGTGTTCTTAAGCTGCATTAAGAAAAGGTCATCTCAGCTAGATAGGTAGCACTAATAGCACTTGCATTAACAGTATTTATTTGCTCTCTTAAAAGAAAAACTAACAACACATCTTATCTCCCTCAATTATGCTCAGTTAATCCAGACAGGTGTAAGAAATGAGCACCTTGTGTGCTGCTTACCACCTTGCTGGGACACTCAACAACAGAACTTAATCTACTGCTTTCCCACTGCATGCAAAATAATCCAGTTGCAGGGTATTTTATTCCCCAAAGTGGCATATCAATAGTTGCCAAACTTCCCTCTCCTCCTTGGAATTTCTGGAAGATCACAGTACTAATTTATGGCAGAGTGACTGAGAGTGCATCATGTATTAGTGCTCCTCTCTGCTGGGATTTAACTCCACCTACAGCAGTGCTTGAGAGCTATTGCTGACATTCCCTGGGCTGCTTCAGTCTGTATGAATCATGAAGCCAGGCAAAGTGTTAGCAATTTTCCCTGTGCTTGTATTTTCTTTCTATCTAGAGCAAGTGAGAACTCCAGTCTGAATCCTTTGGGGGCAGGATCTTCATCACCAGTGGGGTTTATTTCCCCTGACATTTACCTTCTGTGCAATACAAGGCTGGACACAGCAGCCTCAGTGCTCAGACCCACCATAGGATTGCACATTGCTTAGGGCCATGGCTTAGTGGCATGGGAGTGCTAGGGATGCTTGGACTGGATGAGCTTAGAAGTCTTTCCCAACATTAAGGATTCAGTGGAAGTGTGTGGACCAAACAGTTGACATTTGAGAGCCACAGGCCTTTGCAGACATCCAGAAAAGGTACAGGGGAAAGCCAAAGGAATACTTAATTAGCTCACCAAATTAAGAATTTCACTACCTCCTCCCTTGCACGTGACAAGCAAATACAAGGTAAGAAGGAGCTGACCATTTAAAGCATTAATGCACCCATCTTATTTCACAGAAGTGACACTTGTGGATGCTTCAAGCAGGTGACTAACCCACTCTGAAAGCAAAGCCTCTGCTCTGCTGCTTTATGTCATAGGAGTCATTGCAGCCATTAATAACTCATGACCTGCTCTTGTACAGCTCTCTGATTTTCTGTGTCAAAATTTCAGCCACAATGGAATAGGAAACAAATAATTTAAGTGGTGGAGACTAAAAGAAAAACTGAAGTAGTCAGCAGAGTATAAAACTCCCACCTTTATTCTTCCTTTGTTACCTGAGACACTGTGTATTGTGTATAAAGTATACTAATATATACCAATGTGAAAAATCTTCACCAAAACCTAACCTTTCAAGCTTAACCTAACCTGGGCAAGGTACTCCCTGACCCCTGTAGCTCACAACAGTCCTAGATGTTCCTACTTTGCAGTTTACACATAGCCTTGAAGTCTCCTAAATGCCTTGGTATCTCATAATAAGGTACCAAGTGCTTCTCATCTAAAAATAAATGATTGCAAGGAGGGTGCATGCTAAATTTCAGCCTAGCAGGAGGTTATCCAAAAGCACTGGAGTTAAGATATGTAACAGTGCAGTATATTCTGACAGAAGATTGAAATGTTGAAACAACATTTTTAAAGCCTTCCCTTAAAATAAAGCTCCTCTCCTGGCTGAAGAAAATTGAATAATATTTCATGTCTGCAGTTATTTGTGATGATGAAAAGGAGTTCATCTGCTGACAACCTGTCCCTTATACATCAAGAGCTTCTCTAACAGTGTGAGAGGAGGAAGACAGTTAAGTGTGATTTAAGGCAAAAGAATCAGGTCTGGTCTCTGTACATTCTAAAAGAAGTCTTAATTATAAAGTGGATGCATATGTCTGCTCATAAACTGGTCTAACTAACATTAAAAGTTGTCCAAAAAGGAAAAACAAAAATGGTCCAACGCCACAAAAATTTCAGTTTCAACACACCAACATAGCAGACAAAAATCCCCAAGCTATCAATTCAGCCTGATGAGAGCTAGATTTCAATGACATTTGCTTCTGAGCAGCAGTTTCTTTAGTAGCATGCAGCACTTGTGAGCCAGCACAGCAGCATTTTCCAATCAAAGGTCTCCAGCTCTCTGCCCAAAGCTCAAACTTTCTGTTTTTCAAGTGTTTCATTTTCCTGTTAAGAAGACAAAACTGTCTGTAAAGAGCACACATGTCTCCCAGAGAAAATAATTTTAATCAAGGAAATAGTTTCAATAGAATATTTTGGGCCACTTCCACACTGAATCCGTGCTGCTTTGCCTTTTACAAAGCAACAGCGGGAAAGCTCCAGCTTCAGAGCTAATCCAACAGAGCAACCTCAGCCCCACTGCATTTTAATCAGAGTGCACCCAGCACACCCACAATGGCTAACTTCACATTATTCATTTAAATCAACTGTTTAAAAAAAGGAAAAAGAAAGAAAATCCTGACTTTTTTCCTCTTGGTAGAGCCTTCTTCCATTTGGCTTCATTTGAATGATGCTGTTTTATCTCCAGTGACAAATCTGTTCTACCTTGGCTGCACCAACATCTTAGACACATGCTATTTCTTTTATTCATTTCCCTTGTGCTTTTACCTCAGTACCTAATGTGCTGTCAGAATCAGAGAATCCATCCATAAGTATTAGGTGATGAGGAAGTGCTGTATATGCAAGCACACAGGAGAAATGAGCTTTCATTTCTTCTCGTTGCCATCATTTACATAGTGAATATGATCCCCTATAAATTACCTCTTGTCATCTCTTTACATTTGATCAGCTGAAGGATCCTGCTATTCAAAGTGGGAGAAAGAAAGGAAAAGAAAAACTACCAGCAATATGACACTCCTTTATACTTAGAGTTTGAAGGTTTGTACAGTTTTATATTCAAACTGCTATGCTTTCTGATGGCTTCTCCTCTTAGGAAAGGATTCCTTTGATAGTCACACAACTTCTATCTTATCCCTCCAGGCTAAAAAAAAAAATCTCTATTTTCATGACTTCCCTCAGAAAATTAGAATTCCTGTATACCACAATATTAAGTGAAGAGGTGTTTCTTAAGTGGTTATGACCTGACAGAAGAGAACTGACACAAAAAAAAAAGTGTATTTCTGGAGGCTGGAAGAACCCACAAAGTCTGCATTGCTGACACACAGCTTCCCACTAGCAATATGCTACACAGCAATATTGGTCTGCAGCCAAGTTCTCCCAGAATTTAACAGAGTCACACCTTGACAGGATTCATCCTAAATCATAGCTTTGTCTACATTTCTTCATAAAAAAAAAAATCCACTTTGCATTAAAGTGACAAAGGAGCATGATCTAAACTCTTAGCACAAGGCAATTCACAGCTGAAATAACTGAGCAGCTTAACATTGTCTTTTCTCTCTGCAGGTTTTACAAGGCATCTGGAATTGATGACTAATACTGAATACTCATTTCCTTTCATTAGGAAAAAAATAATCACATTTCTAATGAATCTTTTCCAATGCCTTTAAGATGTTAATGTTAGGGATGCAGTGGAGATAAGGTTTTTTATTGCCATTAACATCTCTAAGGTTTTCTCAGACAAATCTGCCCCAGAGAAGTCACTGTCCTGAAATGTCTAGAGCAATAAGAGAACAGGTTATGCTCTTACCTGACACAAATTCAACTCTCCCAATTAGCAGTGAAGAACAATGGGCCAAATATTGCTCACTGCACCCAGTGCCATTAAGGGAAAGACCAGAAAAGAGATTTCCTTGTAATTCTGGAAGATAAACTGCCAGCACAGAAAGCCAAATCCCTACAAACTTGTGGCCACTGAACATTTCCATTACACCTTTAAATCAGAATTACTCACAGATCAAACCCTTTGAGTTTAGGCCTCAGGGCTTCTTTACAACAATATGAGCTCTCTCTTAGAGGGATGCTACCACACAGCTCCTCCAAGGAAAAAAACATGGATATTCCTTTACAGTGCACTAGAGAAACCATCAGCTCATATATCTATATAACAACATGCATAGCAGAAGGCTCCACAGATATATTTTATGAAAATATACCAGGTTTGTTTCCTCAGCTCTGCCCAACTAATATAATGTGTCCTGACAAGCAAACTAATATAGTCAACTTTAGTGCAGCCTTCCCCTCTATAATTTTTATCTACTGCAAACAAGATAGTTACAGATATTTCCCTGCTAGCTCTGCTATATTAGTTGAGAACAAAAAGTCTTTAACATGCAAGATTTCTAATTTTACAGCAGTTCTTGGGAACAAACAGTGCAAATCTCATAAGATATACACCTTATTGCTCACTTTCAGACACTATTAGTGCATTTGTTTCCCTGGTTTTGTTCTCTCAATTATCTGCCATTAAAATTCATGTCCTCTGCTGCACCAGGTTCCATATCATCTGAGCTGGAAGGAGCTTGCTATGACAATCAGAGCTTTTGAACAGCCGTGGCATGTCTTTGGGGCAGAAAAAGCCTGGTAAAGCAAAGTATGCATCACTGGCACAGCAGCAGCTCAGCTCACACACTGAATGAATTTGTGATGACTATCATCCACAGGCTTGTCCAGGCAGTCATGCATCCAGCAGACTCTGCTCACTGCTTCTCCAGCTCCTATCAGCCTGATTTAGGAGAGACATCTCAGACAATGATAACATCGCTCGACATCACTGCTTTACCTAATGCTTTCAGCAAAGGATCTCTTTCTTGTCTTGAAACTCTAAGTAAATCAATGCAGAGCTTCCTGGCAGATGAAGCAAAGACGGAGGGATGAGCAGTAGGTTTAAAAACTGTACCTTACACACAGTTTTTCAGGTCCTGAGGGCACTAATTGGCCCTGGAGCACGAGTCCTCATGGCTCGCCCCATCCCCTCCTCATCCAGGCTGGGCTTCCTACACTGATGCAGGACCTGACCCATCACCTAGCATTACAGGATAATAACCTGATCACAGATGAAACTTCTGGTCAAAACTGATACTATTCTAACCCTGAATTAAGCACAAGCAGAATTGGAACCTGAGATTTCTGTCCCTCTGACAAGCAGCCCAGTCACTGACACTTCAGCTGTAGATGCATCCCATGCTCTCACACACACACCTGCTTTGCTGTTCAACTTTATTTAACTGTGAAGCTATACATGGAGAGCTGACTTGATACCAAAGAGAAGCTGGGTATTTTTAGGGCAGGTTGATCTGACTCTGACACAAAGGTGTAAGAATGGGGGGAAAGTGCTTACATCAGATGGGGTATGAAGGCATTGCCCAAGACTCCACTTTGCCTGGTCAGTGGACTAACAAGAAGTCTGAAGGAAAAATCAGCAGGAAAACAGGGATATTTTCTAAAAATACCTTGAAGTCATACTATCCAAGCAGATTTTTGTTGAAACTGAGCCCTTCTCCTCTCTACATTACAATTGTGACAGCTTGGCAAGTTCCAGTCAAGACACTCTGCATTAAAAAAGATGGACAAGATCCTTTGAGAAATAGTAACACTTGAAGACAAGTAACCTTTTAACCACTAACTCCTCTTCCATTCCTGCTCTTTGCCATAAAACATCCCTATGCATCTGCAAATGCTACTTCTTGGAAGAGTGATATGATGATGAAAGAGGAGCCAGGAGAGTATCAGGTGGCTCACAGGTGAATGAGACAGCAATTCCCAGACTGTGGTTTAAGAATTGCCATTGCAGAGAGTATCCAACCTGCCTCCTTTGCTGTATCACACAAGCATGAAGGTTGGAAGAGACCTCTAAGCTCATCCAGTCCAAGCATCCCTGTCAGTAACATACCACTAACCCATGGCCCTAAGGAGAGAGTCTGTATGTCTCAAACTCCTCCAGGCATGGTGACTCCATCACCTCTCTAGGCAGCCTATTCCAAGACTTAACAACCCCTTCAGTAAAGAAATTTCTCCTTGTAGCTCAATCTAACCTCCCCTGCTGCAGTGTGAAACCATAACACTATGGAAAATAATCCAGGCTCCTCTCCAGCTACAAAAGCAACACGAGGTCTATCTGATCTATTTACTCTTTGGGCTCATTTACCAAAATAGCCCTTGACAGGAGGCAAGTTGACAATAAAAAGTGAAGCTTTCCCACTCCTTTTTAAGCACATCATCTTTAGATGTTGTCTCTCTCTTCTTTCCCCCATTAGGTGATAGATCTAAAGACTAAAAGGAGCTGAAGAAGTGGCAAGATCTAACGCCTGTTGGACTAAATACGTAAATGATGAAATCAAGTCTCAGAACTGGGAGACCTTAAGTCAGAGTTCTGGTAAATCAAGAAAGTGATGAAAGCAGCATTCACCATTAGAAAAGGGTGCTGATTTTATCTGTGACATTTCTAGCCTTCAGAAGTCTACAATATTTTTCATATAAGATCAAAGAAAGTGCATTAATATTTGCATAGGGTTGGCTGTGTATTTTCCCCCCTTTCTATTAGCATCTTTCTCACTTCCCAACATCAAACACTGGATAATGTTGAAATCTTTAAAGGCAACAAAAAACCCTCCACTTCAGATAACTAAAATGCATATTGAAATTAATGGGAATCATTTGATTCCTTCCTGTGACAAAATAAATATCAGACATTTTCTGGAGGAGAAGCATCTTTAATCTCTCAGGTGCAACATGAGAGTAGAGAAGTGAGATTTCCTAATGAAAGTCTTCTTGTTACTCTCACATCTTTCTGCATGCAATTTCTTTCACTGTTTGTTTGTTTGTATAACTTTGAATTGGCTTCTGTTGTTTGAATTCCTTAACCAAGCATTTTGCTTTTATTGTGTCACAGTTTGATGATAATTAGAAAGAATTTGTCATATTTAAGTCTTTTCTGCACGATTTGGCATTACAACATTCAGTGCAAGGAAGGAGAGTATTGAAGAGAATGTGTCAAATGCAGCTAATTCTTCAAACCTCCACAAACACAAAGCACAGGACTTATTTTGCCTGCTTAACTGATGTTCAAAAGCTTGGAGTTGTCTCATCATAAGGTGCTTTTTAATATCTGAGGTGCAGTTACTCCTTATAGTAACTCGGCCCCATAATGAACCCAATCCTTTTATTGAGATGGTTCACATTTTTCTATTGCTTCAGAGTGAACTAAAGCTGAGATGTGTCCTGCAAGAGAGTCACAAACTGGGATTGCTGAGAGGAAGCAGAGCTGCAAACTTGTTCAGTTTGGGCTCACAAGGGTGCTGAACTTGGGAGTTAATCCTACCTTTGGAGTCTTTGTTGAGCACACCATGGCCATTAATGGCTGCAAGGCAGTAAGCCTAAGACTACATCAATTGATAATGGAAACAACACTTCCAAAGTACACATAACTCTGCCAAACTTCATCCTTCTCATGAATCTCTCAAGGATTGTTCTCATGAGACTTGTCAGGAAGCAGGGTCACTGGGTCCCTTTTTAATGTTACAACAGGGACATCCACAGCAAAATAAAATAGCTGGCATGACTTAATGTGAAGACTTGTCATGGAGACCATAGTTTAATAATCTTGTTCCAAATTTGGTAAGCACAGCAAGAAAAAGACTGAATTTCCATTAGATAAGAATGTATAAACCCACTGCTTTGGGATTGTGATTTAATCAGTCCCTAATGTTTGTCTTGTAAAGGTTGATCATCTTTCCAAACATTTAAGACTCATCAGAAGTGTGTCAGTTTGTAGGACAGAATTTCTCTCTCTCTGTTGTATGCACAGTCTGAAGGACACAGACATATCTATAAATGTAAGAAAGTTACATCTAAAAGATTTTACCCTTTCAAATCTATTTACAGGGAGGGAAAAAAACCCTCTGCTCTTCCACTGGAAGGTGTTAATGGTTAGCAGCAAGCATGCCTCTGATCCCTGGCAAAGCACAGACTTGGCAATCTAATGTGCATGCCAGCAGCCCTTTGTTAAGAGGAATTAAGATCTTTAATAGAGTGAAACAGCTGAAACAACAGCAAGCCATGTGGGAGAGCCCAGGGGATTGATTGAAAACCTCGGGGCCTCTATTGACAGGAGGTAGATGTGCTGGTACATGGAAGCAGAAAACCACCAGGAAGGCAGAACAACACTTGTAGGCTTGGCTTTGAGAATAGAAACAGACCTCCTTGGGTGCAGGACTGAGTGGAAAAATAGCTTTAGAAGTCTGAAGTAAGAAAACTGCCCATTATTATTCATTTCTGCTCTATAAAGGAAGATACATTCACCACAAAAGCCTACAGACACTCCAAAGATATGCCTGACAAATACAAGCAGCTTCTCCTCTCCTAGAAGCAAATGTCTAAAGTCTATCTAATAGTAGCAAGGGGCTGGAAACATTCAGCCTACAATGAAAGGATTCATTTCTTTAAGAGCTGAAGGATCATTCCATTTCCCATTGAGAACACCAGGGGCAATATCCCCCACCACATCCAAGAAAGGATGGAGATTCTCCATGGCTCTCCTTTTGCTGCTCATGTCTTTCTGTTAACTTTTATGACAGTCACCAGATTTCTAGCTGGAATTTTGCCTTTCTAATTCTCTCTGCATGAACTAACAACATCCTTGTACTCTTCCAATAGCACAAATCACACTGGGATGCATCTTTCTTGAGCTCTGGGGTGTCTCTCTCACCCCAGCCACTAAGCAGCCCCATTTCCAGCTCCCAGTGCTCTGTCTGCCACCACCAATGCATCTAGTGACCAGGCATGGGCTGTGAACACTTGCAGCTCTTTGCATTTCAGAGGTGATGGGCAATCTGGGTGTAAGGCACAGTGAAGAGTCTTTAGACAGCACAGACAGTTCCAGCAAACAGAGTTCTTATCTACTTAGAACTTTGGATAGCCCAAGAGAAAAAAAAACACAACACTAACAAACCCCAAAACAAAAAGAAACAAACCCAGAAAGCTGAGTAGCCAAGCTTATTTGCAACTTGCTGAGGGAGCTAGGCACTAGGCATTCACCAGATATTATCCTAACCTACTCGAATGTGCCAAGTGTAGCAGGCACAGGTAGTTCTGCATCTTCCCAAGCCTCCAGCACACACTTGAGGATGCAGACACACAACAGCACAGACCCATCACAGGCTGATGAAATTCAACAAGCAGCTTCTTGGCTCAGGGATATGGATATTCTGCACAGAGGCAGGCTGATGCCTCCCACCACAATGGGATTTAACAATGACACAAGTGTCATGAAGAGGGACTCTTCCTACACCAAGTCCTACTGAGGGACCAAAGGTAAAATGTTTCATGGTGTTTGGAGACAGACTAATAAAAATAATCTCAAAAGGAAGAGGACTTCAACCTTCTGCAGTACTTTATAAATACAAGTATGGGCCCAGTATTTCAGAACACAAATAAGCTGTGGCTAATCAGGCTCTTCAAACCCATGTTTTCTTTCCTACATAGGAATAGGACTCTATCCTCTTTCAAAGTTGTTTTCCCTGTACCTAACACATTATGTTTCTCTGTACTGCTGTCACATGAAATATTAGTAGCAACTAACAGCTAAACACTAACCATAACACATTTGGGCTAGAGTTGCTCACGCTTCCCATGACCACAATGTCTAATCAATCTCCTGCCAGATGATGATGTTTATGTTCCAAAACTTGATTTCTCTCTGGTTAGATTCACTAGGAAGGCAGAGGAGAGGAAAGAAGAGACATGGGTAAGCCTTACACTGGAAGTATTGTTGACAGCACAAGAACACGTTTGTTTTTGTTATTCCTTCTGGTGTTCATTAGAAGCACCACACTTTTGGATGAGTTATGGCCAAAGTGTCTAGCTATCAATAAAACATGGGTTTGCTGAATCTGCAGCAACAGGAGACACAAGTGCAGTAATCTCCTGTTTACTGATGGCCCATTAGGTGACATTATTTCTGTTCAACCCTGACCACTGGAAAATTAAAACAACTTTGATCTCTGGTGGAGATTTGGGGCTAAGATTTCCATTTGTAACTATCAATTATTTAAATAATAGTTTTAAAGAGTTCTTAGAGGGTTTTAAAAAATTATAGTAATTTAAGCAGCAACAGCAGATTTTACAAGTCCTAAGGCTCATCCATGGAATAGAAAGTCTGTATAAAACAGTCACATTGCCATCTACTGACAGCTCTTTATACAAAAGCTTGTGCTTTTCATTAGCAGCCTGACTGTATACTGAATGTTCTCTTTCTAGACATCCAGTAGTACCAAAGAGATGTACAATATATGTGAAAAGAGTTGGTGCACTCTTTTTCAGCATGATGCTCCAAAGGGCCATGGCAGAATTTGATGACCAGGATGGTATCTCCATTAGATCTCATACTGATGGAAGCCTATTTAACCTAAGGCGTTTGCAGGCCCATACTAAGCCCATAAAGCATCTTGTCCAGGAGCTGCTTTATGCTGCTGACGCTGCCCTTGTTGCCCACACAGAAGGAGCTCTGCAGCGTTTAACGTCCTGCTTTGCAGCCACTGCTCAGCTTTTGGGGATGCAAGTTAGCTTAAAGAAAACAGAAGTTTTATATCAACCTGCACCTCAGGAAGTTTTTCATCATCCTCATATAATCATTGGCAATTCAGAGCTTAAATCAGTCCAACAGTTTAATTCCCTAGGCAGCCTCATCTCCTCAGATGGTAAGATTGAGAGAGAGATAGACAATAGGCTAGCAAAGGCATAGAGTGCTTTGGGAAAACTCTATCCAAGAGTCTGGNGAGTCCTTGTGCTGTGCCTTTGGCAACCGCTCTGGTCTGTCCCAAATTGGCCTTTGCAGCCAGCAGCGCTTGGAAAAAGCGCTTGGGAAGAGCCTGGATGGAGCCCTCCCCGGAGCTGTATATATGACAATATATGTTGTTCAGTAGATCCCACTGCAATAATCCTGCTGCTCTTTGCATCTATTACAAGCCATTCAGTCTTTCACAGCTCCACACTGCAATTAGACACGTTTATTAATGGCATTATTGCACAGCATTTCATCGGAGGTAAAACTGTTTTCAGGAGAGTAACTGTAGAAGGCTATGTTAATAAATCTATGCTACATGCCTAGGACACAGGGACTTGCTAATAGGATTTGCATAATGCCAGTATTTATCTCACTGCACATGTCATCATTCCAACTACAGTATTGTTATTACATGATGTGAAAAATAGGATTTCATATTAAGGACATATCATATAGGCTCAACCAGAAGTGTCACTGATGCACCTCTGTAGTAAAATAGCTTTTATCTCATCTTCATACTAAAGCACATTTTGGCCTGAGCCTCAACACCTTATTTATTACAACAGCAACATGAAACTGCACTTTAAAACTGAATCTAGGCCTTGTGTCAGTTGTGCCTTACTGCACCATGGGTCTGTGGGTCCTAGGAATGATCTGCAAATGAAGTGATGCAGCACTCTTGCATGGAAGAAAATACAGCAAGGTCGCATTTCCTCCCTGTTACCCAAGCAGCACTATTAACCCTCTGCACAAACCAGAGGCTATCCTTAGCTTCTCACTGCTTCATTCCCTGTTAAGAACATCTGTGTGCTCTCTGGCCCACAGCACAAGGTGGTTTTCTTCACCCTTGCCTCTCAATTCTAATAGTCAAAGTTGGAAAGAAGAAAACAACCAGGTTTGTGCTCAGTCAAATTTGCCCTTCCTAAAAGAGTTTCTGAAGCTCTAAAATGTCTTTTACTCATCAGTTACTGTGATTTCTTACACTCACTTGAATATTCTCCTGCATTGTATCTTTTGTGAGGAATGATCTTGGAATACACAAAGGCCCAGAGAAGGTGGCATCGTGAAGAACACAGGGCATTATTATGCCCTTTTGAGAAGCTTTACACCATGATCTTCAAGTGCCTTCTAAGAGCTTGCTTCTTGGCCAAATCAAGGTAGTGGGGAAAACTTAGCTCCCTGGAGCAGATAGATGAGAGTCAGGATGTTCATCCAACTGCCATTCCCTGCTCCATATGTGGAGTCAGGCACTGCTACCTAATCAGTCAAGAAAAGGAAGATTTTGGAGATGACAACCCCAAACAAAGGAGAACCTCACATCTATCCATAAGCAGACAGAACTGTGCAACAGCAATGTAGCTACTGACCACTAACTCCTTTTGTGCTCAGCCTCTGAGAATGGAATGATCTATGAGCATCCACAGAAAGATCCAAGAGGGACTCTGTTATAGGCTTATGCCCTGTTTCACCATGGCTAAGCTATCCTCTTGGAATCTTTTCTGGATGTCCTTTTGCAGGACTAGCCTATGTTCTCATTACACATAGCCTAGCATATCTAAGAACTGTATTTTGCCTCTTTTCCTGGACTTACACAGCCACCTAAATCCTTTTAAAAGCTATTGAGCCCTGTCTAATTATCACTAAGTCACTGATACACCTGTAATAAATAGAATAAGTCCATGCCAAGATGGAATGGTTCGTGTGGAATGTGGAGGGGAAGGCAGCCCACTGCAAGGTAATACAGAAATTCATTTGTAAACCAACTGCCAGATTTACCCCCCTGCAACTTGCCATTTGGCCTTCTCCTCCCCTGGTTGCTGCAATAACAGAAGCCTGCAACCCCCCTGAAACGAAGCTCAGGGAGTGCAGAAGAAATGATCAAAGTCACATTTGTCTCCCCTTGTAAACACTGCAGTTTCTTTCCTAACAAGCTACTAGCTAAAGAGAGAGAATAGACATATATTGCCCCAAATTCATAGGATTTCCCACTCTCATCATTTAAAGACAGCTTTAATGAAACCTGAACGGAGATCAGTTCTTGAAGGAACAAAATAATTTCCCTAAATAACAAAACAAACCCAAAAGCTGGCATTTGTTTCCAGACTAAAACACCTGCTAACCTAAACCTCAAGGTCAGCATCAAATCTCACAAGATTTTCTTAACCATCCTCTCAATATTTCTTCTTAAAGACTGAAGGTATTTTTTAACTACTGAGGCAACAGGAAAAAAAAATCCATTTTCAAACTTAAATGTAAATATATTTTGAGCAAAACTCCATCTTTCACTGGGACTGAGTAACATAGGAAGATAAAATACAAAAGCATGGGACATGCATCCTTTTTCTTCCCCTAGAGATTACACAACAGGTGTTGAAGGGGTTTGGGTGGCCTTTGTTTTTAAACAGCATATTGTGTTGGCTCTACCAGAAATAAACCAGCCCAACTAGTGGAAAGCTTCTAGCCAAACACTGCTTGTTGGTTGTACCAAGCCCCTGAAAACCAGCTACTCCTCACACTCAGGCTCTGCTCTCCAGATGAAAGGATGATGAGCTGCAAGGGCCAACAAGTATGCAGAGAATGCAAAGAAGCCAGGAATGCAGTTCAGCAGTGAAATGTCTGGGTTTGTGATGCAGAGAGCACACAGCAGTGGTAAATGATTGCTTTAACATTGCCACAGCATCTGGTGCACACAGCCTGCAGGGCTGAGATTCAGCCTTTGATCTCCATCACTCCCATGGAACACAACAAGGGAATCTGGGTACCTGCAGGACTTTTGCTTGCATAGCTTTAAAAGAAAAGAAGCTATAAAAATTACTCTCAAAGAATCACTGGGGTCTTTTGCCCTGGTTTGGGGCTTTTGGGGGGTAGTGGGGCAGAAGGATGCTCTGGTTTGCTTCAAAGAGTAAAAAGATAGAGCAAGAATATAAAGCAAGAATAAAAAAGTCGAGTGCAGGATGGTATATCTATTTTCCATTTCCCACTGTTTCTGTTTGCCACAGAAATGCATAAAAATACACTTAACATGCAAAGCCTGGATGAATGAGGGAAGAAAAGAGTTAATGATGGCAGACACCAACTTCTGTGGCTGATAGGAGAGAACCTTTCTCAGTAATTTTGTTTCAGAATCACCTCTGTGTGCCTCAAAAACATCCCAGCAAATTCCATGGTGTCACAAGTGTCACTCGTGCAGTGCAGAAGGTCATGTCATTCAGTGCAGCATCCTGGGAAAGCCTCTGAATTAAAAGTGTGGTCTTTGAGTACCTAGGACTCATTAAAAGCTCATTTGAAAGTCTCAAGGTTTCAAAGCCACCCCCCCCCCCCCCAACGACAAAAACAAANACAGCCCCCAGGGCTTTGTGCTGCTCCTCTGCAAGGAATCACATCCTTAAAATTAAAAACAGGAAAAAGAAAAGCTGCAAAATTTCACCTTCAAGAAGATTTCTCCAAAGATGTTACGAACACTGTCAAAATCAACAAGAGTTGTGTGCCTTTATCACCTCAATCTGCATATTCAGAAGAAACAATCCAAAAGAGAGGCATTTTGTTGTTGTTTAGGTGTTCACACCAACAAAAATAAGTCCCTCAGCTTCCAGACTTATCCCTGTTACACTAGGCAATGCCTCTGGCAGCAAACTAAAGGCACAAGTGACAGAATGTAGAGTGGAGCTGTCATCCTCAGTGTCTTCTAAGCCCAGTGGCCAGCACAAAATGTCTTTGAAGGTTGCAGTGGGTGACAAGACACCTTAAGAAGAGAGAGGAGAATGAAAGGACATGGATTGGGTTATACATTGCCAGTGAGGAAATCAAACTTGGGTTTGTTTGTTTGTAAGGTCAAGACACTTGCAGGATATTAAGGGTTCATCATCACAGCCAAGCATTAGCTGTTAGTGTGTTACAGGCTCATTTTTGGTTTTGAAGGCCCAAGAAAGACAAAAAGCTCTGTCAAAGGATGGATGGTGGACCACCAAAGGACCTCAGCACACACTCTGCTCTGATGTCTTTGCTACAGTGGAAACTCTGCAAATTGAGTGGCTAAAGGAATTAAATCAGAATGTCAGAAAACTTTCTGAACAAGTTTTCAAGTCTAGATCTTTTTGAGATACTTTTAACATACATTGCATATAACATTTGTAATCATTTCAGCAGGAAAATTGGCCTTATTTTTCACTCTAGAGCTTGACCCAGCAAATATCTAACTTGAAGCTCGTTGCTTAAATTCTTATAAAGCAGCTCCATGCTGAAGTACTTAACAGTCAGGAAAGCATTTTAATCATTTTCAGTATGCAAGATATTCCTAAAGCCTGCAGTGAGGCTAAATGGCTCAAGTTTGCCATCCTGTCTTGTAGTAACCTTCTTATGCATGAGGCACACTGGGAATGAATTTCCATACTCAATGAGCACTCAAGACACAGCCATTGCCTTTTGCTTTAAGAGTGCATCACTCATACTAATCAACTCTGCTCCAAACTGCAACCAGCTGCAGCAGTGCAGACTCTGAGCTCTGGCACTCACTAGTCTGACCCAGACCCAAGGCAGGCAGTCCCTCTGCAATCACCACACTGCACTGCTGTGATAAAACCCTTCTTACCTCTCATTTCCTTCCATATAGGTGCCAAAAGAATCTCTACAGCTTTTAGAAGCATTTTATGCAAAGTTTAGAGCTAGAGGTATGATTGCATGACCAAAGATGTCCTCTAAAATAACGTACTGCTCTTGTTTGCTCCAAGGCACTGCACAGCAGATAAGATAATGTTAACAAAGGGGTAAGAAAGCAAGTTGTAAGTGACAAATGGGACAAAATTCACTGTTATTGCTTTACTGCATCAGCTACAGCATCTTAGTTGTAAACGTTAGGGGGAAATCATAAACAGATATAATTTATCACCCTATGTTCTTTACCAGTGCAGAAAGCATCATGAGTGTAAGTGACTGCTCTACCAATCTAAGCCCTGACTTGAGAAGACTGAATATCTAACATATCCAATTATTAACCATAGTCTATTATTAATATGATGTCTCTTTCTGCTCTCTCCCAGCTGCATAGCAAGCCCAGTGCAATGTGTAACCCACCTGCCAACACAGAAATCATGTCTCTTCCAGCTTGAGTGCTTAGAAGCACTGATAGTCCTTATGACAAGTTTTTAATGAAATAATGCTAGGCTTGTCAGTGCAACTGAGGAAAAGAATACCTTAGACTGACATCCATTTAATCATCCAGCAAAATATTACATCCCAGAACTGGAGGTGGAGAGTGGGGAAAGGCAGACAGCATAATGTGCTTATTCGTGGTCTCATTCTGGAACCAGTGAGAGAGTTGATGTTGACAAGCACCAATTTTCTGCCCATAGGAATTAAAAATATCCAATGGTTGCCCACAAACATACAACCCTGGAAAGAAAGTGTTTGTTCCCTGTTTATTTCCACACAATCACAAACAGCTTTGATTTGCACTGCATGCCAAGCCAAGCCAAGGAACACGATGCACAACAAACAGGAACCCCAGACATGTTTACCCTCTGCCTCTTCTGCTTCCAGATGTCTCCATTTCACATGCCAAACCACCTCCTCCTCTTTCCAAATCCTACCTCTAAACTTTGCAAAAGGCCTTTTCCTTTCTGTATTATGCTTTGTGGTAGAACAACAACTGTGGAAGGGACCTTGCAGAAGCACTTAGAGGCTATTTCCAACTAAAAATTCCACCATACCATGACTAACAGAACTCCTCTTAGGTGTTCAGTAGTAAACACAACTCAAATGACATCAGTGGCCTGTTAAAAAATGGTACCAATATAATGATTAATTGTAATTCATTAAAGAAGTGTTCAATACATACTTCTGCTGTATACTTCAGAGACAAAGCAGGAATGTGTCAGGAAGTGATGAAACACTTCCATATATTAACCCAGGAAAATGTTAGCTAGCAGCTTCTGAAACGTGACCTTTAGTTAAGAGTTAGCAGATCCAGATCCAGATAACTGAAGTGCTTTACAATCACCAGCCAAGCATCTTTCTAGGCTCTCAGGAACTTGTGTCACACTGGCAAAGCTTCAGGAGCCTGAAGAGGAGGTAGAGCTGTACCAATGTGACAAGAGGGGACTCTCCAAAATCCCATAGTCATTATCAGAGTGAAACAGTGAGAAGAGCAAGAAATTCACTTCTCCAAAGTCAGTCCCTATGCACTCAAACCCAAAACCAGGGTCTTGTGGTTGAGATCAGTCAGAAGCAGAGACTGAGGTTTCGAGTGGAGTTGTGGCACAAAATACTTTATAAGAATTTATCAAATGCTGCTTCTTTAAACACAGCACAAGTGAACTGACACAGTTACCTCCCACAGCATCAGAACTCCTTCATTCCTCCTGTTCCAAAGATTTCCCTTGGAAGAACACAACCTGCATCTGCTCAGACTGCACAAAATATTCCTTCTCCATTCCCAAAGTTTCCAAGCATCCCCCTGTGTGAGATAATTCAGTGATGCAAGCATCCTCCTGCATGGATCACCAATTAGCCAAACTTCCTTCCCAAAGAACATCTGGATTTCTGCCTGCCTGCCTTAATTTTGTGTGAAAGTATATTTAGTTGTGTGTCATAGCTACCATAAAATATAGGAAGGTAATTGACTCCATTTGTCAGGTGAGTACATGATCTATAGCTTCTTACCAGCAATGTATAAATAATACATATCCAGCACATAAATATGAAAGACAACATGCCCCAGATTAAGCATGAAAACAATACAATTACACAGCCAGAATATCAGTGATTCACAGACTAATGATTTCCTTTTAAACACACTTACTTCAAATCAAGTTCAATCACTTGCAATTCAGATACATGAAGCAAACATAAGAAATCCTACTGTACAGAGTTCACATAAGGATTTCCAAGCATAAAAAGCAGCACAGGGAAAGAAATATGGGAAGAAAAAGAGCAAAGGAGAGTTCAAATATGCTACCTTTGAAGGAGTGAATATGAAATAGAAGCATGCAATTTGGAAACAAATCTTGCATGACACAAAAAAAGAAATCTCTTGCCACTAAGTGTTTGGCATCTTGACCTTCTATACTTTAACTTTTCACAACTTGTGCTTGTTGCCCAAAACCTGTCTTTAAAGTCATTTCCTTTCACTATCCTGGAAGGCATAATGGAACTTTCAAGTCCATCCCCAGCCTCCATGACACTATAGCTTGGGATATTCCTCTTTTGAGACAGCCTTCTTACTACTAAGAGCTGTAAAAGTGGCACCCCTCTGAGTGGCTCCTCAGCTGTCTGCACAAGCTTTAGAACTATTGTCTGAATAAAAATGCTGGTTATCTGCAAGCCTTTACCAAGAGGCTGAGTTCAAGCATGCATTATCAAACTAAAGAAATCCAAAATGAAAACAAATCACTGACATCAAAGATTCCAGTTCCCCTCTTCTGACAGTGAAGAAATAACCTTCAGTGCCAGGTTAGAGCTGGAAGTGAGCAGGGGTGGAGGGCAGGATGAGGTGGGAAGTGGGAAAGAGCAAGGGAATCAGCATGCAGAGCCTGGGAAAGTGCTGAGACAGGCCAGGCTGCCCACGAGGTCAGTGTCCTGCTGCTGGATCCAGCAAGGCAGCAGCCACTGAAACCCAGCGTGGAGACAAAGACCTGCCTGCAAGGAAAGAGTTGACAAGGAGAGAGCCAGTAATACACTCATTTTACTTCTTGAAGTGCTGTGGAAAAAAAAGAGACTAGATTTCTCTGTTTAGAGAGCTATTCCAGTTTATATTCCAATAAAACATGGCTTTCAGCTTAAAAGCCTTATTACCTTCTTTGGGGTGCTCACGGCAAAGAAAAGGAATAAAGAGGTATAACCCACAGCTATGGCTGCTATGGCTCCTCTCAGAAGCACATCAAGCTTATTTAGTTAAATTGCTCTTACACCATCTTTATTTACACATAAAAGCATAAACAGGTAAAAGCACTGCATGTCAACTCTTCCTAAAAGGAAAAGTCAGCTTCGAGAAGTAAATTCCTTTATACCTCTATTCAGCACTCAATTGAAATACTGTAAATGAACTTTTCCATTGGAAGTTGAGAGAAAAATAACTCAACTAGACACTACTGACACACTGAAAAAGAAACTTGTCACAGCAAGGCAATTGGAGATGCCAAAGCAGTAGCAGCAAATTAAAGAATGGGCTGAGAGAAATCAGCAGCTTGTAGGCTAGTGATTCCACCTTTGGGAAGCTGCTGAAACACAAACCATGCTGAGCTCCATGTTCCAATGAACCTGCATGAAACAGAGCCTGACAGCAACCTGCATTCACTGCAATTCCCACCAAAGACAGTCCTGCACACTCCTGGGCTAAGCAAAGGAGAGTACAACTGCACAAGGAACACCTGAATGTCCCTAAGGAAATTAGAATGAACAAGTGCCACGTCATAAAAATAGCTAGAAAATCATTAGTAGAAGAATAAGGAATACAAATGCATGCTATTATTAACCACTTTTGCTAATGAACCTATCAATAATATGTAGAGAATTTGTTTCAATCATAACATTTCATCGAGATTGGAAAGTGAAGATTGGCCAGGACACCATTATCTGAATAAGCATAATTTTCAACTGTATCCTATTAATCAGAACCAACATTTCCAAGAAAATGGGTGACTTTTATCACCCAAAGCAGATCTGGTGTGAATTTGCTGAAAGCTGTGTAATTTAGAACAGCAACTTAGAAGGAAACACAGACAACTACAGAAAGATGAATTGGTTGGTAAAGTAAACCAGAGATGTGTACCATGAATACACTGAAATGCTGCAAGCTTTCAGATTCAGACATTCACCACAGAACTGGAAGTCTCCAAATACTTGAACATAATCAAGTACAAAGCAAATGACCAGAAAGATACATTTATCTATCACTTTTCACACATCCTCACTTCCCAATAGAACAATCCCTTACAAGTTCTGGTTTACAAGTCTAAGATGTACATACTGTGGAAAACTAACATAGCCACAGAAATTCAGACCTTCTGTGTAACCTCTTCTATCATCAACATTACAGAGCACAGAGCAGGAGAAAAACAGCACAGAAAACATATTTCACCTGCAACAGCTATTCTTCCTATCAACAGATTGGGTATTGCTTCCATCTTTAGGGTAAAAGCTTTTCCAGAGGGAGTTACTTCAGTGTTTTCAGCATTTTGGGGAGAAGGGGGTTATTATTTTAACAGAAGCTGAAGCATCTTTCAGTTCTTACAGTCAACTGTCCTCATGGTGATGGCACTTGAACACTGATTTAAAATGCCTGCTTTGCCATTAATGAAATCAGGAAGATAGTGTTTATAATCTGCCTTTGATGTCTTGATTAAAATACATACATAAATAGATATATATTTATGGATGTGAGCATTTGAGAGGTTTGATCTACACTGTTGACATTTTGATCCCACACTTTACTTTGAAGATGGTTCAAAAAGGGAATTTCTAGCATATGTGCCAGTGCCATTATTTGCATAGAAGATCTAGAACTACCAGCAAAATATATGTCATCCTAATGCAAAGGGAGACATTTGTTCTCAAATGATCCACACTTTCACACAAAGGGATAGAAATCAAGTGTTGCAGAGTCCCTCAGGCTGCACTGAACTTTTCATGTTCTAAAATCCACCACATTGTTGGCCAAAATTAATTTGAGAGCTGAGCCAAGTGGCAATGGTGACCCAGGAGCAAATAGTGGAAGCCTTTCCAACTATTATCTTAATAGTGAGTCATTTTCATGTACCAAACACCCAAGCCTATGGATCAGTTCAGATTTTCTCTTGTGCCTGACTCCAGTTTTGTTCAGGCTTGGCCCAGGGAGGTGCTGGAGTCACCATCCCTGCAGGGGTTGAAGAAACATTGAGCTGCTCTCCTTAGGGCCATGGCTTAGTGGCATGGGAGTGCTAGGGATGCTTGGACTGGATGAGCTTAGAGGTCTCTTCCAACCTTAAAGGTTCTGTGACTCTGCTAAATTAAAGATTACTCACAGATTTGATACCTGCTCACCATGAAATGATTATGACCTTATATTCATGGAAACAATTCTGCCCTTTACCTCTACACATTTATTCTATATGATGAGAATATGTAACAAGAAGGAAAAACTAATCACAACATCTTATAGTTGTATGAAGATATGAAGCTGAAGCCAGACCACTGAGAACTGGTTGCAAATCCCCTGCAGGCCAGGCCTGTTGAGAGCTGGGGTGAGGGAAGACTTACTTGCAAGTTGAAGCAAGACATGAGACTCAACTTTAGCTCAAGGCTTCCAAAAGCACAGGGAAACTCTGTGACACATCCTCTGCCATGTGTGTTCCTGATGCTTACATGCAGAGGGGACAACACTGATCAATGAACAAGTGTGCAAGACTGCTTTCTTCAGATTTTGCACAAAGGCTTTGCAAGGAAAAAACTCATTTCTTCATTTCATGTTTTAAAATAATAAATTTACTTGTTTCCTTCCTATTTTCCTCAAACTAAACCCAATCCCCAATTTATACACGCAGGCCATTTCTCTCAGAGGTAGCCTCTTCTTTATCACTTTCTTTCCCCTCCCCAAAACATATATATGTAGAAAATTCTTTTGTGTATCACGTACCATCCCAAAAGCCAAGCTGCAGCAAGCCTGAGCACAGCACTGTCAGGTCCTCTAGAGCCACTGAGCACTGCCCAGCAGTAACTGCACAGCATCCCTGAGCACAGATCAGTTCCATCTATTTCACTTCAGCCTAACCTACACTATGAAACATGTAATTGGTTATGCCTTTTGCATTATTTCCAATCTAGCTCAGATTTGCATTGTAAACAAATCAATTTGCCACTTTAATTGTTTAGCTGTGAGTCAAGTGAGCAGGGCTGAGAGGGCAGACAAAACAGAACAAATGACTTCGTGTCCAGATTTTATCACAAGGAGCTGAGCTAAATAACTTATGAGCCCAGTCAGTGCTACTGAGTTATGAACTAGCTCTTCCTCCAGAGTAAATTAAAATTCTTATTGCATACAGAAAGCCTAGTGAACACATTTTATTACTGTTGCAGGCAAGTGTAGAAATAATGGAGGTAGAGCTAAGGTAAATATATAACCTGATGCCTCTCCAGTGGATTGTTTGCTAAACCTTGTAATTTTATGCACTGGTGTTTGAGTGTTGTCTGTGTATTCAGGAGGCTCAGTAGAAAGACATGAGTTGCTGGGACACAGCAAAATGAGAGCATTGTGATGACAGAAGGAACTACTGTAAACAAAGAATACGTCCTGAGAGCAATGACAATTTTCTGCTACATTTTCTCATCCCAATTCAGGAACAATGAGCAATTTTAGTTAGCATTTGGGGAAAAGAGAAGAGAGCATCAAGTAATAGAAACCAAGTCAATGGTTATAGAGTTCAGATAAAATGGAAGTTGGCATTTATTCTAGACTAGAAATTCATCATTCTAGAAATATAGACTTAACTATAATAGTATATACAGTACGTAGTATATAGTGTGTGTAAGTATATAGTGTGTGTACCTATATACAGTACGTAGTATATAGTGTGTGTACCTATATACAGTACGTAGTATATAGTGTGTGTACCTATATACAGTACGTAGTATATAGTGTGTGTACATATATATATGTATGTACATGGACAGAGGAACACACACTTTAATACCAAAAAGCAAGGCTAAAGTCCCTAAATTGGATAAGCACACTAAGTAGGGAACATTTGTCATTTGCAGTATTAAAGTGAACTAAAAAAGGTGACTTGTCTCCTTCTGGAGTTAGAGGAGTGCAAGAGGCTAAAGTGCATCTCCTGGTGGCAAACCTCTGACCAAGTTCAGCAGCTCTAGGGAGATGACAACTGTTGTAATAATTGAAACACAGGGCTACAGAGACAGAACAAAGATAAACCTTATCTCTTGTCAACTAGAAAATAAATCTGACCTTTGAAGAAAAAGAGAATTTCTTTCAGCATATTTATTTTTTTCCTGTACAGATGAGATGAACCTACAGCCATCCCATGCATGAATAACATTTTAAGTTCCTAGCTAATTAATGTCAACCCAAGTGAACACCAGAAGTGCTGATTTGAATCCACAAAGGGGCACAACTAGTACTAATCTCACAAGTTAAATATTCAACACAGTAGGATCTTGGAAGCAACAGGACAGGATTTCTAGCCTAGTCTTTGAGGCTAGCTTTGGAGAAAAACATGCTAGTGTGACTAAAGGGACTCAAATACAGAAGGCTCATCCTGTCAGTGCAAACTGAGCCACAGAAAAAACTCATCTGGACATGACTTCAAAACCAACTAAACTGATCAAGAAGAATGCATATTTAATAGAAATATCAAAACTACAGGAGAAATCAAGCTCTACTGCAGAGCACACTTGAAAAGTTTCTTGCAAGTAAATAAATTTAATAATAATAAATAAATCTTGCATATGGAATAAAAGCCAAGCAAGCCTCAACAAGAAAGAATGTTCCAGAGGCCATTTTCTTATGGAAAATGTCAGCATTTAAGGAAGTGAAAACCAGCTCAAGTAAGGAGAATCTGAAAGCCTAGACATCAGGAGAGGACCAACCTAAAACTGAAACAAAGAGATCTCAACAGGGATTTGAGGAGTGCCTCATAAAGAGATTTCAAACAGAGTAAAAAGCTTGAAAATACATCAAAAAAGAAGCCAAGGAGGGATTTAGAGACAGCTGGACAACAAAGGTGTGCAGGTGTACTTGAGAGGGCTAATGCCATGGCAGAGACACTCAGGGACTGCTTTGCTGAAGATGCTGGGGAGGTTCTCTCCCTCAGCTTACTCCTTGTAGCCAGAAGGTCAGAGGAGATCTATCAGCTTGGTGAAAACAAACAGGATTAAACCAGGCAGATAAATCAGATGTCAGGAAATCTGGAGAACCTAACTCTTGACCTGAGAGCACTGTAGAGATTCACACTGATTGTATTACTGCTGGCAATGTGTAAGATCATCAGACATGAGAGACACACACTGTGGCAGAGTACACAGAGGACTCCAACTCCCACTCTCTACCAATCATTTTGGTCACTCCTTTGTTGGCTTTGAAGCTCTTCATGAACCTACCATGCTGAGCTATTACTTCTCAGCTCAAACACACAGTGATGCTAGCCATGCCTGTGTTCATTACTGCACTGTTTAGAGTTGTGGTAAAGGAAGCTGAGATATATTCCTTCAAAAAAACTCAGACACAGCATCTATCAACAAAATAAATCATGATCTCAATAAGGAAGAATCTCAATTCAATCAGTTTCTATTCAGGCCTTGCTCAGAAAAATTCAGCCTTAAGCAGCAAGCCAACTCCAGGAAATGCTAAGCAATAAGCAGGGATTACACCCTCTTCTAAAACACTTTTCAGTCCTCAGGTGGCCCATTAGTCATTCCTCCTGAGTCAAGGATTCATATTTAACTATTTTGAAAAGATAAAAGCAGAAGTTTCTTCATCATTTTCATCTCAATAGCATTTTGGGTACACTAGCACCACAAATTTAGACCTGGCACAAAATGTGTGTTACATCCTTTCTTTCCTGTCCCCAGTTTCCATTTGACATCAGGTTTTTTTCCCCCCTCCTAGCTGCAATTTGGACAAGGGCTGACAACTGTCACAAAGAGCTGCTCCAACCTCTGCGTGGCTGTTACCACCACATGTTCCATTATCAATCAACCAGGCTAGCAAGAAGTTGTTTCTAAAGGAGTCAAAGAAGCTCTGTTTGTAGTACAGCCAGCAGCTAAGATGACTTTACTAATAGGTAACAAATTGCCAGCCTGATTGGAGCCAGCTGCCTAGAGAAAGACTGGAATCAGGCACTGATGTTGTGGAGCTCTTGCTTTTGTCCAACACTGGCTGGGTGCAGCACTATTTATATGCAGCTCTCCTGTGTGCTGCATTCCAGATGAAGGGAGAGCTACCATCTCACACCAGCTCTAAAGTCAGCTCTGCCAGCAAATGCTATCAGCTGGGCTGGGGTTGTATATATTTCTTTGGGTTTTCATGAGGACAGTGACAATTTACAGTCCAAACTCAGCAGGTATGCCAGCCTGCCATTACACAGGGCAGTCTCAGAAAGACTCCATCAGCACTTATTTTGTTCCACTCCAGCTGGTTTATCCCAGCTTTGCAATGACAGAAACACAGACACTTTCTGAGGCTTTCCCATCTCGATGTTCTTACAGGCTGATGTGGGGGAGGAAAGCAGAACAGAAAAGGAGAAAGGGCACTTACTCACTCCTTGCCACTCTCCAGCAGCTCAAAGTGACTGCATGCTGGCAGACTTTTCATTTCCCAGAGCTGTAATTGCTTGCCCCAGTTCCATCTTCCTCAGAGGCCACCCTCTTCCTCGCAGATGCCTAAGCAGAGTTATTGCATTTGAAAGGCAAGTGAAGGGAACAGAAAGTTTGACTGACTCCCCTCATAGCTCCACCTGAATGCAGATTTTTATCTCTGCTATCTACATAAGACTCTCAGGTGCACAGCTTCCTCCCCCCTCTGGAGTTTTCTCATCCATTCTTCCAACAAGGAGATAACAGGCTTGCTCCATCCTTCCTCAGCCCCTGCAGTTGGCAGCCTGATAAAGAGGGAGCCAACCTGCAGCAACCTGTCATCTAGCAGGCTGCAATGAATGCAGGTATCCCTTCTAGCAGCACACACAGGAGTATCTGCATTTGCAACAAGGCAGAGCAACAAGACAAAAGCAATACACAGCAAGCTTGTCTCTCCCCAATGCTCTCTAGTTCAGGCTTTCTTCTGGTGCCCAGTACACACTGGGGAAGGATTTGGGTTGTGAGGTAGATACTTATTTTCTGAATAAAAAAGCTTTAGGACTGTTTGTAGTAGGAGTTTCAACAGATTTCTTTCATCTGTGGACTAAGCCAAGGATAACATTAAGGTTCCAGTCAAGTGCATGAACCACAGAATCATGAAGGTTGGCAGAGAGTTCTAAGCTCAAGTCCAAGCATCCCTAGCACTCCCATGCCACTAACCCATAGCCCTAAGGAGAGCAGCTAGATGTTTTTTAGACCCCTGCAGGGATGGTGACTCCAGCACCAACCTGGGCAACCTGGGACAAGACTTAACAACCCTTTCAGGGAAGAAATTTGTCCTTATCACTAATCCAAACCTCCCTTGGTGTAAGCCAAGAGCCATTTCCTCTCCTCTCACTGTTAACCTTGGAGAAGAGACCTAGAGATGAAGAAAAAGTTCTCTGAAACATGGACCCAGTCTATTAACCACAGCAAAAGCTCTTCCCTTCTAAAATCACTTTCTCTGAAATAACATGATCTGTAGACATATGTCAGTGACATTCCAGGCTTCAATCAGAATGAAAGGGTGAGCTAGCCTGAAGAGGCTGCCCTGGTTTAGTAGCTGGTGAGGGTCAGAGGGGTTACAGACATGCTGCTGGCTCTCCACACAGAGGGCTGGTGCTTGCCAGAGGAAGACAACTCCTGGCAAGCCACTCACTTCTAATGAACTTCAGTTAAGAAAACAACTGTTCTCAGAAAACGTGGCCAAAAAATGGGTTGTCTGTTCACATTACTATTTCAGCTTTCAAAAGTAAGTTGCATGAACTTCAGACTTCCTTCTGGTTATCTGCCCACGACTTCTTCTTGCATTCACACTAATAATGGAGCTTAATTTGAACCTTTTTAGGCACTTAAGGGTCTTCCTCACAGGGATTACTTAAAAAAGGAAATGCCACATTGTTAACAAATAATGATTTTTCTATTTTATAACATGGGGAAGCAGTGAAACATTTAAAATGAATAAAGCTATACAATAAACCAAGGAAAGCTCCTGAAGGTTAGTTGTTACTTCACAGAAAAATTGTAGGGAAGAGGTGAACTTTCAACTGTGATTTTACAGTCACTGCTTAACACACTGGATAAGCAATCACAAGTTAAGAAAGAAAACTCAAGAAGAAAGGAAATAACTAGAAAAATGTCACCACTTCTCTGAGCTTCTGAGGGAGCTAAGACACACAAAATCCAACTGGGAAATAGCACATTTTCCTTATACACAAGAGAAGCAAACATGGCAACAAGGCTTTTGCAACAGATAAGGTACCAGAGGCAGTTAAATGAAAGAGAGTAAGGCTCAGAAGCAGCACAGAATGATGTTTTAATCCTTTCTGTCCTCTCAGGTCCTTATTTTGTCCTCCTTTCCCCCCACCTCATCATCTTCCACAGAGCTCTGCCTCCTTTCTCCCTGATTCCAAACCAGCAAGTGTTTCTTAGGTCCTGATACTGAATCTTGTACTCTCTCTGCTCTTGGATTAAGGTTTATGAGAGGTTTTAGTTGTTAACTGAGGCCAACATCCAATAAACTACTACATCCTTCTAACCTTCACCCATTGTTAGCTCCTCCCTCTCAAACTCTATCCCTCCCTATTTGCCACTAGGAGAACATGCTGCTCCTTGAGATTCATCCCCACTACAATCCTCCTACTACAGTCATATCTAAACCAGTGAGTCACTAGCTCAGGTTCTGCTAGCAGAGTGGCTTTGAGAATGCAATACCTAGCACAGAGTCAGGCTGTTAGCTCTCTGCAGTGCCACAAACTCTCCAGCTACTTCTTTTAAGGCAAACTAAGCATTTCTGCATGAGCAACAGCCACAGGAGGGACTGCAGTGTCAGTATACTCCAAGAAGCTGTACCTGCAAAGATTTCCCCCTCAGAGAAAAAAAGGCACTTAATTCCCTAAACCCAAATGGATCCCTGAGGACCTGTGCTGAGTTTGGAAAGTTTTCTCTACTTTAATGCTGTCCACAGCACAGTCACATCACTGAGGAGCAAGTTCTCAACAGCTGCCACAGTTTCCGAGGGGTTTGTGTGTCACAGAAACAGACAGTTTGTAAAACCATGCTAAAAATATGTTCATTAGCAACCCAGCAAAATCTCTGCAGACTGGGGAGAGACAATGTTGTGGAGAACAATTGTTCCACTGCTGTACTGGGGACACTGGTGATGCTCTCACAAGGACACAGGCTGGAGATGACCAGTGGGCTCCCAGCTCCCTTTACCTTTGTCAGTTCTTGTGGAAGGTGAAAAGGAGCAGGAAAGGGTTAGAAACAAAAAGTGTGTATTCAAGTACTTTCTCTTTTTTTCAAACCAAATGACTATGCAGTGTGAAGAAACCCATACACACACACACACACATATATATATATACACACACACACACTAGTGATCCTCCACTGTGTTGCTGGAGCCAGATCCTTCCTACAGTTGCCACCAGATAAAAATAATCCCAAAGCATTTTGTACGTTCAACATGTACCCAGTAAAAGTGAAAGAGATTGTCTCAATGCAGTGCAGCACACAAGTAACTGCAAAGAAACAATTGTGTGGGTTTTTCTGCCTCCTGGCTAGTTAACACAGCTTTTAATTTCATCTTTGTCTTTTCACATTATCATCTGCAGAAGCTCAGGGCCAAGAGTTTGCCCTGATAATAGCTGACTGTTCTCTTTGATATCATCACTCCTTGCTCTTTATGGACAGGCCAATATTCATTGTGATTAGCAAGGGACAGCCCTGTCTGTGCAGATTACTCATGAATACTTAGCAGTTCCCTCCATGCATCATCACCAATTGCTGCAAAAGAAAATGTCTGCATTTCTTTTTTTTAAACAAACAAACAAAGACCATCATTTTCCTCTCCCCAGGGAAGACAACAATGCTGCACTTGTATTCACCACAGTTGGTGAGAATTTGTTTCCATCAGTAACTGCAGGAAATAATACCTTATTGGCCAGCTTCTCTATTCTTTGCCTGAGATTTAATGTTCCATGAACCTGTACTAAAATATTACTTCCCAAAAAAAAAGAAAAGGCTCCAAGGTTTTATGCAGTAACTCAGTTATTCCAGTCCTTAAGCTGCACAGCCATGCATTCCTAGGTGATGATGCTGAGGAACATTTGCTGACAAGTCCTCCTACTATGGGAATGAGCATGGCCTAGCCCTACAACAATACAAAGGTGCTACTAGATCTGATGCTCAAGTGCTAGCTGTGCTATAAAACTGATCTCCATTCCCTACCTTCTCCTGAGAATGCAGGCAGGAGCTCCGAGCTCTGCAGAGCTACTCCTGACTGTAACAGGACATAAAAGTCCATACCCATGGACCAGCTTGAAGAATCAGGGCCTTAGATTTCTTAAGGGAAAGATGCTATTTTTCTAACTTATATCAGTGCCTGTAGACGCTTAAAATAATTTTTTGTTTCTGTAAAATCTCTTTTAGCTTTCTAATCCCAGGCACTCCTAAGTAACTAAACATCATCAGCATGATAAATTCAGGACTAAGAATGTCTGAAAGTGAAAGTCAATAGAGAGAGGCCTGCAAGGTCTACATAGCTAACTGTAAGCTCAGGCTGTGCTTCTTGCAGGAGAAAGAGGGACTAAATAGGAGATGGATGCACACTCCTACTCATCTGTCACCAACCACCAGGGTCTAGGAAAAAATAACAGGTGTCATCTTCAGCTGATGGTTGACAATGCCACTCCTAGCAGAGCTTAGATCCACTAGTGCCATCTTAACAGTCCAAGTGATTTTTACTCCTATCATTCATCCACTTATTACTGAAATCCTTCCATCCGTAACAGGTGGCTATCCAAGGCTGATACCATATGATTTTATCTTGTTAATTAAACTGTGCCCTAACTGCTGATTATACAGGCAACCAAATGCCCAGTGCACCTGTACTGAGCCTATTCCTAGTTCTAAAGCACAATTATTCTTAAGCTATCATTTCAGATGCTTCAGACACAACAGTTCCTCTGTGGTCTCTTCACTAGCCAGGGTGCAACTCTGGTGGGTTTGGAGCTAGAGAGTCAGCAGCAGCCAGAGATCTCTTGGCTGGAAACAGCTAAGAGAACACTCAGGATGACCAGAAAGAAAGAAACAAGTCCTCACCATGCCTTTTCTTTCTGCATCTGAGGGAAGAAGGTCATCTCCTTTCTGTTGCCTGCACACACAACACACATTTATTATGTTCAAGACTTCCAAACAGGGAGTACAACTCTGGCTTTCTCACCAGCTGACTCTCATGCTGGGAGGAACTGCTCTTTCTGACAGCTTTGGAAGCTAAAGGTGACTCCTTTTTCTCCCTCCCCTCATGTAATAAGAATGGCAAAGTGCCATCTGGCATCCAAAGGTCTGATCTGGGATTTAGAATCCAATTCTTGCACAGTGGGAGAGTTCCAGTAATGCTGGTAGGTTAGGAAGAGTCAAACACAAATGCTTGTAAGTCAATCAATTGGCTGCAGTAGGAAGGAGCACACCCTGTGCAGCTAGGCACTGCCCCATCTCTAACTCTGCTCTGGGGGCTTCTAGCCAAGGCCTCTTGCTAGCCCTGCAGGGACAGGTCTGACCTTCACCCTTAGCCACAACTTACTGATGAATCAGGAGCCACCAGAACATCTCTAAGCAATCCTGCCAGCTGAGCTGCAGTCTACACTCAAGTCTAAGGCCAAGGTATCCGTGGAGTTACAGCCTCCCTGTGTCAATCTTATTGCCTACACCACAGTTTGGACTGATAAAAGCAAGAACTGCCAGTGCTAAAAAAGTCACTTCCTTTTTCTATAGCTCACCAAAGTGTCCTAGAAATGAAAATAGATTGTTTCCATATGTATTCTGAGACCTTTTCCTGTAAAATGAGTGATTTTAAGCTACATTTAAATAAATACATAAAAATCATCTTCACAATGACTCCACTTAGAGATATTTCATGACTGATCTTCAGTACCAAAAAAAAATGTTATCTGCCCCATTACCAAATCCTAAGGGAAACATGATGCTCTAGTTTTTTCACAAGGAAAACTAGACAAGGTCACATATATGGAGAGAATAAAGGCTGGAAGGAGTGAAATATATAGCCAGGAGAGCCTAAGTAACAGAAGAAACCAGGGACTTTTACCTGTGCAGTGTTGGCATATGTCACTTATCTTCCTAGCAAAGATGGAATATAAATCTTCTTAATAATGAAGACAGTCTAAAATTCACTGGGAGTGAGAGACTGTGCAGCAATTTGCACTACTCACAATAGTCTTAAATATCTTCCTCTGGCTTAGGCTTCCATAATGCACAGCAAAATTCACATTGCCTCAGAAGGGAATATGTGTGTGACTTGAACCAAGGCTGATTTGAGAGAATTCATTTCAGAGACAAATGACCCAATTGAGCCTAATGGTTCTGTGAAGCTGCCTGGAGTAAAACATATGAGTAAGTAAGTGATTGCATGATTGAGGCCCCAGACATTAAGAAACATACTGCTGCTACCCAGTAATAGCATCGTTAATGCAGCCTTTTATTGCTTTATTTTTACTTAGAGCAGGAGAAAATGCATTGCCCTTCTGAGACCACCAGAAATCAATACATTTTCAGCTTTTAATAACCTGATCTAAAGCAGTTGCTCTAGTCTGCAGTGAAATCTGCTGTGGCTCTATGACAGCATCCATTCTCTCCACAGTAGCATTTTTGCCTTTTAACAGACACAGAGACTTGAGTGAAGCAATAATTAAACCTACACTACCTAAAATGAAAAGGATGTACACTAAGAAGCCTAAAAAGTTCTTTTAGCATCTTTGTTTCCATAATAAAGAAAACAAAGAGCCACTAAAATATACATGGTGTACAATCACCAACTCACAAGAGCAGCAGGTATCACATACACATAAATACATGCTAAATCAAATGTCATACATGTTCACTGAACCTGTTGACACCCTGTTTTGAGAAGATCCACTGTTACTTATTTTTACATAGTATATCATATACTATAAGTATATTATATAAGTATATTGCACATAGGGAATGGCAGAAACATCATGAGTTAATCCTTGGAAGTTCATCTGAGAAACTTTGGCTTTGGGGATATTCAGATTTAAAAGGTGGAAACTCATCAAGAAATCAGTAGTAACTGGGCTCATCTGGCTTTAAAAACAATCAGTAATTTGCAAGAGATATAATTCAGAATAAATAGTTTGTAGAGCAATCATTATTTCACAGGAAGTGTGTACACATAACAGGCTAGAAGCACTTAATACCCACTGCTGGCAGTGAAACCACTTGCTCACAGCTCTTATCTTTGATTTACAGCATAAGAAAAACATCTCTTGGCCTACATCCAGTGCATTCTTCCTTTCAGTCATGCCAGATCAAACCTAGAGATGTTTTACTTGTTGTAAGTGATATTTTATCCCCATTTTTAGGAGTCAGAGTATTTCAAGAGTCCAAGAAGAAGGTCTGTTGGATTCTCACCTGTTGGGGCTGGCTGAAAGCTCCTGAATGTTTAGCACACAGATTCAAACTCCTTTTGTGTCTTACAGCTGAGACCTGACACCCCAGAGAATGCCATTAGGCAAGTTTATTTTGGCCACTATATTGAATTATGAAGTTTCAAGTGCTGCAAGCATCACAGAATCATTAAGGTTGGAAGAGACCTCTAAGATCATCAAGTCCAACCAGAAGAGAGTCTATGGGACTCCCCATGGGAAGAGCTTGTGCTATGGGAATGTGTCACAAACAATGAGGCAGATAGCTTTAGGAAGAACTTGATTCATCCCAAACATATACATACTACTATGCTTTTTTGGAGACAAATCAGGAATACTTCACATCATCAGTTTGCAACTGAACATCACTGCCACAAATAGCTTAAGGCAGACATGCTCAGCATGCCAGCTTCTGTGAATGCTAAACCTTGGTGCCAATGGCTTACACAGCTGACAAAGAGTGAACTGAAGTGTCTGCAGATCTAAAACCTAACAGGGAACATGGTCCCAAGCAAACCCAGAAAACAGAGCCATCTGATGCTCTGATGGGGTTGGAAAAGACAGTTACCTTTTTCCACCTGCCTTTGCAACTTGACAGGAACAGTGGTTCTCCAGTGTGATGCTGAATGAAGAGAGATCTTGTTTGTATTGTTAGAGCCTTAATTGAAACAGTCAGAGAGAACTGGTTTATTACAGAGAGAGAGAAAGGATTCTTTTAATAAGGCTCTGAGGAGACTCAGTTTTAATGATGCTTAACAGAGAGTTTTAAAGCACAGAGTACATCTACGCGCCATTTCTTGTTAAATGTTGGTTATTTAACAGCAGGCTGGCACCAGATTGCCTGCTGAGGGTAGTTAGGGCTGGCAAGTACAAGTTCTGACAGTCTCAACGTTGATGAAAGACAGTGTCAGTTTTAATTCTTACACTACTTCACTTGTTGACACTTCTCTGTCACAGCCCTGCTATTTATAGCAGATGTTCTTCACGTGGCAGTAAGTGCAAACACAAACATCATCATCTGCTAGCTGGATGTCCTGACATCCCTTGGAACACTCCCAGTAGGAAGTAGGTACACCTGTTCCTCACAGGGGTTTTTAAACACTCGGGGCTTTAGATAGGGATATAGATATCAAAAGATGGAGAGAAGACTTTAGCCATTACAACCTAAACATTATGAGTCAGCAGCTGAGAAGTGCAAACATGAGATGGAAAACCAAGCTTAGCAGTATATCAGAAAATCAGCCTCTATTTATATGGATGCTAAGCATCTTTTCCTTAAAAAAAGGAATGCAGATGCTGCTTGAGATGAAGAATATTTAGGATGTGACAATTTGTATGTCATACATGGGGAACTTGTGACATAGAGACAAAAAAAATGGTGAGAGCTCAAAGAGGAATTGCACCTTGTGGACTGAAAAGCTGAACAACAGATTCTCCTAACAACAGTAGTAACAAAATGCACCTAGGGCATTTCTAGCCAGTCTTGAACAGAAAGAAACACTCAGAGTTTGGGGTTAGTTCTGATTTTTCCCCATAGACTATTTCTCCAAGGCAGGTATACCCTAAAGAAATGGAAATAATCCAAATGAGAGCTGTTGATAAGGTGACTCACTCAATCCTGGGACATATTAGCAGTGGTAAACAAGGTTGTCTAACCAGAGTGGTAACCTTCAGGAAGGAGGCAGAGGTAATGAAATAAACTAAACCCCCCAAACACATCAGTTGGGATGCAAATCTAATAACCAGTTACTTCATTATTGATGCTGACATTCCTAAATTCTACCAACTGTCAAAGACTTATAGAATGAGTTAACTCCAGCACAGAGTAATGAAAGTAAACATCTCAGCTTACACATCCAAGGTGATAGTACTTTTTGCCATGGTTTCTGGTGAGTAGAACAAACCACTCACCTTCAACAACACATTGAAAACAAAGACTTCCTTTCCAGATGCCTAGAAAATACACCACAAATCCAACCCAAAATAAAAACAACAAACAAACCCAACAATAATCATAATAAATAGTCCAACTTGTTAAGTATTTCAAGTCTGGAATACTTGTGATTTTATATATGGGAGACAGAAAAACAATCTCAATCTAGAAGCCCACTAGACTCCACAGCAAAGTAGTAAGCAAATGCAGTGTTTCCAGGGCTGATAGAAGCCCTGGGTCCCAAGTATTTAGCTGTGAAAACCACAGCTGTCTGGATTGGCCAAGTGTTTGGAGATGCACACTCATTCTCTGAGTTATCACAGAGAAGCCAACTGATAATCTGACTTGTAGTGCACTCAGCAGCTGATAACGTGAGCAAAAGGCAGGGCAACGGAATTAGGATGAGGATAAAATCTTGCTTTTCCACCTTCTAGATGTTTCTGAAGTCAGGATGAGGATAAAATCTTGCTTTTCCACTTTCTAGGTGTTTCTAAAGTCAAACACTGAAATGTTGAGGCAGCAGCTCCACACACAAGACCTCTCCTCTTCAAGCATCACTGTCCTCATCCTTGCACCAACACAGACCAGACGTGGCAAAGCCAGCCATGCTCCACCCTTCAACATTCCATCCTTCCACACTGCCTGTCTTTTCTGGCCATCACACCTCTTTTAATGCTTGGAAAAGTTCCATTATAAACTATCCCAGCAATGGATTCTCCTTAACCTTTCTGAGGTCACTATTCCACATGCTAAACAAATTCTGTTTTCTCCTCCTCCTCCTCCTTTCTCTTCTGCTTTTATCGCTATTCAACTTCCTTTTCTCTGTAAGTTAATTTAACCTTTTTATTTTCATTTGGTTGCTCTGAACCTCATTTGAAATTTCTTCTCTATTCAACCCCTGGAGATGGTTTTCATATCCCTGCAGTTATTATTACCCTGACTACATCTCCTTTTTTGGCAGTTGCCCCTCACTGCCTCCAAAACCAAATCCATAATCTTCCATTGAATTCTGCCTGCATGGAAGGGAATAATCAGACCATTTCATCTTTCCCCACTAATTGGTCCCTTCAATCTCCAATCTCTTTGGTAGCTTTTTTCTGCCCTGAATTCCTTCCAGCATATTCCCATTTTTGGTGTGCCAGCTCCAGCAGTGCTAGCATACGTAGGCCAACACATGAGTGTTTTCATACTGAAAAACATACATGCAAATGTTGAGTACAAAATAGAATGAATTGAAAACAGCTTTTAGACAAAACCAGGAGTGAGTGCAAATCCTTTGGAGAACACTCAAATGTCTTAGAATTCAACTTTACCCTAGGAAACAGCTGCAAGCAAGTGGTAATCCATACCTCTCTTGATCAGAGGCAGTACAAGAACAATGTCTGTTTATATCATATGATGATCCAACCTGATTTCTGCCAAAATTTTACACTTATCAGCCACCTATATATGTTGTTAGTTTAAGACAGCATCCCAGATATAACAAACATAGAAGCCATAGTATTTAGACTTGGAAATTAGACAATTAATACCTGCACTGCAAGATGCTCTTCTATCAACATGCAGGCTGGACGAGTCCAGTTTGAAGGTTAAAACAGATTTCATTGCCAGCTAGGGAAAAAAGAAATAGACCTCTTAACAATCAACTTGACCAATTTTCTGAACCTAGTACTAAATATATTTAGGAGAAAATGTAGCTTAAAACACAGCTGATTAGTAAGCAAATCCATCCAGAGAGGACAGCTAGAGGCAAGTCCAATCCTCTACTTGTGTTGTCTTTGTTTAGCCAGTTGTTCTCTCACCCAGTGACACACACCCAGCAGCAAGAGGAAAGGAGACACATGGATTGATTTAATAAAACCATAATTAATGAACCTAATATGAATACTAATAAAGAGTACACAAGATGATCCTCAGCAGGCTGCCCACTCCCTGCAGTGAGTGCTGGATGTGCCACAGCTCCAGCAAGCATGCATTGCTCACAGCAAACAGCCTCAGGAGAAGAGCCTCCCAAGGATGGCAGCCATGGAGGAGAAGGGACCACACTTCCAGTAAACCTTCCAGTGTCTAGAGAGGGGGATGTTTATGGTATGGAACACTTGTGGTGGCCAGCTTAGGTCAGCTGCCCTGGATTTTGCTCCTCCTGGCTAATTCAAAAGTGCCAAGCCCTGCATACCATGGCTGGTCATAAACAAAAGCCAAGGGTCCTCACACAATCAGGTCTTGCTGCTTTCTTGACTAGAAAGCTGATTCCTTGATTCTATCCCCGTGAAACCAGGACAAGTGTTTTCAGTTTGGACATGCCAACAAAACAAATACTCCAGCTTGGTGTTTGCCAGGTGAAACCTGGAGCCTAAAACAACCTCTGCTCAACACAGAGTCTTAATTTCTGCATGCCTGACCTTCTCATCCTGAAAAATTAATTCTGCAAGTCATAAACAACCTTTTTGCCATACATATGCTTTACCTTAACCTTGTGGTGCCTCCAGGTAATTCCCCGTGCTGTTTTGTTGTGGTTTGACATCCGTGTGTGCTGGGATTTAGGTTAACCTTTTCTGCTTCCATAACAGATGCTTCATATGCTCAGGTCAGGGATTCTGTTAATTGCTTCTCCAATGGTGAGGACATCTCAGCTGCAAGAGATTAGGAAAGAATCAGGCTATCAAAACCAGGTAAATTAGAAGTGGATCAGACATTTCCCCATTGGAAAAAACACATGTAAATGTTAAAAGCCAAGTTTGATCCTCATGTTCATGCCTGCTTTCCAAATAGGATTTGTCAATTGCAGATGCAAAGCAGCTCCCATTTGATATTAGTCACTTTGTCTAGTTTGTATTCTGAAACATTAAAGCTGCATAAATGACCTGCCAAGTATTGATGTAAGCTTATTGACAAAACAGAATGCTTCCCAGTGAGGGCATCATCTCACAAGGCTCCACACACCAGCTCTGTAATTACTGTTTCAGCTCTGCATAGCAGATCTCTCCTGTAACTGTGCATGATTCACCAAAAAGAAAGGAAGGAGAGAATTAGCTGATGTAAGTAGGAATAAATTATCTGAAACCAATCATCTTTGAGCACTCACAAAAACAGAATTACTCTAAAATGATCAGTTACACTTCTTCCCCTAAGGATTAGAAATAATAGGTAAACTGAGCAATTTCTGTAACGATTCATTAAAGCCTTTTCCAGCAGCATATAGATCCCCTACCATATCCTCTAGAAAGCTGGGGCAATAGAACAAAATAACCCAAGAAAATAAGAGAACAGAGATCTTTCTGGTACTCTGTATGAAATGAGTGTTGTGAAAAACATACACCCTTAGAGCTAGGAGAGCAGGAGATGTAGCCAAAGCTTCCCATTTGGGCTGTGCAGGGAGGCAGAGCTTTTAATTATGTCACAGAGAGGGAGAGAAAACAGCAACAGAAATGGATCTCAGGTCCAACTAGACCTGCAGCCCTTAAGTCCATAAAATACATCTGTATTTAGTTCCTTTGCTTGACTTTCACTGTCACCTTGGATGCTCATTCCACATTTCAGCTTGCCTTCCACTGCCCTTGCCACTTTACTCTTGCTTAGCAGTTTGCATATTTATTTAATTGGGAATATTTCCATGATGCTATTTCCTTGATAAGAAAACCAAGTTGAAAAAAAACCCAACAAATAAAAATCAAAAATCTTAACTGTTTCATCATCTGTGAAATGCAAACAAGTTTTGGGAGTGGATATGACATTTCCCTTTTCTAACAGAGCAAACAGCAACTGGGTTGCCAACAATCCCATCTTTGCCTGGGACAACCTCCAGCTACTCCATAAACCTGCCTCAGACATAAAGGTTAGAGCAGGTGGCACAAGTTAACAGTGCAAAGGTATCACAGAATTACAAAGGTTGGCAGAGAGCTCCAAGCTCATCCAGTCCAAGCATCCCTATCCCTCCCATGCCACTAAGCCATGGCCCTAAGGAGAGCATCTCAATGTTTCTTAACCCCTCCAGGCATGGTGACTCCAGCACCTCCCTGGGCAGCCTGGGACAAGCCTGAACAACCCTTGCAGGAAAGAAATTCCTCTTTATATCCAATCTAAACTCCCCTGCTGCAACTTGAAGCCATGAGGAATCACCACTGTGTACAGAACAGGCAGAATCTGGCACAGAGAACTGTGCACCCCTCAATAATTCAACATTTCAGTATCAATAGTATTATTTACTGAATCTTTGTTCAGTTGCTGTTATCTCAAAGTTTTTATTTGGAATTCCTTCAGGTTTTAACCCCTATTAATATTCATCTTCAGGAATGATATCTTTAAACACCAATCACTGTCCCACTTCATCCATAATTTATGAACCTCTTCCTAACACAAAATCCATATGTATCACTTTTTTTGCCCCTTGACTCCACAAATTAAAGCCAGGCAAAGCTGTGGTGAACAGGCTAGGAATATAACTGCCATTTTCTGCACTCTCAAAGAAATCTGCAGTTTAGATAAAGTTCATCTTTATTTCACATCTGAGACCAAAGAAAAACAAAAGCTATTAAAGGGACCCTGTGGCTGCAAATCCATTTTGTTTACTTTATTTATATTTTAACAATGTTTGACAAGGTAAACCTCTTAAGAACTATTGGATCATTTGTGAGGAAGGATGCTGAATCTTAAGAAAGCAAAAATATTCTGAGCCATTACAAAAGGTTCTCTCAAAGGGATATTTTCTTTAAATTACAGCTGTCAATCAAAAACATCACTTTGTTCTTTGTTAGGTGCAGATTAAGGTTTCAAACAGTAAGGTAAAAAAGCTAAAAAAAGCTCTACTCAAATCAGGATAAACAGGAGGCTGGATGATCAGAGGAAAGACAGGAGTCAAGTCTAAATCAGGCAGATCAAGTTTTAGAAGCATTTCCCTAATATGCACCCAAGTTAAAAGATAAAAGCTGCCATTCTGGGTGGTATCTTCCAAATTTAAACAGCACATTTAGGCTGTTATACAATGGGGAAGACAAGGTCAACTAAACATTAAGAGTCATTTTGGAAGACAAGTTTGGTGCTGATGCTGAGAAACCATGCTTTGGGAGATCCCTGGCCAGGAGGGAAAGGGAGGCAGGAGGCAAGTCCTGCCTGACCAACCCAAGTGACTACATCAGTGCACAAGGGATGTCATCTCTCTGCACTTGTGCAAGGCCTTTCAGACAGTTCCCCACAACATCCTTCTCTGAATTGGAGAGAGATGGATAAATCTGGTGCTGTAAATTAAGCTTTTGATGGTACATGGGACTGCTATGCCACTGTGCTTAAAGAAGGTAAAAAGGGTAGATTTAAATTGTAGATGTGGGCTTTCATTTGCAACAAGGATTGGCTGAAAGGTGTAGCCACACATTCTTTGCTTACCTTATCAAACAATCATTTTAAATGGTATTTCTCTGGAGTTAGTTTCATCACTAAAGTGGCAGTGCTACCAGAGTAGAGGAATGTTCTTTACTTTGGAAGTTATCCTGGAATGGTTTGCTTTGGAAGGGACCTGCAGAGGTGATCTAGTCCAACCCCCCTGCAGTGTCTCCCCAAAGGCAAAGCCAGGAAAAGATTAGACAGAGCATTTTTTCAATCATTCTCAGGACAATTTCACTTTGATTTCAGAGACACAGCCATCTACCTGCCCCAGCTGTCAAAAAGGCATACTCTGCAGCTTATGCTGGACATGGACACACCACAGGCTGGAAGGCTAGCTGGAGATACACACAGACAGCCAAATTGTTCCAAGGAAGCTTGCATGAAGCCAATTTGTGTGATGTGCAGTGATAGCCCATCCTCTGAAATGACCAGGATTGATCTGATCTCTTCAAAAGGGGGAGGGGGGGAACCTTCATACAAATACAGACATCTAAAGGAAAAGCAAGTACATTCTCATACAGGCTCCCTAACCTGAACTTGCCCCAAGTCCCACAGCCTAATGTGGGAATGATGCTTGCAACCCAGATTTGTGATGAGGTGAGAATCCAGCTGTAGTTCCAACAATGACAGAAACACCTAAGCAATTGAAATGCACCTGGCTGAGATGGAGTCATTACACTGGTCTTTCTTGCTGTGCCATCCATTGAGGGAGTCTCTTAAGCACAAATTACCAGCACACACAAAACTAGTTATGTTATTCATTTTGGTAGAGGAGGAGTCAATGACTATTTTTGATAGCAAAACATTTCTTCCTCCTCCAGTAACACAATAAGCCCTCCTAGTCTGCAGCCTCTCAAGCAAAGAGGAAAAACATCAGATAAAGACTTCAGAGGAAAAAGCCAAGCAAACTGTATTGTGTTTGTGAATCCAGTTGCACTACAGAGACATTAACAGGGAAAAGAAATGCCAAACAGGCTGATGTCCTCTGCAATTGCCCAGTAAACCTTATTACAGTTAGTACCAAATGCTAGCTCCAGAACTGGCTTTGTTTCCACTGTGCTTCACAGTTGATTCTAACTGAAGTTTCCTCCTGCTCTGGTAAATTTATTTTTGTACAGCATGAATGGATGTGTTCTGCTTCCAACTGTAGATTTAAAGAAATACTACACATCACCTTACCCTGAGTAAAAATGGATTTTCTACCCATAGGTGATGAAACTCTCCCACCCCTGCTGAGCTGTCCCATCCCTCAGAAAGCTCACAATTGGTTAAAGGTTCATCTCACCAACAGCAAAAAGAAAAGGTGATCTGTTTAAATGTATTATTTTACTTGTTAGTCAGCTAACAGAGGTTATCTGTAGTTTCATCTCCTCTATTTAATATTAAGCTTTCTCCTCCTCTCTCTCATGCTCAGCTGTTATCAAGAGACTTTGGTCTTGCTAAAACCCCAAAACACATTACATCTGAAAAATGCAAAGCAGTTGTTTCTGCCTTTGTCCTGTGATAAAGGGCATCCTAGAAGAGGAGCTGCATTCAAAGCTCAGATCTGAATCAGAGCTGCACAGAAAGCCAGCTGTTAAGATTTGGCTGTAGAGTGCTGCAAAATAATCTTATTTGCAAAGCTCTCTCTGTGGTGAGGCAGATAAATGATAACACCATGAACTAGTAAAAGGCAGAAAGCTTTATTCTGCACATATCTGGGTTTGACTTCAATTTTCATCTTGAATATGCAGCTTTGAACAGCTCTTCACAAATATTCACCCCGAGCACTTCTGCATAGGCAGCATTTTAATACAGGGAAAGCAGGACTAAGCCATTTCCCTGCAAAATGGTATAGAAACAAGTATTTTACCATTGGAGTGGAATAAAATCTTCAGAAGAGAAATGGCTGATGGGAAAAAGCACTAATTTCTAGCAAAGGTTGCATTTCCAGCCAAAGGAGAAAAAGTTCTACCTGTCAGTCGATCAGTCAGAGCACAGTTTATTCTGAGGTGGGGATAATGTGGCTTTGGAGATTAGGAAGCTAGTGAGCTACAAAGAAGATCAAATTAATTTTCCCTAAGTGATAAAAAAAACCCACTCTCAACAAATAAGCACCAAACTAAACCCTCTCTGGAAAGTTCAGCTGGGAAAAAAAAACTATTCAGAAACATTATCTGATGTGAATTTGATCAATAGCATTAAATGGAAATAAGTAAGAAGCAGGAATAAGCAGCATGTGTGAGCTGGAGGAATTGATAATCATGGTTTCTTTCATTAATTAACTAATCAACAGAGCTATGCAAATCCCAAATGAGGACCAGAAGCATTTCCTGCACAGGCAGCCTCAGATCTGCACTATAAAGATGATATAGGAGCAGGAAGCTGCTCCTCACTCACAATGTCTTGCAGGTACAGATAAGGCACTCAAACTCAAGGATGGAAGTGGGGAGCAAGGAGCTGGAGTCCTTCCTCCTCTTCCTCCAGGAGTGGGCTCTTGTCCTACCTTCCCATGGGATGAGGACCAAGGTCTCCAGTCCCAGGCTTCCTGCCTCAGTCTAGCATGAAGCAGCTCTCCAGGCACACAGCAGGAGCAAGGTCTGACAAGTCCCTCACCTGTAACACTGCACTCCTAGGTGAAACATGGAGTCACTTTGCCTCTTACAGCATCCTAAGCCAACCTAAGTAGCCCTTGATGATCTTTTGCCAGGTGTGCTGCTCCTGCCTTCCATATTGTTGTATGACAAGAAAACTTTGCCCACTGGAAGTTCCTCTCAGACTTGCACTGAAATGTGCACTGCTGTACTTTTGATCAACACTGCTGAAAAACACTCCTTGGGATTCCCCAGGAGAGGATGACAGCTGAAAGGAGACAAAGACTATTTGAAATGGTGGCACAAAGCCCAGAAGAAAACATGCCTCTCAAAGAAGTTGCAGTAGCTTTTCATTCCTGAAGTGTGCAGTCAAGCATCCACATTCTTGTCTGATGAAGAAGAATATAATTACCTAGGGGCATGTCAAAAATAACTGTTGCTTTCCCCTTCCTTATCCTTTGCTGGGAGAGCAGAGATTGGTGAGCCAATCAAGAAATTAGAAGTGACATTTCCCAAACTGATCGTCATGTTGCTGTTTACTTAGGGTTTTGTTTGCCTATTTAGAGTGAGTGAAGCTATCAGGCAAATACACTGAGAATCTGACACAGCCTCCAGCAGTAGCTGAACTAATCCTTCAAGAAAATTAACTCCCTAAACAATAAAGCAGGCAATCTCACTAGGTCATTGTGCTGTCCTACATCTTCTAGAGTCAACTGAATGCTTTCCATTTGGCCTCAAAAGTTTCAGCCACCTGCCTTTCATTTTAACAAGTATCATTCCTCAGTTAAGGAAATTTTCAGCTCATTATGGTTTGAAATGTTTCAGAAACATCTAGCTGCTCTCCCCAGGGCCATGGCTTAGTGGCATGGCAGTGCTAGGGATGCTTGGACTGGATGAGCTCAGAGGTCTCTGCCAACCTTAGGGATTCTGTGAAATAGCAAACTGGTTAAGGGCAAGCAGCAGAGTTGTTGGAGTTTTCACTCCCAAAGCTTATTGTATGTTCTGCTGGCTTTGCTTCTTTGTACAGGAGCTTGGTTTGCATTCAGTGCTCAGCTCCAGAAGTCCTGACCCCTTCATTTCAGATTGTTTACAGGTTACACTATTGTAACAGCTGAAAATTTGGTTAAGTTAAATTTCTAGCACAGTGTATTTCAAGAACAAATCTGTGTAAGCAAAACAATCTTGGCCTACAAATCCCTGAAATCTGAGGAGGTGTTTGCACAACTAAATTTTAATCCTTGACACTAATCCTTAGCATACATGCATTAATACTTCCATGTTAAAGACTATCAGCAAGACAACAAAGGTCTGAGGCAAATATTAACTGGTTTTTTCATTACAAATTCTATCTTCCCTAAGGATGCTGACAGACTTTCAAAGAATGAAAAAGAACCTTTCTAGTATCTGATGTAGATGCTTACTAGCAATCACACTGGGGTACATGCTAGAAGAGACACTTGGGCAGGGTTTTGCTCTCATCTATTCCACTGCAGTAAAAACCAACAAGAAAAATACAAACAAAAAACTCAAACAGTTCAATATTCATAAAATTCTTCCCTGACATTCTTATTGATAAAAGTTCATAGCATGACAGAGCATCTTGAGTTGGAAGGGACACAAAGACTGAGTCCAAGTCCCTGCAGAGTTCAAGTAGAAAGCAAATTCCTTTTAGAAGTTGTCACAAATGAATCAGTATTTGTGTGCCATTAAAGAGAAATTCAAGTTTGGAACTTAAACTGTGTCTTGGTAGGCAGCAATAGTTTCTATATCATTAAATAGTTCCTTAAATTAGTACCTCCAGGTGACTTGAGCAGACTTGCTGTATTATAGAGAAGTCACTTTGCTAGTTACCAAATAAAGAAGCTACTAGTCAGAGGTTCATGGAAAGATGCAAAGTACTAGCACACCTAGCAAGTTACTTGAGATTATCTCAAGTCCTAAAGAAACAGCCAAATTTACTTCATTTACAAGCAACACTACTTAATGACTACTACTACTAATAATTAGTGACAAATAACACTTTTCAATTGGATGTGTAATTTCATAACTTGCTTGCTTTAAATGATTCTCTTGCATTAGATGTTGGTCAGAGCCTCCTATGTCAGGCAATAGAGCAAACTTAGTAATAAGATGCTTGATGATATAACTATTAATTAAAAAAGCAAACAACCACTTTCACTGACATCTACAGACTGTACCCACAGGAAGCAGGAACTTTTATCCCAACAGTAGGAAATATGTGGCTCCTGGGACAAGACTGTAGAGAATCTGCCACCAATTTCTCAGCTGTTACTGAACTACTACCATGATGTGCAAAAACACTTAATGAGCCATATCTTACCTTGCAAAACACTAGATCAAGTGTTTTGGGTTTGTACTGCTAGAAATGGATAAACAGTTTGCCTCACTGCTTGCTCAATAAACCTCTCCCATAACACCCCCATAAAACCCCCAAACACCCCACACCTCTCCTTTAAGGAGCAGCCACTCAAAGTGTAAGAAATGAGGGTGAAGAGAGATAAGGAAAACCAAGAAAACAACAAAATGAGGAATTTATTTGCTAAATACCCATGGGAAGAGCTTATTTTAATTAAAAGCACTGAGCATATGGAGTACCTCAAGTCAAAACAATCACTCAGGGCATTTAGTTTCAAAGTACCTGTCTTCTCTTTTCACTCAACTCTTTGTTTAGAGATGGAAATGATTACTGCATCCCTGACTTACACCATTACCATTTCTGATCATAGAAGCAAAACTGACTCATTGAACCAGTAACTGCTCATTACTTTGAAGTTTAGATTAAAAAGTGGCAGACTAAGAGGACCTGAACAAAGCCTTACCTACTCTTCAGAGATACTCTAGCTATTGTTCAAAACATTGGAGCTTTTTATGACATGCATTATTTGTTCAAGGGCAAGTACACAGAACATAGTAAAATATGAGTTTAGATGGCAACTGAGCAGATAAGTTATAAAAAGCTATGACACTCCATGAAAGTATTGAAAACTAAGTATTTTAGATATTTTCATCTAACCCTTGGTTTCTAACAGGACATGCTCATTTACATTTTCAACTTAGATCTTTCTTCTTAAGAGAGAAAAATCTTTTACTTCCTTCCTCAAGAAGAAAACAGTTTCTGCTGCCAGTGTTACTGCAATGAGAAAACCAGCAAGTTACCTCAAAACTGATTAACAGACTACGACTGCTGGGAATATAGGAGCAGAGTAGCTGCCACAGCTCACCATTTCCTAGCTTCCTATTTCTGTGTTTAAGCTATCTTTGCTAAAACAGGAGAATGAGACAGACCTAGTCTCAGTAGAGCTCCAAAAAACCTGGGAAATGGAAATTTCAGTTGAATTGAACTTTTCAAAGGTGGTTTTCTATGAACTGAAAAGAAAGTGGTTTGAGTTTTCTCCCCTCTCCTCCCTGGTTTCATCACCCCCAGTGCTTTTGACTCCAAAGGGAAGACAAGAGAGAAATCTTTGCTGTCCTCATTTCTCCCACTCTCTTTAATTTCATCTGTGACTTTAATTATATTTCTTCTCCTAAGCCTGTCTGCCCTTATTTTATTTTTAAAGAGATAAGAGCTTGCAGCAAGGCTGCCTCAAAAACTTCCAGCTCTATTTTTAATGCACACAGGAAAGTCAGAAACATACATTAAAAAAACACAAAGAGCAGCTGATTATTAATTCCAGTTAAACTGTGACTGGGAGAGAATCACTGATCAGAATTATACTAATTAATTTTACATAATCAGTGATTTTCTCCCAGAAGAGCTTTGTGAGCTCTTAACACTAAGCAAAGCCTGACAGGCTAAGTCCTCACCTTTTGTGCTTGCACACTTCCCAGCACTGTTGGAAACTTGTGTACAAAAGGAACAGTTCAACTTCTAGTGTGAGCTAAAACTGGAATTACTCCCTTTTGATAATTCATTACTGCTTTGGAATCGTTAAGCAGGATAAATGTTTATTAATCTATGTACAAAGTGCTCTTTAAGGGTAATCATTTTATCCCTTTGATTCCAAAACACAAGTCAGCACTTGACAGCTTCTGTTGAGCTTGTTGTTGAGAATTTGGATACAGAAGTTGCTTGTGGCCATTTGGATGGAGCTATTCTAGTTTCAGGGAGCTTTTGGAAGTAATCAGACTTAAAGCCATCCCTGCTTGTGCTGAGGCAGCCTGACAGTTCTGATAGGCCATTGCAGTAGTTTAGGTTTGATTTCTGCAAGATTTCAGTAGACATCTCAGAATTAGGCTACCTTGGAATCTCCAGTTCCAGTGGGCTCTGATCTCAGGTCATCAGCTTTCCTTGATGCAAATAACCCCTGGCAAGTCCTTTCCTCTTAGCATTACCTTTGCAGCACTGCTTTCTCACACCCTTCTTTCTTTATAACCATGTTGGGCAGCCCAAGAAGCACCTCTTGGAGTCATCAAGAGCTATTTCTTAGTAATTTGATTAATAATTAAATTGAACTATAATTAATGGGGATATTTGTTTGAATAAAAGCAAGCCAGTGATATCCTTGTGGAAAATAAAGTTGTTTGCATTTTATTACAGAGAAAGTGAAAGAGAAATGCATATTGTAAATTCTCTCTGTTCTTTCCTTCTTTGAAATGGTAATAAAGATGCAGTGGAGGGGGAAAAAGTTGGCTAAGGGCTGAGCAAATAGGGAGGAATGTTATTTGTGACTATTCTGGGATGTACAAACCAAGTTTTGACTTGGTATTTTTCATGCCCTTGTGTTTTACAACTTAAAAATTCACAGGGACACCAGTGGCAATAGTCAAACTGGGACTGAGAACCTGCTCAGTCTACTGCATTTGATGGAAACACTTCCATACTCTCCACACTCAACTCTGCTTTCTTGCCACCCTAAGGTACACTCCAATTATTGTCCAAGCTAGAAGAATGCTCATTTAAACAATGACAATGCTAATGATTCACCATGTCCAACCACAGCCTTGCTAGCTCAACCTCAGGGGTGGAAATTATTAGGATGAATTTGCCATTGGAGGAAACAAAACACCACAACTGTTCTAATCTTGTGGGTGGGGGGTAAATAAGTCCTATTTCTGGTGGAGTTTAGGAATTTATCTCATTTTTTGTGTCTGTATATTGTATATTCCAGAGGCCACTCAGAAGCACAAAGCAATGTGAAGAATCCTAAGGTTGGGATGGTTTTTATGCATCTTTATGCAGAAACAAATGAGCTGAACACAATACAAAAAGCCTTCCATTTCTATCCTGATTCAGTTTCAACATCCTTGGGGTAGTAGAAGCTCACAAGTAGAGGGGCAAATCTGCTGAATTCCTTTTGATGTGGATTTTCAGCCAGCCCTTCTCTTTGGCTTGCAAGCACCATGCTAAGCTGGCTGTTTGCTGACTGAGCTGTGAGGATGATGTTAAACTCCCTGTGCAATTTTGACTGACTCTCTACGCTGTGGCATATTGATTTTGCCTTTCCCTGGTTCACTTCTAAAACCTACACAGTCAAAACTGTTACTGATTGGAAACTTTCTGTTTCTCCAGCCTTGTTCTGACAGATATCTGTGTTCTGACACCATCTGCTATCTTCATATTCCATCCCTGAACCACAGGCTAGCACTTCTGCTGTGACAGCTTTTGAGGTGTAAAATCCACTTCTCCTGACATCTGCCTCAGCTCATCCATCCTCCAGTAAAAAAAAGGCCTGAAAAGTACTTTTGAGATACTTACATTTTAATTTCTCTATAGGATCCTTCCTCGCTAGAAGGATGCCAACTTTCTGTGGTTTATTGCCTTTCCATTTTGAAGAGTTCATCTTTTTTGTGTGCAGTAAGCAGGCAGGGAACACCTGATACACCAAATTAATGCTGCTTAGCCCTGCCTGGAAAAGCACACAGAGAGATGCACATGTCCCTTACAGGCAAAAGAGGGTTAGATATTGCAACTCTTTTGACTGCAATGGCACACTCCTATTAAAGGAACCATCTGCTCTCCTAAAATGGAAAGGAAAAGACCAAGCAAACTGATGAGATGAGTTATGGTCTGCTGGACTAGGAAAAGGAAGCTGAACCCATCTGAGGATCAGTCAAGCCTAATAGCTTTACCTTGAAAGTTTTGATGACACTTTGCCTGATTATCACAGAATCCTTAAGGGTGGAAGAGACCTCTAAGCTCATCCAGTCCAAGCATCCCTAGCACTCCCATGCCACTAACCCATGGCCCTAAGGAGAGCAGCTCAATGTTTCTCAAACCCCTGCAGGGATGGTGACTCCAGCACCTCCCTGGGCAGCCTGGGACAAGACTTAACAACCCTTTCAGGAAAGAAATTCCTCCTGATATCCAATCTAAACCTCCCCTGCTGCAACTTGAGGCCATTTCTCACTGAAGTATCAGCAATGAGTGCTGTTAAAGCACTTGGACAGTTTGAGATGCAAGGAGCAGCTCATTCTCCAGCTCTTTATCAAGCATGATGTAACAAAACTATTCTAGAGCAAGGCAAGCCTGAAAATATTACCCTATAAAAAACAATAGATAACACTTCTGATGCCAGCAGTGAAGCTCTTGAGCTCAGCACTTTAGCAATCTGTACTTGGGTGTATTCTCACTTTCTGTGTAAAGGGAAAGCTGAATTGTTCACACTCTTCCAGCAGATTCCATTTCTCAAGGATTTAATCCCATCTTTATGATCTACTGCTGTTATTGATGTGTTTAAGAGGAAAAGGGGAAATAAAATACACTCTATTTTCTGTGTAAAGACAGCCTGCAATCTTCCTCAGGTCTTGAATTCCTCAGAGTAGCTTTTGACAGGTCTTGAAACACCTGTACCATATGTTCTGCCACAGTAAGATCAGAAAGCTCTCTAGCTTGTTTTTATTTGCTTGGTTTTGGGTGTTTTTTGTTCCCTGAAGACTCTTGTTTCCACTCAAAATGGTGCAGTTTTAAAATTGTATTACCATGTTTACCTGAACTGAGAATGAGGAGAGTGATAAAGAAAGAACTCTGCTCTCCTCTACCTATGAGCCCTGCAATTATTTTCTATTGTAGAAAGATACCAGTATTGCCTTAAAATTTAGCACATAATCCTCCCTCCTTAAAAAATACTCAAATCCATATTTTTCTTTCCATTTTCCACAGCCTTATCAAAATCTTTTCCTTCTTTTGTAGTCATATTGATTTATTTTGTCAAGCTACTCTGTTTACAGATCTTTATCCCAGCAAATTCCTTGCAAATATCAAGAGTTCTGCCCATTTTGTTTCAAAATAAAGATTACAATCCCTTACACATGGAAGCAGGATAATCATTCCTGAGCCAAGGCACCTCAAAACCTCTCATGAACTGCAGTCAACTTGGGAAAGAAACTGGGTTCCTGATTCCCAGCTCCAATGCCCACACAAATGCCATGCTTGGCAAGATAACCACCTTCAGTTCCTTAAGAGGATAAATCACTTTGGCCTTGGAGTGTGTCCTTGATCCTTGGGGATCTCCACATTCCTGTAACACATTTGCAGGCTCTGCCAGCAGAACAGTGTATTTGCAACCTCAGAACAAACAGCATTTTAGTGACATTTAGTGTCAACAACATGAAAAATAATTGCTCACTCCTGGCTATAAATTAAGTATGTTTATTTTGCCAAGGGCAACATTTACTACAAATTGTAAATAGCAGGCAAGTCAGAAAACACGTAGATCATGATCCCAGCTAATTAAATTCTGCAGCTAATGGACTAAAATTTATTGACAGCTCACTAAAATGAATTCAGAAATGCAGTCACTGCAATTGGTGAAAGTAAGAGTGTTGTTAGTTTGGGTTTTTTTGGTGGTTTGGGGTTCTTTTTTGGGGGGGAGGGGGTGGATTGTTGGGGCTTCTGCAAGCACGTTGAAGGTTATTATAATAACTTAACATACAACAGCCAATTACTCTTCTTTAATCAGAGAAGATATTCCTATCCATTAGAAAAGAACTTAGGCTATTGTTTCCCATTTTTATTCCTGCTTAAACTGGACACTGCCTAAATATTGACACCTAGGAAGGCAACAGAGAGAATGTTAGTGAGCTCCATGGCTCAATTCACTTCCCATTAGCTTTCTTCAGTCATTTCAGTATTTCCATTCTGTCATTTGGAATGAATTAATGTAAACATCTTTGTTACTAAACTAATAGTGGGAGAAAGCATGGATTGAGGCCTACATTGAGATTTGCCCTATAGCTGGTGGATAATATGCTTGCAACATCAATGAAATCAAAGGAAGAAGCTCCACTGTTCTGTGGTAAAGGATAACAAGAGGGACAAGGGATTAAAAATAGGAAATGAAACAAATACAACAATAAAAGGACAGATAAAGGAAGATAAATGTGCAGCTGACTCAGACCAACACTGGGACAAAAACAACTCTGGTGTTCTATTGCAGATGCTAAAGGGCATTACTAAAATAGTTGGGATGCTAAATGCAGGAGCTGGAAATAACCAGATGTATGACAATGGAAAGTGAATGAGGGGAAAAGAAGCAGCTGGAAATTCCCAAGGAAACAAGAAGATTTTTCTGTGGCTAACAGTAGGTGAAGAAAAAGCAAAGCATCACTAGCCCCTGTGCTGATTAGGAAGCTTGAGGGTTTGCAGAGGACTTTGTGAGGTGCCTCCAGCTCAGCTGGGAAGGAGCAGGTGGATCAGCAGCTAGTTATCTGAACTAGCTATTATAACTAGTTATTCTAGTTACAGTGATGATCATCAGCACAGCAATTCTGCATATCTGCCTTTAACAAAGCTATACAACTGAGTAGCAACTCTGCCCTTCATTCCCACATCGTTCCTGCCCAGTGGGAAACTGGGAATGCTTTCTCCTGTCTGGGCCTGCAAGTGCTCAGTGTGACTGAGTCCTCCTCTCAGCTCTATTTTTTTTATTTCAGCACACTTGCCTCCATTTAATACAAATTTTAGATCACATTTAGAGTACTTGGTACTTCTCTGTAAAAGCAATCATCAAATGCTTTCATTCACTGACAACATTAGCCCAAACTGAAGGTGTCAGTCTACACATTTCCTTTAAAAGAGTATGATGCCACTTTTCTCTCTCTGGTCTGTCTCCTAAATGTTGAGCTCCACCATCAAAACTTCTTATATTTGATTATTTTTACCTGCATTCATAGCTGCTTTAGTAAAAGTACTTCTTTAAAGACAAGGCTCCTGCAGTAATATATTAAATTATTATGCCTTAAGTACTGAAAGCACAAACTTCACAGCACCCTAAAGCTTTTTCTCAAGAGCACTTCTCACAATACTCAGCAAGGGGAAATGCCAGACTTCAGGAGGAGCAAAAAAATAGATAATAAAACATTTATGGATCCTAAAAGAACTAGTCTGTATTCAGTTGTAGCATGTATTTTAGTATACAGCCACACAGACTTCACTTGAGATCCCCCAGGCCATTTTTCCTGTTGATATTCTGTTATCCTAGTGAAGAGCAGTAAAAAATGCAATTCAGTTGACAAAAAGCTTCCCAATGATTACTTTAAACCTGTCATACGGTTCTTTTGGCAAAAGCAAATGAGAATCCTAAAGAAACCACAGGTTAAGCAACCTAACTATTCCCTTCAGACCCACAATGAGTGAAAAATCAGTCCAAGTCATCTCAGACACTGCAAGTTTGGCTTTAAATCATTGATCATATCAGAGGAATTGAGCTCCTTGCTTGAACTCTCCTACCCTGTTTAAGCAGCTGCTTCATGGATGAAGTAGAACTGCTTTTCATTCTTCTCCTTCAGACAGTGCCCTGCTTCAATTCCTGTGTCCCAAAGCTCTTCCCAGCTCCAGCTCCTACATGGATGTGTGCTACACACAAACCCAGAGCCACAAGCTATTCTATACAGCAATACACTGCATGCAAGCCAAAAACTTAGTGCAAAACAGGCACACTTTGGAAATTCAGCCATCTCCTGCTTGGATTAGGGAGGCTGCAACTGTTATGGATCAACTCTCAGCCACAAACATCCTTTATCTCCACTTCTAGCCAGGCAGGTGGTGAGAGCAGCAGCAGATGAACAAACTCAGCATGGTTAGAAAACAGCTATAAATGCTTTAATTCTAAGCTGCAAATACCCATATGCACCACCACAAGATACTGGCAATAACCAGGGAATAAATACATATACATATATATATATATACACACACACACAGACTAAATAAACATGATGGTTTCTAAATGGAAAAATCTTTACTTCCAATTCCTAGGCCAATTATCCTTATATATTGCATATTTTCAACTTGCTCAGTATCTCAAGAGAGAGGCAAAAGTCCAAGGGGGAGAGGTAGAAATTGGAGAAGCTCTTTTCCTTGCTGGTGCCATAATTGGAAGGTATAAACCACCCAAGGCCAAATGGAACAGCTTAAGATTCTGCATCATTCCAAATCCTCAGCCCAGAGAGGACTTTTCTTGGAGAGAAAAATCACAAGGAATCAGATTAACTTATCAAATTCTTAAAACACATGAATTTCCTTTGACTCTTAACTGCAGCAAAGGCCTGGCACTTTGTACAACCCCTCAGGCAAGATATAGTCTTTATTCTTTTACAGTTTAAACTAAAACCTGCTTCTCTCATTATTATAAACCTATCATGCCTTCCCAAGATAACCAGTGTGAACAGAAAACACTCTTAAACCAAGCAGCTGCTAACCCATGATGCTCAAAAGCATACACAAAGGCTGGAAACTTGAAAGCCCACGGAAATAGTAAAGATGCTCAGATCTCCCTGAATTCAATGGGAGCTTGGCACCCAGTTCCCCTAGATTGCTTTGAGAAGTTTATGTTGAACAATTATTACTAAATAAAACATCTATTTCAAAAGAAGTATTTGACAAAGACCAAGAAATTCAATTCAGACAAGTTCATCTCAAGTAAGTCCAAAAGCTCTGCACATCCTATAAAGAAAAGACAAGATCAGGCTTTTCAAGTGGCTTAACATATGGGAAACCTTGGCCAGCTGACAAATAACTCAAAATCCACAAGTGAAAACAAACAAAAAAATAAACAAAAATGATTGCAGTGATAAGCTTTTTGTCCCTTTCATCTCACACAAACAAGTCTGCAAAGAACGAAGAAGGTGAAATAAATATTGCATCATGGTTTGTATTTCCTGACAACTCCTCTAGTCAGTCATCATCTAGCATGTTGTTGGACATCCAATCCTTTCTCCAGCTGCACTGTACTCCTAACAGAGCAGTCTTCAAACCACCTTGTAGTACACTCATCTGACCAACAAGACACAGAGAGATGTATATTTACCTGACAAACATTCCAAGTTATACCAAATTGTTATCAGTTCTGCCCGTGCAAGAAGAATCATTTTCCTCAGATCCCACCAAATAATGTTTCAGACCTGCACAGTCCTATACTAGCTCCATAAAAAAACAACTGAAGAAAAAGAACCATTTCTATACCACTTCTAAAATGATGACAAAAAGCACTGCTAAAGTGCAGTTTGCCCTCTCTAAAACAAAAGGATAGGTAGTAGCACAAAGCAGAGATCTTCAGTTACTCCAAAGTTGGAGGAAGCAGTACAAAGTGATTCACAGAGAAAGCCCCAAATTCTCCCCCCCACATGCTGTTCTGCTCAATGAATCTGAATAGGAACTCTTTGAGGAGACTGTCAGTCTGTCTGGAGGCAACACAGTATCAGCTTTGGACAAAAAACAAACCATGTTCCCCAGACCTGGCCTGGTGTGTGCAAAGTCTGTGCTGTCAAAAGAACTAAGGACATCTCTCAGTGCTCATTTCCTAACTGCAGAACCTTCTCCACTCAGATGAGAGCCCTGAGTGGTCAATACTAGGAAGCAGTCAAGGTCTTCTGGGATTTTTTTCCCTCCTCTTGCTTTGAAAGGATGGAAACAGCTGCTCCCATCTGAAAAAAACACAGTGCAGCTATTTGTTCTCTGAGATCAGAGAACAAAAAGTGCTTTTTAAACTTCAACCAGCAGTTCTCTGGAGAGAACAGGCTGCTTTCTGAAGAATAAATTAAGCATTCAATTAAACTCTACACCAGGTAAGTACTGTTCTCTTCCTTGTGGGGAAGTCTGTTCAATGCTATTAGTGCAATCCCTTGCAAATAACTCCAATAAGTCACATTGAGCTGAGAAATTCTCTTCTCAGCTAAAGCAAAAGTGTTCAAGAGAAATAACACAGATGGAAGAAGTGAGAAAAACCCAAAACAAATACTTCAATCCTTTTGCAAAAATCAGTAAAAAAGGCAGACTAGTGGCACTAGAGCAGAGCCTGTTCCAGGGCTAGGCCAGGGGACACTCCACTGCTGTAAAGATCCAGATGTGCACCAGGGCTTCCCATGAGTTAGAGATGCACACACAGATTAACACTGAGGGATTCCTCAACATGAAATCATCTATGGCATGAGAGAATTGATTTGGCTCCACTGATGAAGCATCTAATTTAGGTTAAATGACTATGTTTGTGAAATGGCTTCAGGATTTATTGTTTTTAGCACGGTAACTCATCAACTGCAGTTCAGCTTGCAGGAATTTAAGGAGAGAAGTTAATTAACAATCATTTCCAAACTGCCAAAAGCTGCTATAGGTTCAGTAAATATTCTATATACACATGAGCTAAATAAATAAATAAGATGACACTGCTTCCAGATCACTGAGCTTATTACTAAGATGAACTGAGCAATATTGACTTGGCTATTTTAATCATCTAGAGGAGTTAACAGCAACAGGAGCCTCTGGAGACACAAACATTCCTTTTCCTTTCCATTAAAAGACTGACCACAGGAATTTAATTAAGCAGCACATGCATCTCTAGCTTCAGTGCATTTCAAGCCAATCTGCTGGACAGTAGCTACCATGCTGGAAGGAGCAGTTCTCCAAGCTTGGCAAGGTAAAACAGACTAAACCAATGCAGGCAACCAAGTGTTAAGGTTTTTATTGACTTAGTAAAAAAACTATACTTGGACAACCTAGGAAGGATGGGGGGGGGGAAAGGCAAAACCAGAAACATTTGTGCCTGAGCATCATTTGGAAAAATATTTGACTATATTAATAGGAAAAAAAGATGTTCTATCACAATACCATGAAATACACTTAGAGCTACTGTTTCTCAGGAGTTGAAAGTTCCTGTTGGATGTCTACTTCCTATCACAATGTATTTCAGACTCTTTTCCTTGACCCTAAACTTAAAGATGCTGTGGGCCTTTAACACTATTAATTTCCTTACTGGGTCCAAGCCCTCTTGATCTGTACTGCTCCTTTAATAAGATCAGGTATAAGCAAATCATTACAGAAATGATCCTTTTTCAAACTAAGGCCCAGTTCACTGCTAAAACAAAGACTTGTGATTAAGAACAGAGGCAAGAGCAAACACAAAAAGTAATTTTCAGTAAGTTACTCTGAAAGCAAACATTTCTGAACACAAAGCAAACAACAAACAAAGTGCAGCCACTTAGGGAGGATTATTAGAATGAGTAAATGCTATTAGTTCAAGCATCACGAGACCTTATCCACAAAGCACACTTATTATCAGTCTATACTTAAGAGGGAAGAAATGATGGAAAGAAAAAAGTGTGTGTGTGTGTGTGTATATATATATATATAATGTACATATGATGAATATATATACACACAGCCCTCTTTTTCTCAGACAGACCTTCTGCTTTCTTGACCTGCTATTGTGCTGGGATCAATGTAACAACAGAAAGAGCATTGCTCAAACAGGATCTGAAATCAGTCCCAGCATTACTTGCCTAGTTGCAGTTACCAGCATCTCTGAAAGGTGTAAAAAAGCCCTGTAAAATAAAGCTCTGTCTGCTAGCAGGTGAGAATGGCTTCCAGCTTAGCACAGCTCCTGCAGCAGGGCTACCAGATTTGCCAATGGGATGTTGGTAATTGGTTGATCCTGCAGGAACCTCTGTAAGTTGCTCTCGGTTGGAAATCACTTACATCCAAGGAGCAGGGTAGGAAATCTTGCTAATTGGCTGTCTATTCAGAGAATCTGAGCTTGGAGTTGGCAGCCAAAGGAACTGGCAACAAAAATATTGTTAGCTTCAACACTTGCTAAGCTTCCCATCCAGGAAACAAAGCGGGAGGTATACGAGTAGCACTTCAGAGGATCAGAACACATTTTACTTCTGTAGTCAGTGAAAAAGATGTCATGCCAAGTTTCCACAACTCGTTGGCATTACCAGAGTTTCCTGTGATTTCCTCCCCTGTAAATCTATCACTGCAACCCTTTTTTTCTGAGTCTGGAGCACAAGTCTTATGAGGAGCAGCTAGGGAACTGGGGTTGTTTAGTCTGAGGTTATTGGTCCCTGTGCACTAACATAGTTCCAGCTCTTATTCTCAGCTGAAACACAAAGCTTCCACTGAGCAACTCTTTTACCTCTTCTGGACAGGAGGCAGAAAGAGTTCAAACCTCTCTTCTGCTTTCTTCCCAAGCTTGTTCTCAGACATGCTATGAAGAGAATTTGTTCAAGCAACAGAAAATCCCAGCAAACTCCAGTATTTTACATGTCTTATTTTTGTTGTAGGTCATACCTTCCAACCATAACTGCACACAAGATAAATCACTGTTCCATGTATCCACAGCTGCTCTTGCATGCCATGACCAGCCAAAGGATAACCTTTGGGGAGAGGTGGGAAAACAGGAGACAAAATAAAGAAAAAGCAAAGTTGCCAGCAGGATGGATGATTAGAGGAGGGAAGATGAGAAGGATATGCATTTGGTAAGAGGTCTGCAGTGTACATGCTGCTATGGGGCAGCTGTAGCAGCATCACAGACTAGTGACAGTCAGGGTTGTCTGGTTTTTGTAAGAGTGAATTAAAAACATCAGCAAGATGCTTGTATTATTTAAGAGCCTCTTTCAGCTCCTTCTTGCCTCGCTCCCTCAAGCCCAAATATGGGATAAATTAAATCTTCTGAAGAATATTTCAGCTCTGAAGCATGCTGTCATCTGTTCCCCAGTGAGAATTAGGCTTCATTAGCAGCCCTGGAGGGCATGCTGCAAGGCACTTCCATTTTTACAGCCTGCTACCCAGAGGAGGGATTTGATCAAGGTGAGATCAGCACATGGGCAAACAGGTTCATCTTGCTCAATGCTTGAGCTGGGTCTGTCTCTCTCATTTGTTTCAGCAATAATGAAGATCTGGAAAACAGCTTTGTGTAAGTGAATCACAGGCACTCATCCTGCTGAGATATCTCTGTAGACCTGAACAGGATATTTTGTGCAAGCCTCACAAAATTGCTGGAATGCACCAGCCATGGATTAGGCTTTATATGGAAGTATAATACCACAGAGAGGTGAAAAAACTAATATACATTCCAAACTATCCAATTGTTTTATGTTTCACCAATGAGATTAACTCCCAAAAATCCAGACAAGTCCTCAGCTTGATCTCTCAGGATCATATTAGCCATAACTGTTCATCAGCTATCAGCATAAACATTTTTCTGTATACAGCACCACCACATCCCAGGCTTAAGAATCCATCAATTCCATGTTCACATCTTCACAAAGACAGCAAGAGGCTGGAATAGGTTCTGCTTCTTTCTTCCTTCCCACCTTTATAAATCTGGATCTCTAATATTAGTGTCTCAGAGCAACTCCCATTTAATATTTGTATTATGTAGAGAACTACATCCAGCAAACTAAACAAAACCCCAAATAAACTGATGTGGCTATTCCTAACACTTAAAACAAGAGTTGACTTGGACTTCAAATAATTTTTCCCCACTTGACCAAAGCTTCAAATACATTGAGAACACTTCCCTTTCACCCTAACTCTAATGCTCACTATGATACTTCTGTCCTGAAAATGAACCCAAGAACAACACTGAGAGATGCGTTGTTTATTGCATCGAATCAAGCAGTTTAAGAACAGCACAAGCTGGCAGTGCCACAAAATGTCCCTGGATGATGGGAGTTAAGGAATGCTTGGCCTAGATCATGCTCCATCACCATCAATGAGCACGACATAGTCTACTCTCATGGTTCTAGTATGCTCCCTAGGTCCTTCTGGGGTTTATTAAACTGAATGTCTTATTAAGCCACCTAATAGTAAGCAATTAGAGACAATATGAAGAAACTGAAGAAACAGGCTCTTTAATATATATGTCAAAGCTTTAGGTAGACATATTATTGCTCCTGGGACATGGCTTTGAAAAATTTAATTATCATTCCTAAGTCTAGATTCACATATTTGTTTCTAGAATCAAGATCATTCAAAGGTCACTTGTGAAATCATCATGGAGTACATATCTCATTAGAGTCTGTGACATGAGTTATGCTTTCCCAGCAAACCTAGGGAAAAGAAAATACACCCCAAAGAACAGCAAGGTAATAAAATCTGACAATCTGACAATAAGAGAAAATTTATCATTAAACAACAACAAAAAAAATCTAATAATGGCTCCTAGCACTTTTTAATCACAGCTACTGAACTGTTGCATCCTGAAGAACATGGCTTGGTTTAATTATTTATTGGGAGTTGATGGTTTATTTGGAAGAAAATGCAATTATACCCTGACACTTTAATCACTATCAGTTTGTTTTGTTCACCTGCTCCTGCTAAAAGGAAGGTTACCTTCCTATGGAAATTCTGACATTTCTGTAATTGGTTTTGCAGCTCTTCCAAGAGACTGAAAGTATTCAGATTATTAAATTTGTGCAAAAAAAATGTTAAGATATTATTAAGATTGATTGCTAATAACACCAATAAACTGAATCTCAAATAGATTAAATTCCTTTTCTCCTTTCCTGTTAGGGAAGCAAAGTCTCCACTGACGTCAAAGGTGGAAATCAAGCACAGGCCCTTAAAAGATCCATTCAAATAGCTCCAATATCCAGCCAAAAAATATATCAAAGGCTCATAGGATGGATAAGAACTCTGCTCCACTGAAGTCAAAGGGAATTTTACTAAATTTAGCCTTCAGGTTAAAGGTTTCTTTCTTGCCAGTTGATCAAAAAATAAACGACATGCTCCCCAGTGCTGCGGAACGCTTTGGCTGCTTCAGTGCAGAGCATTTCAAAGCATTCAGTAAAATATTCACACAGCTGAATTAAAGATTTAGCTTCAAGATCAAGTTAACTCATTCAACAGAGGCTCTAATGTTGTCTCTACATATCCATAAGATGAACCTGCTAACCATCCTTCAGAGAGCACTATACACAGAGCTGCAAAAGCAGAAGGGCAGAGGAAAGGAGAATACAAGGAGCAGCAGGCCCACAGCATAACAACATTGCTCAGTGTGACTTCAGCAGCAATGTCACTGCACTTCTAGCCTGCTGTGCTACTGGCTAGGGACTTTAAAGCACACCAAGTTATTGTGCAAACCAGATACAATCCTGCTTATCAGGTCACTGCTGAGAGACCTAACCATGGCTTGGCCATCACTGAGCCTGAGCTTCACACCACAGCAGAACTGATGCTCTGGCTTAGCACTGAAGGAGTTAGTTACACAGCTCCTGGCCAGCACAAGGGAAGCTCAAGTCACTCCAACCCTGGAGAGGGTCCCTTCCACTCTTTCTGAAGAGCACGACACATTTACAGGGGCAAGTGAAGCAGACTTCAAGTGCTAGACACTTAGACACCACACAAGATCAGGAGTCTATCTTTTTTTCCCCTTGAGTCTCACCCCACCATCATAGAGCCCAAGTAAATGTTATAACATCTCACTGCTTATCTCTAGCAGAGCCATGCCATGTAGCCTTAAAGGCTTACCTGTGGCAACCCACAGGGTAAAACATAATGCAGGGCTGCAGGAAATTGGATAGTCCAGATGCTCAAACAAAGCCTTGCTTCTCAAAAGCATCTGGTGTTTGGTCAGCCAGTAGTTATGTCAAATACAGCAAATTGCAGAGTGGTTTTACTGTTCACTATGTAGGATTTAGAGACAACAGAAGAAAACACACATAGGCAACTCTGTCAACAGCAGAGCACCCTCCCATCTTAACCCAAACAGCATGAACCGTTCAAAAAGAACTGAACTAATATTAAAGTGGCAATAAGTAATTTGAAGAGAACGATAAACTTGTTCAGAATTATCCCCCACAGCTCCTAAGTTCCTCACTTTGTGCCCTCAGTTCATCAGTGTTGTAGAAGACATCTATTGACTTCCACTTCCCCTCCTGTTGCCAAAGCACACCCAGGTTAATGCAATTCCTCAGCACCTCTGATGCAGCCACGAGAGCATTTGACTCTGAAACAGACAGGCTTTAACAAACCAAATACCAAACTACTTCAGTAGAAAGACACAAGAAGTGTCACAGTTAGTAAATGATGATGACAACTCTGCTCTTTATTTCCTGCAAGAGCTAACAGGGAGCTGAGCACCTGCAGAATCCAAATGAGTTCAAAGTCATCAACAAGTTGTTGATGTGGGCTCTCACAAAATTGATAGACACTGATCCATGAGCCCTTGGCTTGGAAGAAGGGTCCTCCTCAGGCTGCCATGGGAATTCCTCAAATTAGTGTTTGCTCTGAGTCACATTTGAATCACAGGAACCTTTGTATTCAGTCACTTGACTCTTTGTGCATCAGTTTAACATGAAGCCACTCACATTTGTGGAGCTATGCTATCATATCATAAGCAAAAGAATATTCAAGACACTGACCACTACCAGAAATGGAACAGTCAGAATCTCAAACCCAGTCATTACTCTCTGAAAATTTAAACTTTTTCTCCTGAGTTCTTTAATCCAAAGCTATTCTTGTAACATTTTTGGTGCAAAGTCAAAGAAGGCTAAGAACTCTTTTTCTGGAGGTACTTCAAAGTTAGCCCAAGCTGGTTGAAAACTCAAGAGATCAGGGCTGCTTTTTTCCTTTCCCTTTTTAATCAGTATGATCATTTCAGTCATGTTTAACAGATTATTTCATTGCAGTTGTAAGCCACTTGTTTTTTTGGTAAATAAATACTCTTCTCAGAGAACAAACCCTTCTTTTACCTTCCTTGAACTTCACAGACCCAGAACATCTAAAGAGCCCATGTGTTTTCACATTGGATTTGCCTTAATGCATCTGTATTTTGCTGGAAGAAACATCTGGGACAATTTCAGGCAGCCTTTCAAAAATCTGGTAGCCCATATGGCAGAAAAAATGTCAGGTGAAAAAAAAAAAGTAAGTTCTCTTGTTATTGCCATGAAGTTTCACTGGTGGTTCAATGAGAACACAACAAAAGGAGTTCCTACAGGCAGCAGCCTGGTTTGCTGATGTGACATTGTGTGCCTCCAGGCCACAAAACACACACCAGCATCCTCATTCCTCCTAAGCTGGGGCATTCTTTACTTAGAACCATCACTTCTGCTCTGAGAAAACATTCAATGTCTTGCCCAAACTACTCCATGAGCATCAGATGTTTGAACTGATAACACACCATATACCAAAGCAAACCTAGGTAGTCATAATCCTCCCTGTCACCATTTCCTTAACTCAGTAAAAGAGTTGCACTAGAACAATAACACACCAACTTGCTACTTGTTTGGGGTGTGTTTTTTTTAATTAATGTTGAATTATCCAATATTAATATTGATTTTTTAATTAATATTGATTCTGAGGCATTATATTTAAACTGAATGTGCACAAAAAGCAGGTTTGCTCACAGATTTAAGTTATAGGTGCATGGTTTATTAATCACAGTAACAGCCTACATAACAGACTAGAGGAGAACCTTGGATCAAGTGGTACTCCCAAGCAGCTCATCAACACTACATTCTAAATTCTCTGGATAAGGAGACATGGTGAGAAGATATCAGACAGCCCTGAAGAACAAGGAACTACCTAAGACAAAACCCTGTAGGAACTCCCATGCTCAGAAACATCCTGAAGGTATAATTCTGCCATCAGTTCCTTTACAAGAGGGGATTAAAGAGTAGCTCCTAGAATATCTTGGGTAGAGATGACTGTCTTTTCTGAGCCAATGGTGCTCAGAAAGAGGATCAAAGAAACAAAAGCAAGAATTGTACCAAAAGCTGGAACTTTCCTCTGCCCAGGAAAATATTATAGTAAATAAGTAGGAATCACCTGAGGTCCAGATAATTCCTTGTGGTACAAAGAAGGGTAAAGGCAGGTTCTCCTAACACAGTCATGCCAATCAACTCCCATTTCCACTTAAACTAGCAACAAATTCTGTGTTTAATGACAGTCAAGACCTAACTGGACAGTGGAATTTCATTCTCTCCTCTCAAGCTTCACTCTTACTTGCTGTAAATACTTTCCTACCTCAAGCAAGCAAATGGTAAAATGATATAAAGCTACCAGCTCCTAGATTTCAGAGCAGACTTCTTGTGCCATTGGCATAGCTGAGTCCCTCCCTAAAGGCAACTGAGTACATTAGCATCTTGTAACAGCTGCACAAGTGTTCCTGTTGATGGCATTTTATGCAAGGCATTTCCTAGTTATGGAATGCAATCAGTAGACTTCTTTCCTTAAAAGGCTTTGCAAACATTGAGGATGCCTCACAAGAACTCATGCTATATTTTTTGTCCCATTTTTATGTAACATTATGGTAACAACTGTTTAATGCTCCTAAAAATAAAAATCCCTAAGCATCCTCAAGCACAATTGAAAAGTTAAAAATTCCAACAGTCAGGAGTAAAATGTTTACTACTTGCACTGTACAGATAACAGGGCTGACTTTTCAGCAGATTCCCAAAATGACATTTTGAACAAGATCAAAGTGTCTATCTTCATTAGATTACTTCTATCACTGACCTTTCAACCTTTATTAAAGGTTTTTTCTTCCCAGGCTTCAACTACAGAGTTAACATTAATCCAAATTCTGGTGTGCAGCCTCGGGCTAGCCAGTCCTACTGATTTCCTTTGCCAGCCTCACCTTGCCACTGAAGCTAAGCAAGGCCACCTGGTCAGGGCTCTGTGTAAGGCACAGGAAACCAAAGCATCAGGTCACAAATGAATCCTCCTCTTTCTCTGCACAAATGTCTAAGCAAAAAGGCTCCACATGCTGACTCAGTGCTAGTGCTTTGCTTCAGGAAGGCTGACCTAGAGCACACTTCCATCAGAAGGAGCTTTCTCTTGATCAAATTCTTCCCTCCATGTATCACACCTCTCATAGGCTTATCAACTGACCAAGCTCACCCCACAAAAGACTTACAAAAGACAAGCCCAGGTTCATCAGCCCAAATTAGGAAGATAACCAAAAGCAAACAACTAGAAGGCTCTGCAGCATGACAGAGAGCTGGGCAGGGCCCAGAGCATCATTCAGAAGGCAGTGCTGAAAATCACCTCTGTTTCCTTCCAGTTGAAGTGCAGCTTATCTTCAAGCACCAGCCTGAAAGCCATGCTAGGCACCTGAGCAAGGGAGCCATTGCTTCCCTGGTGCCAGCTCAGATGGAAAAAGGAATCTGCATGTCATCACCCCAAACCACTAGCTGCAGTTCTGCTTCTGCACAAGGGCAGCTTGGAAGTAAAACACAANGCAACCTAAGTCCTTGAAGTGCAGCTTATCTACAAGCACCAGCCTGAAAGCCATGCTAGGCACCTGAGCAAGGGAGCCATTGCTTCCCTGGTGTCAGCTCAGATGGAAAAAGGAATCTGCATGTCATCACCCCAAACCACTAGCTGCAGTTCTGCTTCTGCACAAGGGCAGCTTGGAAGTAAAACACAAACAGAACAGAAATGGTGCCCTGTGGGATCTCTCAGGGGACTCTGCCTACACTAGGAGAAAATCCCATCCATAGAAATGATGTCTACTTAAGCATGAAATCAAGTTAGCATGAGATACTCCATGCATCCTCCAGACACTGAAAGGGAACTGACAACAACTTTGCTGGAGAAATAAAGGACAACCAATTGTAGTAAAGATGTTATAAACTCACATTTCCACATGAATCATTAACACACTACACTGTCTGAAGCCTAAATGAAACACTTTTGGAACTACTGTAATACTGCTCAATAGACTGTAACAGTCAAAAAAAAGGAATACATTGCTGTTTTACATAAGAAAGGGAATAGGAGAAGATGAAAGATAGTATGAAGTCATCACAGAGATCAAATTTACGCTCAAGTGGTATATCCTGTTCACTTTAAGATTTTTCATTTCAAAAGCAGCAGATGACAGCTGATTAATTCAGAGATAGGTGATAGATGTGATTAGAAGTGCTTAGTCTCTATATCTAAGTGAAGAGATTCTCTAAGAAATATAATAAACTGACAGAAAATATAATTTATTCATTTCTAGTCACCTTTTCTTGCAAAAGATAACCACTCAGACAAGTAAAATAACCAAAGAACATTCAAAACTCCTATTTGTCATCCCTTCTCCCCTACATAGGGCAATTAGTCTGTGAAATTTGTTGCTACAAGGTTCTGACCCCAATGGCAACAGCAGAATAAATAAATGGTCAAAGTACATTTTTGTAATCAGTCAGGAGTGAGGACAAACAGAACCCAAGCAAGGTCAGCCCTGTCACTTCAGGAGCTGAGGGAGGAAAGTTTCTTCTGTCTTTCCAAGGCCTGATTTTGAACCCTCCTGCCAGTTTCATGTTTGCTTTTCTTTCTCTCATCTCCTTTTTAAGCCAGGGAGAACAAATATAAACTCTGAAGTTTTAGTTAAAAAGCCCAAATGTGATAAAGGATATTCTTAAGTTGACTGTCTTCCCAAATATTTGAACACCTATATGCACACACACATTGGATGTAGGGATTACAGCCTTACCACCAGTTTCCACTAGTATTAAGTTTACCAAGGAGGTAGGAGATCATCTTATGGAGAACATTTCATTTAGCACACAACTATCATTTTACAGAGGCCACTGCATGTGAAAGCAGAGATTTTTTACTGTGATGAAGCATATTAGCACAAACACTTCTCAAACAGTTCTCTGCTTTTCCTCCCTTTCTCATTTGTGCTTCCAGACTCTTTCCAATAATGAATTCATTTTTCCTCCACTTTATTGATATGATTTCTAGAAGTACATTCTGAGCCTTATCAGTTCCTATTTCCCAGGCATTTCCTATGCACTAGCTGACTATATGTTCACTGATTTTCTGAGCTCAAATGCCAGATGGTAGCAAGTCAAATGGTTTCAATGCTTCCATTGCATTAATTACAGTACAGCCACAAACCAAACCTTTTATCTCATCAGAAGAGATAAAGTGAGCTTAAGAAAATCTATTGTCTATAAATGCATGCCAATTGGATTTCCTTATCTTATAACTCCTTTTAATTTTGTATTAATTGAATCCTGTATCAGGCTCTTCATTATCTTGCCTGGCTTAATATTGGTCTGACAAGCCTATAATTATTCTGGCCATTGAATTTATCCATATTAAATACAGCACAGCATTATCTTCTTTGCAATCCTCTGGAACTTAACTAATATTATGAGACTTTTTGATAATAAAAATTCCATCCATTTCTTCCCACTGTATATTTCATTCACTATTCAAGTTGTAAGTAATTTTCTTTATTTTAATAAATATAGTATAAAATCCCACATGCACCTACATTATTTATTTTAGTGAGACATTGCCCCCCCTCCATTTTAATAGTTGCTAGGTTCATTTTACTCTTTATTTGCATTATTCCCACACAAATGTATAAGTACTTGGACCACTTATTTTCAATAAGCACCACAAGCTACCATCTTTATCTGGATTTACCCTAAATTAGCAAAGCTGATGCACTGTTTCAATCACACAATGCAAGACATTAAGCTCATTCATTTTCTTTTCAAGAAGAAAAAAAATCAGTTATCAGTTATAAACTTGCTTCCTTCAAAATAAGCACAAGTAATGGGACTTTGATGCAGTAAGAAGTCACAAACCTTAAGTTATTTAAGTTTCCTCTGCCATCTGTACAAAACTATAACATGGGAAAAATAAGCTAAAAAGCATTTCCTGTCAGAGTCTCACAGAAACATTCCTTTTCAATGAGAGACAAAGGTCTTTCATTAGCCAAATTAGATCAAGAACTGCTTTAAATTTCTGTTGAAATGTTGATTAAAACAAACAAACAGTGAACATGTATCCTAATTGCTTTGAGTGTGTTAACAAATCATCATATTCCATGCTTAAGCAAAAAAAAAGGTTTAAGAAATACTCAGTTATTTCAGGCATTAAGAAATACTGCAGGTTTGGGTCTAATTCTCACTACTTTCTATTTACTGTGACTGAGTTCACTTCTTTAGGAGACAGTTCTATTTCTCCTCCATCTTCTGTACAGGTTTGCTTAGAGACAGACTGCTGTCTAACAAGAACCCTCCTGAGCACTGCAGAAGCCCAGGCTCTCCACAGCAAAGCATTGTTTACACAATATCTTTGGCACTCTGAAAGAATTAGAGGTTCTCATCTCAATTTGATGACACAGAAGCCAGAAGCAGCATTAAAATGTTTAGGTCTAGAAGGGACATCCAAATGCCATCACGAATTCCAATCATAGACTGCTGGGACATCTGAGCTTCTAAGTGTCTTCTGGCAAGGAGAAAATCCTTTGAGTAAACATCACAAACCTTGTTTTCACACCAACTGGAGGGTCACATTTCAGCTCCTCACACTTTCTTGCTTGCTTTTACCTGAGTTCTGTGGAAAATGCTGCTACTCCTTTGTCTCGTGGCCACACAAGAGAACACAAACACTGCCTCACACAAAGTTCAGCAGAGACTACATCCAAATGTTTCAGCAGCTAGGAGAATTTCAGCATGAACCTGTTGGGATGACAGTGCTTCCATCACCACCCCTCTGCAAAAGCCTCTTCAATAAGCACATATTATCACTGGAGCCCAGAGATAAGCAGTGACTTGAGCAGTGCCATGCCTGAGCATGGGGACTGATGTGCAGATGCAGATAGGAAGGGCAGGACTCCTTCTCAAAGCCTGTTACCTCCCTGATTTACACCACTGCAGCTCCACAGCCCACAGAGCACTGCCAACTGCCAAAAGCTGGGCACTGAGGCAGAAGACTGCACTCCTCCTTGCCAGTTCCCAGCATCCTGCAGCCTTTATTGCTGTAAGCACTGATGACAATTGGAAGCATTCAATCCCATGTCATTCTGAGGCCATTCATTCCAAGTCTACCAGGCTGCTGCGTTTGCCAAATCAAAATGAGGGCCAAAAAATATTGGTCTGGGGTTTAATTCACAGGTACAACAATCATGTGAAAGAAAACCATATTGGGTGAAATGTGTCTACATACACACATACCCCAATCTATTAAAAGTACCAAGAAAAGCAGAATTAAGTGTAGAGCTATGACATAAGGATAAGTGTCCAGTTTACAGCAGCTAAAATGTTTGTTGCAGAAGTGTCCCTTATGAAATTGGAGTACAAAGACATGGATCTCACTGGCCTTGACTCTTTAGCTTCAGGACCATGTTTCAGTAAGTTGCTTTTTCACAGTATACAGAAAATATGGTCAGCCTGCCAAGTTTAGCAGCACAGGAGGGTAGGACATTGAGGCTCAATCTTTTGATGGCATTTGGTTCTCCTTTACTGATTATTTGCTTGTACTGAAATAATTGCAAGGAGAAATAAAAGAGGGATGGATGGAAGAGAAGAAGAATGAAGAAGATAATGAAATATATACAAAATCAATATTGAACTGCCCCAGAATCCAGGCTGGACTCAGCAACAGAAACACATGGAGTGGGACTGAAGACAGAACGAGCAGAGTCCTCTTTGGATGCTGGCCATTGAAGAAAAGGAGCTTGACCCTTCAGATCCCTCACCTTTATACCAAATATGATGGCTTGCACCTTAAATTCTTTGGATCCTACTCACAGCATGAAGTTCTTACATGAGAAATACACATTTAAAACTAATCAGCTATTGGGACGACTTCTTAAAAAAAAAGTGTTTTCATAGAATCATAAAATAGTGAGAGTTGGAAAGGACCTTGAGATACATATTTTGACTGCAAAATAATGTTAACACTATATGTTGTACACTAGAAATTATAATACCAGAGTTCATAAAAACCAAGTCATTTTGAAGTGTTTCTTCCTAGCAGAAAACTAAGCTATCCATGGAAGTCCAAGAACTCATACAAATCTAAATAATACACATCAAGAATTGACCTTAGGCAATGATATGCAATTAATGTGTGGCTGGATTAGTGTTTATTGGTGATAATTAATTATTCATTCTAAAGTCATTAACACTACCTCTCTTATCAAGTTAAAAATCAAGATAAAAACCACATACATGTCTAGCTTGTAAAAAGGTAGCCCTCATCTTTTGGGAGTTGTCTGGGGCTTGAGGGCAGGGGTTGGGTTTTCATTTCCTCTTAACTGATGGTGTCTCCTCTTCCTTCACATCCTGCAAGGGACAGGCAGCACAGCTTGCTTGCATCCCAACTGTAGGAGCAAGCAAACTTTGCAGGAAGGGAGCAAAGGATGACATCCCTTGATTAGCTGCTCCCCAACACTATCTAATTCTCCAGTTAATCCAATATATCAAATTAATCAAATCTATCCAAGTTTTCTGCTGCACAGGAAGCAATGTTAACATCACAGTCTTCAAAGAGAAGGAGCAGGAGGCCTGGTGCTCCCACACATCAATCAGGACTAACAGTGACCACTACTTCTATAGAGCCAAGGACAAAGAAGAGAGAGAGAACGAGAGATGGAGCTTTTCACTATGATTTACATGAAACTTAGGCAATCAGCCCTCTGGGCAGCTTGGCAAAGTGAAGCCTACAAATTCTTCTTATCTTAATCTTTCTTTAAAATTCTAGCCAGAGGAAGAAATTCAAGGGTACCTTTTCTGTGCAATAATGCCATCATTTATCATCCAGGCTGATATGCAAACTGACATAGGATATGGGAAAAATCTCTTTACAAGATTTTGGGATAAAATCCTAGACTCCTTGAAGTTTCTAACAAAATTTGCATGACCATTCACTGAACAGAAGTGCCTCAGTGGTCCTTATTGCTGAATGCTGGGATTACACAGCCCTGCAGCCTGTAAACTTCCAACAACAGGACTGTGCAATTCTTGCAGCTGGTTTTCCATGGATTCTTCCTAAGACTCGTTTTCTAGAGGACAGATTCTTATTTTCCTCTACAAATGAAATAGTCAGGATTTATGTTTCTGAGTGCATACACATCTCCTGATGTTAGAGGCAGAGTTTGATTAGGTGAAAACAAAACCAATGGTCTCTAGTACTGTAAAAATTACCATGGTGATTAACTCAGGCATGCTTTTGAAATTCCAGCTGGAAAGGAGCAGGACACAAGCTGAATCTTGTCAGACACTAGAGTTAACTTAGCTGTTTATCTTCTCTCTTGACTACCTGCATACCTGAGGAACCCACTGAACACAATTTGATTATTAAATACAGAGTATTCTACTACAGTCCAAAAGAGAGGTAGAGGGGAAATGGATTCAGGTTGCACCAGGGGAGGTTTAGATTGGATATAAGGAGAAATGTCTTCACTGAAAGGGTTGTTAAGGCTTGTCCCAGGCTGCCCAGGGAGGTGCTGGAGTCACCATCCCTGCATGGGTTGAAGAAACACTGAGCTGCTCTCCTTAGGGCCATGGGTTAGTGGTGTGATAGTGCTAGGGATGCTTGCACTGGATGAGCTTAGAGGTCTCTGCCAACCTTTGTAATTCTGTGACTTATGTATGAAGTTGAAGAGAAGTAGGAGAAAGTCAGCACTGTCAAAGGGCACACAAGCTTACCTAAGTACAGACATTATGCTGAATAGAAGGAGGAAGGCAAAGGGCAGGTGAGTAGAAAGAGCAGAAGACACAATGAAAAACGACAAGAGAAATGATGAACTGAGATGATCTTCCATCAAATTCCCAAAGTAAATGAGGAGTGCACTCCTAGTGCAGGCAGGACAGAAGACAGATATGCAGAGGGAACAACTTGGGAGAAGGACAAGGAAATTTGACAAAAATTCTCCCCTCAAAAAAAAAAAAAGAGAAGATAAGTGGCTTGTCAAGAGAGCATTAAAAAAGAGAAACTGAGAGCTTAATTATCACCTTATAGGAATGGAAGATAAGATACTCATGCAAGATAAGTAAAAGGAAGATGGATGGTTGAAAGCTGTAAGTGTGGACTGTTAGGTGCACAGCTGAGCCTCAGAGACCATTAGTTATAAGTGGCTGTACCAAACTGGCCAGAGACAAGTATGAAGGAGAGCATGATGAAGTTGGCAGAGCTGTGCACTGCTTGCTTGGGAAAGAATGATCTCCAGGCAGTGCTACCATCTGCCAGACAAAGCTGGAGAAGAGGAAAACTTCATCTTCTTTGTACTCTTGTATTTCTTCCTGAGGCAGACACTATGAAACTTGTTAGAGTAGGACAAGATATTTCCCTGGAAATACAGAAAAGGATTCTGTGAGATGGGAATTGGGAAAATCTTGGTCATAGGAAAACATATACATAATACTGATTTCCCCCCCCCCCCCCCCCCC
>VWZO01017563.1:466043-589872 GCA_013396975.1 Bucco capensis
CTGAGAATATAGAGCTTTCCCCAAAACACTCCAATAAGCATCTGTTCAGCAGCAGGAAAGGTGAGAGCATCCTGAACTCAGCCCTGCATCAGCCCACAGCCTCAGGAAGGGCAAGGGTAAGGTCCTGCCCGTGGAACAGGGCAATCATCAGATACAAGAAACACAGGAGACAAGACCTAAACATGAACCACAAGTGCATGAACAGAATGGTGTAAGAGAAGGCAGCAAATGGAAGCTAATAAAACCTATTGATTAAATAAATCTAGTTCAACAAGGACTGACTTAGCAAAAAGACTGAAGCTCAAAGCAGTTGGCAGTAGTCCCAGGAAAGAGTGAGCATCCTGTCCAGAAGAGTAAGTCAAAAAGGGAGATGGGATAGGACACTAGCATTCCAATGATGAAAAACACTAATCTATTCCAATTTGGAGAGCAGAGACATATCATGAGAGACATATGATAATAGTTTTTATTACTATACACTTATATGGTGATGAGTATGGTCAAAAGAATATGAAATGAGTATGAGTGATCAGTCACAGAGGAAGATAGCCCTTAAATAACAGCAAATAATGCTGCACACACACTTAGATATTCCTGTATTGCTGAAATCCATAGCTCTACTGTGAGTAAATACTTATATTTTACTAGGGTAAAGGAACCATGCCAAACTGATCAGACCATATGACCATTTTCAACACAATCTCAGCTCAACTCAGCATCCAAAGAGCCATCAAAACAGCTTAAGTTTGCACTCAGAGCATTGCAGAGAAAGCTGGAAGCTGCTAGGTGAAGATAACACCAATTCTTTCCTACTCTTCTCTTTAGCTGTGTGGCACTTGTGAAGCTGCCATTTGCTCTATTAGGAGTCCTAATGAGCTACACAGAGCCTCCCCCCACAAGGACATTGCTGTGTGCCACCTCAAAGGGAGCTAACAGCATCCTCCAAATGCAATTAGAACCTTTCAGGAGGTAAAGCTCAAGCTGTGTTTGGGTAATGGGAAGTTAACTCTCTACTACATTTCAGGGACAGACACACCAAAGCTAATAAATTCCTCTCATGTCTTCAGATTATTAACACACCTACTGGCAATGTCAAGATGCTAGTTTAAAGAATTGCAAATATGAAAGAGTTCAATAATCTGGTTTATGACAGCTGACTGACAAAGCTAATTAACTGCCTGCAGAAGATTCTCTATAAATGAAGCAACTTCTGTCTGAACATATTTCCAAGAAGAACAAAATGTTCATTTTGTCTTTCTCTCTTCATATCCTCTCCCTTCTAGCCCTCTCAATCCCATCAAATAGCTGATAAAAAGCTTCCATGATAGTATTTATCTGCTGCTCTTCCTATGGTTGGGTGGTTTCTTATTTTCTGTGCCCTTTGTAGCTCCCTGCTGCACACTTCTCCCCTGCTCTTAGACCTTTTGGTTACAAGCTCTCTTTTCAGGCACTCTACACAAAACACTTTCCATCTCCCCTTGTGTCCTGAGGGAGTTTCCTCTCTTGAGTATCTACAAGCTTTTCCCAGCTGTGAGCTTGTTCTTTCACAACATCCACCTGCTCCAGGTATTTTTCTCACCATGAATCATTTCCAGAAAGAAGAATGACAGAATCCTTAAGGCTGGAAGAGATCTCCAAGACCATCAAAAGCCCAACCACACCTAGCACTAACATGCCACTAAGCCATGTCCCTAAGGAGAGCAGCTAAGGATGCTCTTTGCATCCAATTCTAGATGCACAGAAGGAAAATAGTGCTTCAGGGGTTTTTTTCCCCTCACTTGACTCCTGGAATGTTACAGTTTGGATGGAATTTTTATCCCGAGGAAGCCAATACTGATAGCTCTAGTTATTATTAGCCTTTATTAAAAGCAGGCACACTATGTTATTCTGCCAGCACATCTCAATCTTGGCCTGAAAGACACCATTATGCCCATTCTGCAGTCTCTTCTTGGGGAGGACAACCTATTTTTTCTATCAGATAATGTGCCACTTATATACAATGAATGTACAGTACAGCAAATTCATTTACCTGGTGCCTAATATTCATTTCAAATGAAGGGTTCTGACAGTCCTGAGCTTAGGAATATGCCTGCAAAACCCAAATCAAGGCACCTGCAACAAGAGCAAGAGCTGTCTGATGAAGATGAACAACATCTGACTTCTCTTCCCAACAGAGCCCAACTCTGAATGTAAACACTGTAAATATTGAGCATTGCAGAGAGAATAAGAGCAGGACTGGAAATGCTTCTTCTTTTGAGGCTGCTGTTAAATGCTGCCTGTGACACAGAGCAGCAAGCAGAACATTAATTCATCTGGATTTTTCCTTTTGTCATCACAAGTTCTTGAAAAACTAGAGATACTCTTCATACAAAGCAATTTATTGCCTAGATCATCTTCTAACACTAATAGAACAGAGTGAAACTATTACTGCACTTTATTGTAAACACCAAAAAAAGAAATAGCATTCTGCTCTCTAAAAAAATCAGAGATATTCACATATGAACCTCTCCATGGCCTCAAAACTTAACTTCATGGAATGGGTTGGTTTAGAATCAGCTATTTTGCACAGTTTCAATCCAAAATTAGACTGGAATTAGTGCTTTCCTCTCTGTTGTCACCTAAATCAGACCTGAAGATAACTCTTAACAGACCAGCTGGGCATTAGATTTTGTGGAATAAAAAAAACACATGAGCATATGTTTAAGTATGCATATAGATAACTGGTAAATAATCCTTATTAATGAGTGTGTCAGAGTCCAGCCACAGATGAGTCACTTGTCCCCAACTCTCTTTAAAGCTCCCTGCTTGTGCTTTGCATTTAAGGTCTATGCTAGCTAATTAGGGAATTTCAGTAATCTATTTTTAATATGTACCATCTTCTGTTCTTTTTAGTGCAGCCTTAAGATAGGCTTTTATCTTTACTGCTGTGCACAGATCATCTGAAAATATAAGTTCTCTACTACATGACAACTCATAATGAGCCTTAATGAAGCTTGGGAACAGCTGTTAAAAACTCCAGTTGAATAGGTTTGCCCAAGCAGCAGTAGCTTTGGACACTTTTGCTCTTCCAGCACTGTTGAGTCATCTGCTCCCCATACATATAATGAGGGGAAAATCAAAACTGAAACACTAAAGCAGCTTAATCCTTTTTCCTTAGACATTTTATTTTAATCAGAGTTTTAATAAGTACATTAGGAACCATCATCTATTAAGCCTTTCACCTTTTTAATTACATCCCTGCTCTCAACATCCACAAAAGCAAATGTTATGCAAATTCAGCTCCGAATCCATGTTCTTACCAAGAGCACAAGAGATGCAGTGCAAACTCCATTTTTAATTATACTATAGATTAGAAATTACAATAAGCTCTCACAATTGCACATTACCTAAGCTAAAACTCAAAAGATTATATATTTTGGGTAGGATAAAGGACTATGAAGGTTAACCACGACTGAAACACACCAACCTCAATACTTCATATTGTTTGTCTTCTCTCCTTGACCTTTCATTTCTCAGACACCAAGCACACCAGGACACTCCAGGTTTTTGTACAGCTCTTCTGATGACAAGGATGTGGAGCTTCCCTTCAGGTTGTTGGGGTTTGGGTTTGTTTTTAAACAGATTTTGCCAATCATTCAACTGGAACAGATGGGAGCAGTTCACTTTCATGTATCAACTGCCAAGCACTACTTCATGAAGGGTTGGGTTTTTTTTCCTCCAACCTCTTGCTTCTGCTCCAGCAGCACCTATCTACAGGCCTCATCTCCTCTCCTGGGCAGCCCACAGCTGCAGCAATGAGGTAGGAAAGTTCAAAAGCACACAGCTTTACTCTAGAGCCAAGGGATGAGTAAGAACTCAGATCACAGGAGATAGCACAAGATAAACAATCACGCTGAACTTGATAAGCAGAATCCAGAGAACACCTGATAAACTTGCCCCTCATCCCTCCCTCAATCAGTGTTTCCCAATAAATGTTCCAAAAAGCCAACAGTCCCTGCTTGCCAGTGCTAACAGTCTGAATGATTTACATCCACCTGAGAGAGCCAAAACCTAGCCACAGGCATTGGCCTTCAGATCTCTCATTGAATGTTTCTGAGCTTTGAATGTTTCATTATGAAATTTCTCAGCTGTTCTGTAGGGAAATGCCAAGAAATAGAAGATTCTTAGTAGATCTGTATGTGCTGAGCAATAGGAAGCTTGTCAATGCCCTGGCCCAGGGAAGGAAATGTAATGAGTCCTAGCAGCAGCATCAAGAGAGCCACAACACCAAAGGAGATCATCACCCCAACAGAAGCCTCAGGGGGAAGCAGGGGACCACTGGACACATCCAACAGCAAACATGATACTCTAGTAGGACTGGTTTCATTCTGAGCTGGTAGGATCTTGTGCAAAATAAGCAACTAGCAAACCAAGCACCACTTTCAGATTGTGGCAGAAAGGTCTCTGTAGTGACAGCAACTAGCAGAAAGCACTGAATAAAAGATACCTTGATGTCACAGTTAACTTTTCAGTTGCAAAAGTCTGAAGACACATGACTTCCCCTTCCTTGCTACCACTGCCTTCACTGGCATTAGCCAAGTCTACAGCACAGCCCCACCATAGCACACACTTCTGGAATGGTGTTCTGAAGTGACAAGTCAAAGGATGAGATCCTAGCATGCCATCAGCAAAACCAAGCCCAGAACTGTTTTCACATCTAGCAGAGCACTAAAAGGAGAGTTATCTGAACAGATGTGTGTGCATAATAACTCCCTGGCACCTCTGCTGGTATCACCCACCACTTCCCCAGAGACTGCCAGGAAACATGGGCACCCTGCAAATTGCCCAGGAAAACTCAGAGCATTTTGCCAAATGTGCCTCTTCAGCTGACAGTCACACTGGCAACAGCAAGAGCAGAAACATGCCTGAGACCTCCTAGCAGTTCCTCCCAGGGGGAGAGAAAGAGTACTACACATTTGCACAGCCTGTATTTCACATGTGCTTGTCAGCTGTAGAGATGGCAAGGATTTTAGCCACATATTGTACAAAGCCATGTTAAAAGGAAAAGCTTTCCAGTTTGAATCTGTGCTATCTATTTCGTGAGCTGCTTCAGCATGCCTGGAGACACCTGAGAACTAGCTCTGTGCCATATGTGCTTTGCAAACAGCAACAAAGGGTGTTACAGCAAACATTGCTGTTACTTTTGCTCTGCTTCTGTATCCTGTGGCCAGTGAAAGTCTAGCACAAGAGAGTATAAACTATGTGAAATGGCTTGTTATAAAATAATCCATTAATAGGGAAATTTATCTAGATGTTTCACTAATAATTTAGTGGAGAAGTAGAGAACTATCTGCTTTTCAGTGTAAATGATCTTTAAAACATTAATATCCTTGAATTGCCTGTCAACTACCTATTTTGTGACTGCTCCAGGTTTATATTTGCTTGGTTTTTTTTCTTCTCCTCTCCACAGATCAACAGTGAGTGTTCAGTATCACCTGCCTGGACCTTAATGGGGAAAATTGCCTACTGCTGATGTGTTTCATGCTGAAAAACATACCACACATTCCATCTCTGCTCATGTTTCTTAGTTTTCCATCCAGAAAAGAAGTCTTGCATGGCATGCTGAGCTATTTTAACAGCCACTTAAAAGTGAATTGCCAAAATCCTTTTACAACTCTGAAAACTATAATGAAGAGCCACTACTGAATATTTATTAATGTATCCAGAGACAGATGAAAGACTAGCATTTTCCTTTGCTTAAGGAGTTTACTAGCTCTAGTATATCACTTTATCATCCTGCTTTATGGAGGGGGGTTTATTGAGCCAGTTTCCCTTATAGGAGGATAAAACTCACTCTCACAAACAGACCCTCAAAAATAAAAGCACACCAACAAGTTTTAACAATCTGTCCATCCTGCAGCTTGAAAACTGAACTGATTGACAGCTTAAATATCTGGCAGCCTGGCCACTTGCTACCTGCCCTCAGCACTCCATGATGCACTGATCCTGACAGGACACAGCCCTGGGTATGGAAACAGCTCTCAGGACACAAACAGGGGGTAAATATGGATATGGTCATCTTTCAACTCAGAGCTAGCCCCTTGCCACTTCCTTTTATTAATGCACTAAAGGCAATCCCCAGAAAACTGCCTAATGTAATCTACCATATTTTGCAAACTCTGGCTTCATATTATCAAACCACAGAAATCATCAAGTCACAAAGAGCCATAAATAAGGGAAAGCTGATTAGGAGCCTATTAAGCATGTGCTTTTATGACTGCAAGACTTCAGTGCAATAGATGTAGGCATCTCCATCTTCTTAGAAGTGCTTAGTTAGGCTGCACACTTGCAATGGCTTCTCAGACCACTGCAGTGCCATTAAACACCAGTACATCACTGTGGCTTCTTCACTTTTCAGCTCTCTTCCCATTAAACAAGGACCATCAGCCACAGACAGAATGCATTTCAACAGAGGCAGCAATACCAGAAATGTCCCAGCACAAGTTAGCAGTTAGTTCTCCTTACCCATAACCACAGCAGTATGCTAACCTAAGATATTATTACTCATTTCTTGATGAAATCCTAACCAATTTCAGAACAGTGTAAACAAGAAAAATCTCTTGAACCATGCCTAGCTGTACCATGAGTTTGGTGGCCCTCATGAAAACAGCAAAGCTTTCATTTATGTTTGCTATTTAAAGCTACCAAGAGAGTGATGATGTCATTTATATTAAACAATTTATAATTACTTAACCATACTTAGAATTAGCACCCAAGACATAACACAGTAGCTGTATAAACACCTAAACCCTCTCATTTTATATGATATATTTACTTTTAACTGAAATGTACTTACATGAAAGTGATAACAGTCACCTAGTAGGCCAAGCCTGTTCACTTTATGCTCTTAGTCACCTTGCAACTCAATGAGGAATCATACAACACAGGCCATGGGCTCTAGCTTTCCAACCAGATCCCTCCATATCTTTTCCCACAGTTTAATTTTAGGGATGGTATCAAAGGCTGAGCTGCTTCCTGAAACTAAAGGGATATGGATAAATCCCAATCTGGATGTTGTTGGTAAGCCAAAGTTTCCCCAAATGAAACAGTTGGGCTTTAAATCTCCAATACATTTAGCAAATTTTCCCTAGAGGAAGAATGAAAAAAAAAAAAAAAACCCAAAATAAGAAGTCTTGGCAGCTGAAGCTGGCACTATGTCATTCATTAACTGTTACAGTGCTTACATGCCCCAAAACCCTAATGATGTCCTCAATACAAATCATGCAGCTTTGCCATAAAATAATGAGCCAACTTAAACCTGGGTGCACTTCCAGGGAATAACTTAGAGCTAAGCCAGTGCTAAATATGACCCATGGCACAGCACTGCCTTAAAATGGGCTATTTTGTGTGCAATAGCTGCTGGCTTCATGCTGACACTTTGCCAAGCTACCAACTTGGCAACATTTGAAGTGGTCTTTCATCACATTTCAGTGAAATTACATTCTTCTGCAAAACATGCTCCTGACAAACAATAAACTGACAGACAGCAGCCTCACAAATTCAAGGTACAACTACTCAAACACAGCCAGGGCTAAATAAGTCAACTAATTGGAATAAAATAGATGGCCCATTAATGAAGCTTTTTCCTTGAGTGGAAGCATGCTGCTAGATGCAGATAGAAGACACAAAATGCTTGAGCTTTTCTAGAAGAAGTCTTTTCTTCCCACCATAAATGTTCATAATTTAACAGAATGCATTTTTATCACTAAGTTGCATAAATTTGTATTGTTATGGAGCACATTCAGTCAAAAGTTCCTGACTAATTCTGTCTGCAAGCTGCTAAATCTTAAGTCTTAGTTTGTGACCCTCTCACCAGAAAAGCATGAAAGATAGTATTGAATTTTTGGTGGTACCTTCAAAACTGCCAGGTTAACCCTTCTCTAGATTATGACTTCTGTAGGAGTTTAGAAAACACTATTAAGCAGTATTAAACATCCCTAAATGAAAGAAAGAGCTGATAAAAGACAATGTGGGCATGTGTAAAAACCATATTGTCAGTATTCAAAACATCCACTGATTTCTAACATTCCTGCAGGAATACAGCAGGGCACTGAGGGCTTTGCTGTTGCTGAAGGAGATTCAAGAGTTGTCAGATTGCCAAAAGAAGTCATTTTAGGCAGCAGCTAGGCATGCTGTCAGCAAGGCCTCTTCACACAACATGGCAAACCAGTGGCAAGCACACTTCATGGCTTTGGGATTAACAAATTACTGCAGGGGATGGATGAAAGGGAGCACATTCTTGTATGACAACCAGAGAGAAAGCTATAAGAATTAGTAGATAATCCACTTCCTGGCATTGAAAAGTCATCCTGCTGCAAAACACACTCAAAATCTGCTTGCTTTCTTGCAGGTAGAAAATACATTAGCAGCACAATCTTACAGTTGTGGCTTATTAAGAAATCAATCTGTACAGTATTTGCTTTCAGCACAACTGTTCATCTTTTCAATCACAAAAAACTGCTAGGCAATATTGAATCAAATATGTAATTTACAAGTCAGCAGGCATCTCTGGCAATATAAATCCAGGACAATAGGTTGTAGTGCCAAGAATTCACTGACAACTCCTGCCACCTCCTCATTTACTGTTTGCATGAGCTGGAATGCACCTAGTCTGAAAGATTTTTAACTAATGATTATTATCCTTGATCTGCAGAAAATCACTGTGATGTGTAGAAATGAGTTTCACAAGAATCCTTACCCTCTTGGCAGAGAAATTAATTTAGTGATGATACACTGCTTATTAAAACAGGAGGAAAAAGGAAAAACAAAAAACCCACAACAACCAAAAAAATCTAAAGCATAGTTAAAATTTCAACAAAATAGATTGATCCAAATAATCACCATCCATATTCAGAACAGCAAAGAAGATTTTTCTGGAGATAAAAGAGTTCTAGGAATGCCTTTGCCACAGATAATCCCTGCAGCATACTGCACAAGGAATTATTCTTTCATAAACTCTACTAAGACCATTTGGTAATTCTTTAGGTCTCAAGCCTTCTGAAGGTGATAAGCCTTTTCTCCTACATTTCTAAGTACTATTGAAGGCTAGTTGGGGGGGGGGGTGGTTTGGGGGGATTTTTAAATGTATCTTTAGTTACTGAAGCTGTTTTACACCTAAACCACAAAACAGTATTTCCCAGTCACTACATTAATAATTATTAACATCATGGTTTGAACCTAGCCTTCCATAACATCCCAAACCCACAAAGAACAAGCATTCTCAAGTAATGACACAAGCATATTTGAGTTCACAGGAGCAGCTCACTCCTCATCACAAAACATGAAAAGCATTAAGGCTTCCTGTGAGATATTTTGAGCCATAAAATAATGGCCTTGCCCAAAAGTCTCTCTTCATGTCCTTCTCTACACCACAGCCCCAGTAAGAGTCCTGAGGAGCTGCTGTAGCTGGGTTTGTCTGCAGAGGCAGAGCAGCTGCACACATTGCCCACTCCCTGGCACACAGCAGTGTGCAGCACAGAGGGAAACACTTAGCCAGCTCAACTCCTAGGAAGTGCCAAGACTAACTCCTTAAGCAAGCTTAGATCTACATTACACACAGTAGCAAAAACACTAGACCCTCACTCAGCAAGCAATTTGTGCAATACCCATTTTGTTCTACTATGGGAAAGCTTCGAGCCATCACTACTCCTTAGAGGAAGGAGAAGCAGGAGAAAAGGGACCGAAATTGCTCTGTGAAGCAGCACTGACTGCTAGAGTTTTACTGGAATAACAACAAGTACTTATGCTTTGCAGATTTTAAGACAGTTGTCTGTTGCATTACAGTGACTAAAAGACTCTTTTTTTCTTACTGAAATAAATCCTACATAATTAAACGTGTAAAAATAACCAAAAGCAAGCACCACACTAAACAAATCAATCAGAAGAGGGTAATGCTTTCCAGTGCCAAGCTTTCTTAGAAGGCTGCTCATTTTTGAGGAAAGAAACAATATTTACAGTACTATGAGGATATCTCCACTAGCAATACTCATTATTTTGGACTCTACAAGACTAGAGAATCAAGTTGTTCACTACACCACTTCTTAACTAAGGCTAGGAAATCACTAGATCTCTGAATCAACAGCAATAAGAGGAACTGGCACAAGCATTTGTTGTAGCACAGGCAGTTGCCCACCTCCCAAGCCAGAGGAAACATACCTTGATGATCAGATGGGCTAGGGCTCAACAAGTCCTGCAGCTTTTCTCCTTGTGGAAACCACTAAAAGTGCTCCCTTGCACAAAGTGCCTTCAGCCCCTAGAAGAACAAACACATCTCCTTCCCAAGGAGACAAAGGCAAAACCTCCAGGCACAACGGAGGAACAAAGAAAATGGAAGAAAGTTCCAGACCTTTCTTCCTTATCTGCAATCATTAATTGCACCTGGCAGTGTCTGCTTTGCCATGGAGCACTAAGTGGTTTCACCTGCAGGCTATTTCTGCTCCCTCCCCTCCCCAGAGCACTGAGCTAGTCCCTGCTGGGCTGAACAAGTTACTTGCTTGCAACCAAGATGTAGTCTGTTCCTTTCTTGCCAAGTATAGTGCATAGAATCTGTTCTATCAAAGACATGCACTTAAATTTTGAGCCTAAGTTTAGCTAATAATGTTTAAAGAAGGGTGGTTTTCTGATTAATAAAATTAACTATTCAGTGAGTTGTCAGGAAGCTCTTTCCCCCACCTGAGTGCCTGGCAGTACTGAATGTTCCTGAGCTGGGATATGTTACCTGTTGTAGCCAATGCCATTTCTCTTAATAACAGTCTTTTTTATTCCGTGCTAAGTGCACAAGCTCAGTGCCTCAGTCTCCTTTTAGCATTATTCCTTAGGCTTCAATGAACACTCTATATGATAGCCTTCAAGATCTTGCCCCTCTTCATCTTTGTTACGCTATTTCCTTCTAGTTCAGGAGTTACAGTCCCCAAGTCCACGTCCCTTCTCCTCCACCCACTCTCAGCACACTTTACATCTCAGTGCTTGAACACAGCAGAGCTCTAAGCATGCCCAGCACTCACTTTAGGCAGACTTGATGGTTAGCCTTGCTAACCAGTGTGCCACAGGGGTAAGGACCCCATACCATGCTCCAGAAAAACAAAGGCTCACCCACAACTCTTCCAAAATTAACAGTACTGTGATTTTAACTGTGCAAACCTAACATTGTGTTAAAAGTTTAAGGCAATTTTCTTTGCCTTTTCCCCCTTCTTAGGGCAAGGGCACAAGATCTTTGCCCAGCACAGGAGCAGACACCCTGAAGATGCTCAGAAGCAGAGTTGTCACCCAGCTCTGCTAACTACTTGGTTGCAAGAGTCCTGCTAGCATTGATGGATCACAAAATACTATTGCTAAGGGATGCTTGATCTTCCTATGCCAATCCTCCAGTGCCAGCTGTGCAGACACTGCTAGCTCGAAATTCCACCTTCCCTGTTCATGGAGAAGGCACTAGCACTGACACAGCAATAGATAGTTGGGGTTCCATCACAGGATAACAGCTGGCAATAGGCTGTAGTTTACAGTTTGTTTTTTTCAGAGAAGTAGAGTAGGTTTGGGCATGAAGACATAAATTCATAACAATCCTAAATAGTGTCACTAAATACTAAATTGTGGAATCAAAAAAATGCAGATTATGAATGGTAAAGTGAAAGATTGCAGCAGCCAAGCATGAGTCTTCAGCTGGTGACATTTAATTTAACACTACAGTGAGAACAAGAACACTCACAATGCTGGAAGATGATATCAGAGAAAAAAAAGGACAGAATCTGAAAATTTATTCAGACAAAGATAAAGTCAAACAACACCAAAAAAATCATGGTGACTTCAGTGCAAAGATGGGTACAACTACACTAGTACTCAATAGTGCATATTATTAGAAGGGATGTGTTTATGAGGCTACTCCACTCCTCCACAACTTTGTGAGCCTACATACATGGGCTCTGTGGAGGGACACACAGGCCTCCAGCAGCAAAGGGGGGAAAAGTCACTGTTCTGCCCAAAAAGGCAGGAAAAAAAGATGTATTTTTCAGAGAGGGCAAAGGGACCATTCCTTCCCAGGCCATTGCTCAAGATGTTCCCACACTCCTAGCTCCTAGGCTCATCATGGGCTGTTCAGCACTGGGGAGGGAAGGCAAATGCACTGCAAGCACTTGCAGCTGCAGCACCCAGGCTGGTAACACTAAGCTATCATTTCAGGGTTCCTGGTGGTTAACTCACTTCCAGAGAAATTCAAGCCTGTAGTTAAAATCTAGGTGTTGAGCTTCATCATTCTCCAAGCCTTCTCTCCTATCAAGAACTGCTTCCTCTGGGATTGTTGTGATTTGTTCTCCACTCTGCATTTCCAAGAGTAGCTATAATAATCAATTCTTGACAAGGACTACTAGAGATACAGACTGTGGTCCTCAGAAAGAGCAGGATGAGTGCACTAAAGACTGAAGGCACCTCATGTGTGAATCTAGAACTGTACCACTTGTCTGCAACACCAACCTCTTGTTGCTCTCCAGGACACTGGAAGTTTTGTTTGCCATTCCTAAAACAAAACAGGGTAGCTGACTGTTTCTTATACAATATACATCTGGGCTTTTTTCACCTTCTAGCTCAACAGATTGGGCTTTGGAGGGGATGATCCTTGTCTGTATGCCATGGTTCATACAGAACCTAAAGCAAGAGCTGCATTTGCTTGTGTTCCTGCCCTGGTTTGCCAGCTGACAGCTTTATTGGCCACGTTAGTGATGTCACAGATTTCCTTTGTATTTCAGTCATCTGGAGTGGCATTTGGAAAGGGCATTTCCTATCTAAAATCAATAGCTTCTCTTGCTGCTGTAATATTTCTTCTCACTTAGAAATATTACTCAGAATATAAAAGCAATTGATTGTAGGCAGAAAATTTACTTGCCAGTTACTGATGGAGAGAAGAATACAAACTGTCCTCTAGCTTAAGGAGTTGCAGCTGGTGACACCCCAGCACTAAGCAGCACATGTCTTTCAGAGGCACCAGAGCCTTCTCAAGCAAATGTCTGCTTTTCCTTCTTAAAAGTTGAAACTCAGTGTGCTTTATTCCAATAAAAACATGACCACAGATTCCTAATGCTAGATTTCTCAGAGATCTGCTTTCCCAGCAACTGGATCAGAATATCCTATTCTTGTATTAAGGTGATAAAAATACAAGTGTTTCAGGCTGGCTCTTGACAAGTTAAATGACATAATGCTGCTTACATCCAACAGACTAATGAAGATAATAAAGACTTGTATCCCAAACTCAGGGATAAACCTGCTCTTGTCTATTTTTTTAAGTAGGATGAAAAGAACTTATCCATTCTCCTTATTAACTGGTTTCTTGTAATTTGATTCAATTCTAAATACATCTAAAGTATATACTTCTACATACTAGACTTCTAACACTGCAAATGTGCATAAACAGAAGAAGGAGCTAAGAAGAACACACCAATAGGCTCATTTGGGCAGATGGAAAATGAAGAGAAGGTTGTCATGAGAAGAGTCAATCAGTCCCTTTATGCTTCACTCATTTTTTAGGTAGGCTACTTTACCCACATGGCAACCTACCCAAATTTGGTTTGCCCAAAATTCATTTTACATCAGTTTGGTCTGTTGCCCAGTAAAGAACTTAATAATTTTTATCAAAGTGAAGAAATAAATTGACTGCCATCTTAGGCATCCCTTCTATCTCAGCCTCTTTTCTCAGCCATTCTACTTATCTGCTCTGCAGCATATGAGTGTCCAACTAGATAAGGGCAACTATCAGCAGCTTTGCACTTGATCCACTTTGAAGCTATCATACTCTAGCACTTGAAGAGTCACTGTCACTTCTGCTCAGCCCAATACTAAATAGCTCTTGTTGTTTCTATTCTGTTCTGCTTTTGTTCTTCTGCCTCCTAGCCAGACCCACAAGTGCAAGCAGGAAAACTGATTGTTCCACACTTTTTTTCTGAGTAAGGTGGAAACAGGAATGATCAGTAACCCTGGAATAATTCTCTCATCCTAAATTTCACCTTGATTTTCAAGACTCAAACCCTTTGAGAATTTGGGTTATTCACATCAACCCAGCTCATTTTGCACAAGCCTAACCTCTCCAAAAGGTGAGGATCCTCCTCAGGAGCAGCACTTGTGCTGCTAGCCAGGATTTCTTCCGACACACCAGCTACTCCCAAGACTTTTCCATGCTGTCATTGCCCTCAAGATTCTTTTCACAGCTTCAGTAACAGTGGCATCTGCAAAGGGGAGCTCTAGCCACTTGAAACTCATTAAAACATACTTGAGATTGACAATGAGTTGAAAACATCTGTCAGACTTAGCCAAGATTTCAATCAAGTGTGATGTTGCTGTGTTACTCTGCTACATTGACTTAATAAATGACTTGGCTGCTGTCAATGCAAGGGAAGTTGGCTTCTAATTACTAGCCTGGGTTTTTTTCCTGTATCCAAAATGTACTTTCACTTAAAAGTTCACCCCCTGTGTGACATGCATGAAGATTAATTGGCTGACTCTAGAAGCTGAGGTAAAATCAAGTAAGAGAATCATTTTTACTATGCTGGATTAGGCATCAGCTAAGGCACAAGATAGCATCCCTGGAAGTCTCCAAGAGAAAGGAAATCATATGCTTCTCCCAAACTGCTTAAGAGGAAATAAATTACTTGATACTTTCAGCCCCTTGGCTTTTTTTATGGTTGTTTGGGTTTTTTTTTTTTAATTAATCTCAACTCTTAGCAAAAAAATCTGCTAAGATTGTGCTGTAATTAGTTTTACAAATCATGTCCAGGAAAACCTTTGAGTTACACAAGTTATTTTTCAAGTGGCTACCTAAATAAAGATATGCCAAAGTAAAACAAATCAAAGTGCTGTATTACTAGTTCAAATGGAATGGGAAAGCAGGAGCACAAAGTTAATTCTTACTTCCAGAAGGACAATGTTTCCTTTCAGATGTTAGTACTCTGGGGACTGATGAGCTTCACCCTTTCTCTTCACTTTTTTTTTTTTACAGCATTCATTAGATTCAAAGATGCTACACAGGGATTTCCTGAGCTCTCCCTTCTTCGGAATGGTCCCATGAACAGGATACTTTAGAACAACAAAGAGTTGTAAGTACAGTAATGCCCTCTAAAAAAATCAACAGCTAGGAGTCCAGAAAGCTGCTATAATACCATTCAGATTATATACAACTTTTATGTTAGGCATATGCTATATATGTATATCTAGTAAATGTGTGTGTATATATATGTATATACAGTAAATCTGTAGGTGCCAATGTAAAATAAAAGAGCAAATCTAAAAGTAATAAGACTTTTAATAGAAATAATAGAAAAAAATCTATTTTCCTTTGCTCGCTGTGCAGGAGCTTTAGGAAAGAAGAAAAGTGTTAATCTTTGGGTTATCACCCATGACCAAATCAAGACATCCCTTTCCTTAACTGTATTTTGAAATGACACTTTGGGCGGGGGAAGGAGGAGGATCAAGGGCCAGGCTTAGACTAGAGTAATAAGGTATGTTTAACCTAAGGGCTACTCATACTCTGTGAGCAAACTAAGACATCAGAAGATTACACACAGATTAAGGTGAAATCTAGTTCAGGTAAAGATGGCAAAGATCTAATCTTCATAAAAGTGTAATAAGGTTCTTTGAGGCTTTTGAGTCCCTAGGATTTAATAGTAATATCCACTGGCAGCTTAGTCATTGAAGCCCTTGGTGCTGTTCCAGGCACTCCAAGTCATCCAGAGAAGATGTCTGCTTCTGCCAATTGAGACATGCAAATTTCTTTTAGAGAAGGCATGAATAACCCACTCACTCATCCTCAGCTTCAACCACATGAAAAGGCATGTGTTGAGCAACCAGCCCCACGTTACTATTTGTAAGGGATCTGCTATAGCTACCCTCATTTCTCTCCCTTGTCAGAAGAGGGACAGAGAAGATGATGAAACAGGCAATGTCAGTCTCAAGATCAGGGCCAGGAGGCATACCTGCAGCACAAAAAGTTCTCTAGAAGCTCCTATGAAGCATCTCCTGGTCTCTAACATGTCATTGATATTCACTTCTCAAAGACTGTCATTTGAGCTCACTGGTGAGCTTGTGATTTCTAGCTGATCTCTTGTCTTTCTCATCTAACCAGAAGAGAATTGAGTGGGTGAAACAGAACAGAAAGTCATTCCTGCAGAGACTATCAGGGCTATGCTTTCCTTAGGAGGAACATTCACTAACCCTTCTGTTGAACCACTTTTCATCACTTATCTCTATAGTTTCACAATGAAATAACATGCTTTACTCTGTTTTCTTAAGAACACTGCACCAATGCTTCTTAATGTATTTTATCACAGAATCATGAAGCTTGGAAGAGACCTCTAAGCTCATCAAGTCCAAGCATCCCTAGCACTCCCATGCCACTCAGGATCCTGCAGAATGTAGCTCTGCTGCACATGTGTGGCCTCACAAACTCAGTCTGCTCTGCATTACTACTTACCACATTCCACTTGTGCTTTTAGCATCATTCTGAACAATATTGAATAAAAATGATGAGAAATTGCATATCTAAAGCAAGAAAATGAGTCTAACACTCATTTAGCAGCAACATAACATGCACCAAAGCATATAACTGCAATAAAAATAAGCACATCTTCACAGCGAGATGCAGCAAATTTTGTTGTGACCTCAGGAGAGTAAACTCAAGTCTCAGTTTAGTCATATCAAAAGGACAATATCCTTCAGCTAATAACTATTAATAGATATTAATTTATATAATATATATACTATATTATATTTCTATAATAGCTAATTTTAGAATGTACATTCTCTTCCTTCTTATCTCATCTCATGCTTTGACTTCTATTGACAAAATGCTCAGCTCCTAGAAACCACCTAGCAATGACTCCTCTGAAAAAAATCAGTGCTTCTAACAGGTAGAGGAAAAACTCCAGCCTGCTCCTTAAGATAATATTTAAAAATCCTAACTAGTAAACTATACAATATTTAGAAACATTAAAAGATCCAGGAACCTTGCAAAAATATCATGGTTTTACTGTGAGCCAGAAGATGAACCTTGTCTTTTAGGTTACCAAAACAGTACTGGTAGACACATGCAAAACTGCAAATTAATGGGGCAATGTGGCACTTGAAAAGAAGCTGACACCTGTCAATGTGCTTTTAAAAAGAAATGTCCTATGTAGCAAAAATGGTAGAATACTGATCCTGATCTGTTCTGATGAGTCCTCATTCAAAATTAGGACTCTATTCACCAAAACCTCTCTTGACTTGCCTTTTTTGGGGGGTGGTAGAAAAATCAGAACTTGTGTTGTAAAAAATACTACTTGCAGAACTGTGCCAAAAGGCAGCATTTTGACATTTACCATCTTTTTTTTTTGTTTAGACTCTCAGAAGGTTTCATTTTTGTTAACTATTTTTTAAGGCCTCAGCTTTTTTTAATTGATGCAGTTTCTTCCTCCTCCCATTTGCCTGAGTATTGTGTGGTTTTTTTGAGTCTCTACAATGCCTGGAACATTTGCTAGAAGATACTGAAGGTGTTTAACATCCTTCTAGTTTGAGGTGTGTGCTATGACTTCATGAAGTGAAGCAAGCACAGCAAGAAGCATCTTTGGTGCCAGCACTGCTGTGCTCCTCTTCACGGGGTAGTAAGGACTTGCTCCTACATGCTAAGTTGACTTCTAATACAAAATGTGTAAGAAAAGTGCAATTTCCATTTGAATGTTTAATTCTATTTTTTGTTTGTTTGTTTAGTTCAAAATGGCAAATTTCTGTGCAGATTTCTTGCAGGGAGATGCTTCCAAAAGGAAAACTTTCAGAGCATGACATACCCTCTCATCCCCCTGTGCTTCTCAGCTGAGGTAGAGGAAGGAAAGATGAGCTTGGGAGATGGTGGGAGGACAGGTATTGTTTTAAGGTACGCCTTTTTTCCTCACTATTCACCTATTTTAATTGGCAATCAATTAGTTGTCTCCCTTCCTTTATCACAATCCATGAGCTTTCTCCCCCTGTCCTGCTAAGGAGGAGTGAGAGAGCAGCTGGGTTGACCCTTGGGCAAAGTTAGCTCTTGCCCACTGCCCTGGACACAGGTCTGTGCAGAGCCCTGCTGATGGCAACAGAGCTGCCTACAAGTAGCCCTTCTACCCACAGCTGACCTAGCTAGAGCCTAGCCAGGCTCCAGCAGAGCACAAACCTCCACCTGCCTCAAGACAGCTCCAGGATTGGGACCATGAATTGCTCAGCTCAACCTGAAGCCAATATAACTGTCAAAAGCATATGAAGCAAACCAAGAAAATCTCTTCACAATTAGCCCATAACCACTTAGCTCTATGGTCATCAAAATACTACAGAAGAAACTTGTTGCCAATATAGTCAGGGCTCTCTTAATTTCATGCACTGTGACTTCGACAATTTATTCCTTTCTCATTTTATTTCTCTAAAAGTGACTTCATTTAAAAGCAGAGAAACCACATTTCATGCTCTTCAGTTTCATTAAAGAGATACAAAAGCCCTTCCCCAAAGAAGACTACTCTAATTAAACCATTGTAGCAGAAGGAAATATTGAAATGATGGATCTGAAAGGATGCTGACATGCTCTATATTCTCTTGCACATCATTCCTTATGGTTTTAAAAGCTCCTCCCTTTAAAAAAGGGTTTGCAATCACATGATGAACCATTGAACACCCAACACTGAGTGCCACCCATGAACTATCTCCCAGATGTTCTAAAGTGTCTCAAGAAAAAGAGTCACTGATCACTTCTTCAGCAGTGTGACAACATAATACTGCATCCTCAGAAAATCAACCTGGACAAGGTATGGCTAAATCCTCTGCTTCAAACTCATTCCACAGGAAATGGGATATAAATACCATATGAGTCGCACCCTTAGATATTGCTAAGATCCCTTCTCAGTACTCTCTAGGCTAAGCAGCCCCAGGGCTCTCAGCCTTTCCTCCTAACAGAGATGCTCCAGTCCCCTCTGTGGGACACATGGGACTCTCCCTGCAGTAATTCCCTGTCTCTCTCCAACTAGGGAGCCCAGAACTGGACACTACTCAGCATCATCCAATAGGTGTTGCTTAATCAGCACTTGAATTACAGCACAGAGGGAAATATAAAAGTAAACCCTGGGTATTATTCCTTCCCTCAGGAACTGCAAAGCTGGGGGTTTATTTCCTTTGTGAAGCACAGGAAACTTGGGTCATGTTAAAAAAAAAAAACTGGCTCACAGTGAACTCCATTGTTTTGACTAATTAATTGTTCCAAATTCCAGCAGTATTTTAGAGCTCTCTTGGTTATAAGGACAAATACATACATCAAGAGTTTGTTTCCACATGGGTAAGCAACCATTTCAAGGGGCTGGCTTGAACCAAAGCAGCAGCTTATATTTATTCAAATCATATTTCATACTGGATAAGTATCTTTAGCACTCCTTTAGCATTCAAATCCTGTAGAGATAAGCACAGTCTGCTTGCTGTTGCATCAGATGAGGCTGGCAAACTGTTTCAGCTCAATTCCCTATTGGTAAAGATCTGTATCCCCTTCTCCTTTTCAGGCTGATCTGCAAAACAGCTTAAAAAGAAACAGCTAAAAAAGAAAGTCTCTTTTTTGTAGCTCTGTCCAAGGAAAGGAGATTCCCATAAGCTTTCTATCAGGGAGCCTCCACCACAAACACATCTGCTACCTTCATTTCAGGAGGTTTTCTGCCTCCTCCCTCCAAGCTGTGCTGCCTCAGACTCCTGGAGCTACAGCTTGCTGGAGAACCACCCTTCAGCGTCTTTCTGCATGAAAAGTAAAGACTGGGAGTGCATATGAATATTCCCAAGCCTGACAAAGTTGTGCAGCCTGTAATACAATGTGCTTCCATGTGGTTTCTGGTATCCTAAGACTTCCTTCTATCTCCAAGATGACAGAGAAATGGCATTGAGACAAGTGATTAGCCTTCCTTATCCTCACAGAAATACTTCCCAGGCCTTTTGAATTGTCTTATCTACCCAAAGGATGAGTGAAACAAAGAGCGATTTTGTGCTTTAATTATTGATTCCTATTGGCCTTGTCACACTAGCCCAGTGTCTAACAAAAGACCCAGAAATTCATTCCCAGTAACCCAAACCCAATTTATATTAGGCAGGAGGTACAGGAGCTAAGAAACAAAAATGTTTGGTGTTGTCATAGTCTGAATGAAAATGAAAGACATCTAACAACCAGAAGAGAGATGAATCAGTGAGTCTTGTTCATCTCACAAAAAGCCCTCTATCAAATAAAAAGCCATGAAATATTAATTCTGTTATTTCATCTTACACTCACTTTTGTTCCTCTCCTTACTAGAAACACTGAAATACTAGAAATACTCAGTAAACATGTGTTGATAGCTCTGGCCCTACTATCAACAGCCATCAAAGCAGTGAGGAGTGGGAATACATTACTGATTGACTCTTGGGAGATTTTAATCTCTTCTCATCAATCCCTTCTCTCCAGCTACCTGATCATTTGGGTTTCAGAACAAAGGGCTTGTTTTCTGAAAGGTTCTGAGTGGCTCACAAGTAGGACCATGAGGAGTCTTAAATGGCAATGGCCATGTGCTGTCCTGCTCTTTCTGCATCTCTTCAGGGAGATTAACTGATATGAACCATGACATCAGCTCATGAGGAAAAGTTTCATTTCTGTAAAGGAACTTATTAGTGCAGAGAANGAACCAAAGCAGCAGCTTATATTTATTCAAATCATATTTCATACTGGATAAGTATCTTTAGCACTCCTTTAGCATTCAAATCCTGTAGAGATAAGCACAGTCTGCTTGCTGTTGCATCAGATGAGGCTGGCAAACTGTTTCAGCTCAATTCCCTATTGGTAAAGATCTGTATCCCCTTCTCCTTTTCAGGCTGATCTGCAAAACAGCTTAAAAAGAAACAGCTAAAAAAGAAAGTCTCTTTTTTGTAGCTCTGTCCAAGGAAAGGAGATTCCCATAAGCTTTCTATCAGGGAGCCTCCACCACAAACACATCTGCTACCTTCATTTCAGGAGGTTTTCTGCCTCTTCCCTCCAAGCTGTGCTGCCTCAGACTCCTGGAGCTACAGCTTGCTGGAGAACCACCCTTCAGCATCTTTCTGCATGAAAAGTAAAGACTGGGAGTGCATATGAATATTCCCAAGCCTGACAAAGTTGTGCAGCCTGTAATATAATGTGCAGCCTGTAATATAATGTGCTTCCATGTGGTTTCTGGTATCCTAAGACTTCCTTCTATCTCCAAGATGACAGAGAAATGGCATTGAGACAAGTGATTAGCCTTCCTTATCCTCACAGAAATACTTCCCAGGCCTTTTGAATTGTCTTATCTACCCAAAGGATGAGTGAAACAAAGAGCGATTTTGTGCTTTAATTATTGATTCCTATTGGCCTTGTCACACTAGCCCAGTGTCTAACAAAAGACCCAGAAATTCATTCCCAGTAACCCAAACCCAATTTATATTAGGCAGGAGGTACAGGAGCTAAGAAACAAAAATGTTTGGTGTTGTCATAGTCTGAATGAAAATGAAAGACATCTAACAACCAGAAGAGAGATGAATCAGTGAGTCTTGTTCATCTCACAAAAAGCCCTCTATCAAATAAAAAGCCATGAAATATTAATTCTGTTATTTCATCTTACACTCACTTTTGTTCCTCTCCTTACTAGAAACACTGAAATACTAGAAATACTCAGTAAACATGTGTTGATAGCTCTGGCCCTACTATCAACAGCCATCAAAGCAGTGAGGAGTGGGAATACATTACTGATTGACTCTTGGGAGATTTTAATCTCTTCTCATCAATCCCTTCTCTCCAGCTACCTGATCATTTGGGTTTCAGAACAAAGGGCTTGTTTTCTGAAAGGTTCTGAGTGGCTCACAAGTAGGACCATGAGGAGTCTTAAATGGCAATGGCCACGTGCTGTCCTGCTCTTTCTGCATCTCTTCAGGGAGATTAACTGATATGAACCATGACATCAGCTCATGAGGAAAAGTTTCATTTCTGTAAAGGAACTTATTAGTGCAGAGAATTGTAATTAACCTACACTTTTTTCCTAGTTTGTATGATTTATATAAAGATAGATTGAAAACATATTGCAAAAATATTTGGTAAATCCATCCATGAGCACAAATCCTTGAAAAGCTTGCAGTGGCTCTGCTTCTTGCTTGCTCCACATAGAAGAGTGGAGTGCACATCATACATGGTGCTAGAAGAGTGGGCTCCCTAACACATAACACACTGGCAAACTACACTCTAACACACCTTGCCAACTCTGCCTGAAGCTCTTTCCATCCACAATAGTGACAAGGAGGGATCATTGATTGCACGGGATGCTGGCTCACATGCACAGACAGTATACACACAAACAAAGCTTCAGGGACTGGTTTGGATCACCCAGGGGTTTTTCTGGTTTGTTTTCATTGTTGCTCATCTCTGCATTTCCTGATTTTGCTGAAATAAAGAACAGCTGTTCTCACAAGCTTACCCATTCAAAGCTGTGAAGACAAAAGTTGCAATCCAAATTTCCTTTTGCTGTAATAGCATGGTATGGATCTTGTCTCATTCAGTGGAGAACAAAACAAGTCCAAAAAAAGGGAGGGAGAGGGGCAGTCGATCTTACAGTTCTGCTATTTGTGACAGAGCATATCCTGCTGATGTATCACAGAATCATTAAGGTTGCAAGAGACCTGTAAGCTCATCAAGTCCAGCCATCCCTGTCACTACCACACCACTAACCCACGGCCCTAAGGAAAGTATGTGACCAACAGAACAGATATTGTGCTCAAATACTTGCCACCTTGGAGACTGTTCCCTACAACTGCTCTAGCAGCATTACAGTGCCAAACCTGAGACAACCTCAGCAGAGCTGGCATTATTCCTGGACAAAGAGAGACATGTGTCACCACAGGTGACCCCTGCACTGAGCTATGACACACACACACACACCAGCTGGAGACACAATACAACTGATATAGAACTGCACTAGTTTTCTGGGCATTCAGCCCTTCAAATAAGAAGTATCCTGACCCCTTGTTTTCTGCCTCAACAAAATCTTTTGCAAAATCAGTGGATATGGCCAAAGAAATGTGACCATCAGAGTAAGATGCTAGCTAGGATGAGCCCCCACCAGTACCTAGCTTAGCATGTGCTATAAAACCTGCCTAGAAAGTTGGTCAAGTGGTTTGCTGTTGCATCACCAGGAGAGTCCTATATACTACCATTACCCAGAAAGATACCGTAGATACCCCTCAGCTTCCCAACAGCAGGAGTCAGTCCAGGGAAAACACTGCATCCATACAAGCAAAACATTTCACTTAGGACTGGAGTGTGCAAAGCAAGTGTACCTGCAGCCTCTGTACTCTCTGGTTAGCCCAAGCATCACCACAGCACTGCCACAACAGAAGCTTGCATATATCCTTCAAGTGGGATATGGTCTGTAGCTGAGGAACAGGAGCTCTGCATTGGATCTTTGCTCCCTTTGTAAATTCAAGGAAACAAATTAGCCTCAGTGCCTGTTGCTCAGGAGCCAGGCTGCTGTGCTTTTCAAACCAAAAAGGACAGATTGCTGGCTGCATACTGGTGGGGGCAGACAATTAGTGCACTACACACACACTTAGAGCTAGGAAGAGGTCTGTCTCCCTGACACAGCAGCAAACAAGGGAGTATGGCCTCTAGGTCCCTGCTGCCTCACATAGTGACATGAGGCAGGGCTTACAGCTCAGTCCCTACTCACCTGCAAGTGCCACACACAACCAGGTGGCACTGTAGTTTCCCACACACACATTAGGGGCCTATTCAGAATGCCAAATAACAATTTACCACAGCAGAGTTTGCTCATTATGTGCTTTGCCTGCTCCTTGTGCTCTTGTGAAACCTTCTTTGAGTAGGTAGGCATGAAATAATCTCCTGCTGCCTGTAGCACTGGCCTTTTTGCTTTTCATGTGACTGCAAACAGAAACTCCTTATTCAAAGAGGAAAAGGTTATTAAACTCAGCAGAGTTATTTTAAAGAAAGATAGAAATGAACTGTGACTGCAATCTTAAGCGTGAGCCTTGCCTGGAAAGCTGCTCAACACACACACAAAAAGGCAATCTGAAAGCAGAGATCCAAGTCTGGCCAATTTAATGTACAGTAATCATTAAGCTGACAAGAAGGTAATCTGCTACCTCATTTTGTTATGAATGGTCCTTTAATTTAGGGTTATTACTGTTTCTATTAAAGTTCCTTTAAGCTGTGTGCTCTTGACATGAATCTGTCTTCTCCAAACAAGGCACACACATCTCAAAAGGATTTAGATATTGCTTGTGTTTTACACTGGTGAGTTGCCTCACTGATGTCAGTGACTCACATGGGTAACATGAAGGCTGCATAAGTCTAAGCAGCACTGAGGCTCTGTCTGATTAAATCTTTATACCCATAGTAGTTCACCTGTAAAACAACATCACAGTCATGACATGGAAAGTCAGCAGATGGTCAACACCACATACCCCCAAAGGCCAAGTTTTAACTTACCTTCTTGTTTTAAAGAGGATGATGAATGGTAGTAAAAATGGCACTCACTCTTCATCTCTTTCCTGCCCTTGGTTGTTTAATATTGTAGCTGGACTGCCCAGCTACATAAAGCTTATTAAGTGCTCTCCAAACCCAAAGTTTTAATGCTATTCTCTATGCTAACATCTGTCTGAGGCATAAATTGCCACAACAATCTCAGATCTGCTGTGATGACAGTACAATATCTTGAAACAACACAGTCTCAGGCTAGTCTGAGACTGATTATTAGCACCAGTCACACTTGATTGAAAATAAAACAGATAAGCTGTAATAAACCATCTTATTGGTAACCATCAAGAAATGAAATGAGCTAATTACTATTTCATTTCTTTTTCCAGCAATCTGCAATCCCTGGATGAGTGCTGTGTAAACCAGAAAGGGTTTTGTGGCCATCCTTTAGTAATTGACCTTTAGCTCTCCCCATTTCATTTGCCCTAAGTGTTAATTGACTTTGAAAAAGCAGTATATTATCCTTTTAGGGAAAAAAAAAAGTCTGATTTTTGCCCGCCAACATCTTGCAGCATCAAAGCTCTGTTAAATCCTAGTGCAGTGCAGCTGGAAAGGAGCTCCAGAAGGAAAGGCAAGAGGGTGGGGGAAGGAAGCAGAGCCATCACTGGAAGAACTCCACTGCCATCTAGAGAGAATCTGCACTAGCCAGGGCTCTGAAAGTGAGGGCCAGCCTGTTAGCCAAAACCTTTCCATCCTCATGTTGCTTAGGGGAAGGGAAGGTAGAGACTCCATTCAGGTTCACTGCTTCCATACATTTTTTAAGCCAACCAAAAAGAACATCTCCTGGAATATAATCTAGCATAATTTCCTCAGGAAACCCTGAGAGCCAGCCAGCTTCAAAGGCTCTCAGTGAGGCATAGCTGTACAGTTTTGTTTCAAAGCAGCTCCTTTGAAGAGGTAGGTGCTGTATCTTTGCAGCAAGGTGCTTCAGCCACAAAGCATTTCCACTGTGACAGACCTGCTACCCTCCTTGCAGCTCCCTTTAGCATATTACTTGTCAGTTAGAAAGCAACAATCTGCTATTTCAGCCTATCTTTTCTTTTTCCTCTTTCAAATAGATAAAATTGTCTTTTCCTTAGTGGTTTATATGCAGCAGCCTCACAGAAAGCAAGTCAGAGAGAGACTAGGAGGAGCCCAGGAGATGTGTTACTGCTAAGAGTCTCCTTTAATCTGGCCAGTTGAATTGACTCTGCCCCTGACCAAAGAGCAACTGAACTCTATTTAGTATATGTGCTGGCTCAGCTACTGGAGAGGAATTCCTCCCCACCAGCACCTAACCCAGTTCCACTCTCAAGAGTATGTGGCTACATGGCTCACTACATCTAGAACAAAAGAGGTTAATTGGTAGCTTAGGGTGCAGTCAGTAAGAACCAAAACTACATCATCACTAATGCACCTAAGAAGGGAGAGCTCACTACTGCTGTCTCACAACAACACTCCTTGTGAATCGTGGTCCTTTTGGTCTCCATCACTGTTAGTTACTTGCTAATTAAAGAGCAATGCTGGACTTGTAACAGCTAAAGGGAACTCACAGGTCCCTCTGCCTAACTGACTCCCTGAAAATTTCCAAACCACAACCTGTTTGAGAGCAGGAACCCAGCAGCAACCATTACAATACTGCCTGGCTGCCTTTCATATTAGGGTGTAATTTGTGTTGGCTTCCTTTGTGAAATCCTAATGGGTTAAAATAGCTTGAGATCAACAAAATTAGTAAGTTACAGGTGGTGGCTATCTCCTTCAGCTAGCCAGCGAGGTGCTCTGTACTAGTGCCTGCTATTTGCCTACTTTGGCAGCAGTGGTGAATTAACACTGCATTAAAACTAGAGTATAACCACTGCCTTCTAAGAACATATAACATATGCTGCATGATAGTTATGAAGGACAGTATCTGAACTGTTTATATTCTTCATTCCTGGCTAGAAATGACACCTCAAAACAGGATTATCAAGGAAATTACACTCAGGAAAAAAACACCCTTCATTTTTCACTGAAATACATTGAAATTAGAAACAGTTCTACACTATCCTGAAGAGCATCGTGTGTGCATTTAACCATAATACTTGATAGCAACATCACCAAATCATATTCAGGGATAGCAAAGATCATCATGGCAGGGCACTAATGTCATTCATCACTTAAGCAGCCTGAGCCAGCTGCTAATGAAGTATAAATCACCATAACACCATCAAGACTAGTCAAGCTTTACCACTTCTACCAGCTAAAAGCTGTCCTGTCATATAATGATATACACAAGAGCCTCCTAACAGAGACAAGAATGACAAAGAGACAGCAGATAGGAATGCTTCTGTTCTTTAGAAGTAACCTCTAGGCATAATCTCTCTGAATTTGTTAGCTTTTTAAAGAGCTCACACAACTTTTTGGTCAGCCTGTTTCAGAGCTGACTGGAAGCAGAGTTTGGCTTCTACTGAAGAATGCTGTCAGATGCTTTGCAAATTGTTGCATATTCACTTGAGTACATGAGATCCAGGAGATGAGCTGCTTGAGTGGATAAAAGCTAGCTAGCATGCTAGAGCCACCAGAAGGTACTTATGACTAGAAGCAGCTCCAAGCAGAAGGAGTTGACTTGTGGAGTGCTGTAAGGTTAGTATTGATTTTGTTTACTTTACTTCCTTTCAGGTTTATAAAGTGATGAAATGTGCTGATGATAGGAAGTGGGTGAATCACCAAATACACAACAGGGAAGCAATAAAATTCACAGGAACTTGGCTAGACTAGAATCATGGGCAGATAAGTGGCTTATGCAATTCAATTTGAAGGAAAGGTAAGATAATGAATCTACAGACAAAATAACAAGAGAAGGGAACTCTATCTTTAATGGGCAGAGAGGCAACTGCTGAAAAGGTTTGCATTTGAACATCCCAATACAGAGAATGGTATAGTATAAAGTCAGGTTTGTCTACAAACACTCCCTTTCTGCCTGCCCTCTTTTTTTCCAGTAATTGCTGCTGTATGGTGAAAAATACATTAAATTCTTCAACTTTTGGCCAATTGACTCCCTTTGATATAAAAAAGAACAAGAAACCATGTTTATGCACATAGAACTTAAAGGAGATTATTCTAATACTGGGCTAGATTAGGTATTATGACAGTGACATCTATAATATGTCTATCACTCTGATTAACACAACTAAACAGAATTGAGAAAGTAAGATGTGAACATGACAAGGAGAAATAGATAGAGCCTAATGCAAAATACTTATTTATGAAGTCTTAGAAAGAGGGTATACATTTGGAAAGCAGTGAGGAAGATTAACCACGTCACTCTTACCAGCTTTGTGGCAACACAAATCCCAGGATATTGTTGTGAAACCCATAAACATGCTGTTAGGAGGAAAAGGGGGGGGAAGATAAACACTGACATGTGAGACAGGATTTACTGAGGAATCCAAAATCCCACAGCTGTCAGGATTATCCCAGTAACTTTTGTACTACTGAGAGCTCCCAAGCATTGGTAACACCATTTCGACCTCAAAGCTTCTGTGCCTTGACAGCAAGAGCAAGAAGGCATTATTGAGGAATGTTTTACTCATCAGTAGTACAATTTTTAGCTGCCATGAGACTGATTTCTGCTTAACTTTCCTGTTGTGGTTTTGGATGAAAAACTGTTTTGAAGAGATAGTAGGGAGGGTTAAGAAATGGAGGCAGGAAAATGTCACAAAGTCAAAGAAAAAGAGTTGGAACTTGCTCTTTCACAATATCAGGCAGGAACCTTACCTGCACTGTGCAGTTTCAATCTGGATCCCACTCCAGGCTTGACAGGGAAGGAAGTTTTGTGTCTTCCTCTCTCCCTTTGCAGGAGGCCATCCTAAATGCCAGATTGCCTGGGGCTCTCTGATAAATTGCCTTTTCCAGGCACATAAACTACCAAATCGTGAAAACTCAGCAGTGCAATGAAACTGACTTCTAATAAACAACAAATGACTAATTACTCCAGACACATTCCAAACAGATAAATATTTGCTAGATAAAGAGCTAATAAAGGCAAGGGTCTGCTCCACAGTTATCTGGGGGAAAAGACTAGCATTTTGTCCTTCAGTGACTCCTAGCCAAACTGACTCTACAGTCCATGATGCTCTGATAAGACCTACAGTATGCCCTGACAAGCCATGAATTTGACTGATCCAACCAGTGCAACTTGGCAGCAGCAAGAGCCAACCAACAGGACAGAAGAAAACCACCTGCCAATCCAATTCCATGGTTTTCATGGAACAATTACTAAGTTACCATCCTTTTACGTGTCTGAAACATGTATAGGACATCCCAACCCTCTCATTTAATCTTTCAGGACAGTGTCAGGAACGGTAACATGTATTAAGAGGTCAAGTGTGACAAATATCACAGTGCTTCAGGTAGCATGCAGAAGTTTCACCCATTTGTGAACTCTCTCTGCTTAGGAATTCCTCAGATGGTCACCTGTCCCACAGCCACAAGGGCTGAAGGTAAGCATTGCACAGATAGTGCTGCAAACCTGCAAATATTTGGTGGGTAATTACACTACTGCTAGAGGCTGAATACTAATTGCCTGAAATCAAAGGAAAGTAAGAAGCAAGCCTCATAGCTGCTAATTTGACAGCTGGTCATTTCCTCAATCCTGCTAAAGAATCCTTGGGCCAAGATAGCTTTCAGAACTGTGTAAGGCACATTCCTGTAGCAGGGCTTCAAGGAGGGAACCTGATCTTTATTTAATAGACTGGCAGCCTAGAGAACTCCAGCACATTTGCCAGCGTGCCTGCAGCTAATGAGTGCATGTGCAGCTCAGAAGGGTTACAGATCTCCACAGAAAGCTCTGACCTAAAGCTCACACTCGGCTTAGAATCAAATTACAAGGGAGAGGGAGAAAGTGTAAATAATTCATAAGAATTTTAATTGACATGTCTTTACTATGTCAACAAGCCCATTAGCATTATGGGTGACTACCTGTTTTTTAATCACTCTCTGTGTCAGAGTTGTGCATTCTATCAACTACCCAGTCCTGGTGGGCTAGAACAATCTAATGACTAACAGCACTTGCAGGCACACAAGCAGTCCTGTTTTCTTCAGTGGAACCATACCTGCAGAGGCAACTTCCCAGTGAGAATGGTTTGGACTGTACTTGCATTGTGAGATAAACTGTGCCACCATTGGATGCACTCTGAAGTCCAGTTGCTTTCCACACTGCTAATTACACAGGGTTAGATATGTTTTCATTTAAGGACAGCTAATCCTAGTACTTGTTCAGATCAGACTGGTGTCACAGCAAGAGTGAAGGAACATTACAGCATAGTACATTTAGACACATTCTCACCCACTCCAACTTGTTATAACAGTACTTTACCTAGTATTATTAAGCCTACTCTCTAAGCATCATCCTGTGGAGATATTATAACCTATCAATCTCTTTTTCTTAGCCTATGTTTAGCTTTTCTTTCACCTCTAGAAAACAGAGTGTTGGCAGTTTAATGCTATCTAAGGATTCAATGTCAAAGCAGCTTGGAGAGAGGGAAAGCCACACAGGCAGTAAAGCCTTGGCCTTGGGATCAGATTGTATCAGTTCTTCAGGTGAGAAAGGATATTTTTCAGTAAGATAATGCCAACAGAGCTCTTTGTATCCCAAGTGATTAAAGTACCAGTTCTACACATTGATTACAAGCAATGCCCAAATCCTACCCAATGTCCCACTAAGTCTATAGACAGCTAAATCTGTGAGTAGCTCCAACTGCTGAGAAAACAACTCGCATGCTTGAAGTTGAGCATGTGCTTAAGTGTTTGCAAGAGCTGGGCCTACACTACAAATCACATTCCTTATGCCTTTCTGATCCAGCATGGCAGCTGGTTTAGCTTCACACATCAGAATGACACAGCCACTGAGGAGAAAGAGCCTGAGCTCAGCAGAGCAGAGGCAGAACTGCAGGTAGGGCGATTCAAATGACTCAGATGGAGTGAGTCTTCAAATACAAAGCTTATAAATTATCTAGTCCTATAATCCATGGGGACAGAGCACACAGCAACTTCCATACTCCTGCTCTCAATCCACACAAGAACCCTTTGGAGGTACAGTTTGAACCCTGGGCTCACCCAAATGAGAAGGCCTCCTCTGGTGAAGAGGAAACAAACCCACTGGAATAATGGAGCTGAAAGCATTCCTTTTGGCACCAATATTAATGGCATTACAATGCAAACCCTCATTTTGTCATCTGACCACTAGTAGAGGGGAAGCAAAGTCCTGGGCTGCCATCTGCTGGCACTAGCACAGCACAAAACACGGCAACAGACTTGTTCTTGGGAAGTTCCTGCAGGACTTGGCTCTTGGCACCTCTGCTGTGCCAAAGAGCTGCACTGGGTTGCATTGCCAAGGCACATGCTGCCTACAGCAACAGCATGAAATGCACCAAGAAATACAGAGATGATGATGTCTTCTGACATGTGAGAGGGACACAGAAAAGCAAAAGCAAAGGGAGATAGTAGAAATAGAGCAAATGTCTGCTCACATCTGCAAACCTGGAAGCAGGTTCTACCCCAGCTAGAACACAGATTTACTACTAGATGAAACTCGAGCAAAACAGCCAAGTATTAATTAGCCTGCAGGCTATTTTTAGCTGAGGAAAACGAGCATCTCTCAATGGGCACTCCTGCTGTCTGTGTATTGTCATGCCATGCATTTCCACACAAGACGCTGGCTAGAGCCTTCAACTGAGTGTTTTTTCTGAGAGTCAGTATAACATCCAGCATATGTTTAACTTCATGCTACTGCAAATTTATAAGTTATTTTGAGTCAAAAAAAGTTTCATACCAAGAAAATCAATACTGCCTAAATTTCCTAATATTCCCTAGAGTCTTCCCTTAACTATCAAACCATTTATGGCTAAAATTAAGCTGCCCAACTGTTCCATTACTCCCTCATTCTCATTATGTGCTAAAACATCCATTCAGCATTTTTTTCCCCTTTACTAATGTAACAGAAACTTATCTGCTCAATGAGATTTATTGCTTGCTTTTTTTTCCCCTGTGTTCACAAGAGATTGTTGTGCATTTTGCAGTAGGTCTTTATTATCTAGTAATGATAGCTTGAAAATTAAATTAGTTTTTAATGGCACAGTTAAATTCTAATTTATGTTGGGGAGCTTTGTTTAATTCATTTAGTTGTAATGTAATGGCTTTCTCACTATTATCTTACATTACACAGGAAGAACAAAAGAAGAGCAACTCCTCTCCTCACATTCAGTTGGTTTGCTTTTATTAAATCTTGTTACTAATTGCACTTCCCTGAGAAACTTTGGAAACTACTGTAGGCTTATCTGAAGGGAGGAGGGAGTAAACTATGTGGTTGCTTGGGACTCAGAGCCTGTTTTGGAGGGCTGGAATGAGACTTAAGAAGTGATTGTACCTCCAGGTCTATCTCAGAGTGACTTTTCTCCCAGTATTTCCATCAGGTGGTGTTCTGCCCTTGAAATCTTGGCTCTTGTGAGAACAGTTTCTTCCAGGCATCCCGACCTGTTCAGGAGGAGGTTAAAAGGAAAGCACTTATTAGGTACATTGTGGAAGCTATGATTAGTCTATGTGTAAGCAGTTGGAAAGCACTGTGCACTACACAGATGATTTCATCCAGGAACTCATGTAGCCCTAAAAGGTAACTTGAGAAAGATGTTTTATCTGGGGTTGTGGGGAACCAGAACACTAAGTAACTTCTGAAAGCTTACACACTGAATGCCTGATAAGGAAGAGCTCCTACACTTCCTACATACTAGTTTTGAGTCAGTAAGGTTGGTTTTGTTCTCAGAATTTCATAAACTACTTAACCTTGCAGTGAATCACATCCTTCTCTTGAAGAAAGATGATCAAAGCTATTCACATGGGAAGAATTTGCATTGTTTAAACTATCAACATTCAGCTCTAAACCAGAGAGCTCTATCTCACTGTTCACCTTTAATAATACAATCAACAGATGAATAATTAACACTCATTTGGTGACATTATCACAGAAGTTAAAATTCTCTCAGAAGCAAGAATATTGCTGTGAACATATTTGTGATTAATGTTTCAGAAAGGTAAAATACCTTTTCTTGCATGCGTTTAAGATCTAGGAGGCAATGTCCAGGCTTTAACTTACATCTAACAGGCACAGTCATTTTCCAGTTTTACTCTATGCTTAAAGTTTTCCAAAATTCACAAAAGTATCCAAGATTAGTGTTCTGGGAAAAAAAATAATACTCTTTTCTGCACAACAGTTATAATTTATATATTCAGCACAAAAACATTTCTCACCTGTTTGCTGCTGAATGCAACAGCCAAAGATTTCCTCCTGGGAGACAGTCACAGAATTAGTATGTCACACCACTTCAGATTTCAATTACTCTATCATGATCAGTGCCTAGAATACAGAGGGAAATTTTGTAGCAGAAATCCATGGGAAATAAACTGGACTGACAACTGACTAGAATTCAATTTTGCTGAAGTGATACTGAAATACAGAGAAGTAGCAGTACATTGATTAAGTTTCAAACTGCTGCATTACTAATAGTGTCTCCTGAAACTGGATGCTCTGTTCTCACCATGGCAACGTGCTCATCAGAGCCATCCAGACAGCAGGCAACACTACAGACTCTTCATTTACATTTGTGATAGACACTGAAAAGACTTGGGATTTAATAAGCCCAAATTTCCTCTAGTGCATGGAAGAGAATGAAGCCCAGAACCACCAACTGAAGTTCATCAAGAAAAGTTATAGAATAGCAAAAGGAAAAATGTTCTTAGTATTTTAAACACACAGATTTATTCCAGGCAGAATTTCCACCCTCCAACACTCCCGTGACCCATAATGTTAGTGCAAACAGCATAGTGCTAACATCTTGTGCTGCATCAACAACATCTAGTGTGTCTATAAAACTAAATGCTAGGCTTGTGTTCTTTACAAACTGAAAAGGACAGAGACTTCTGCACCTGCCACTAGTGAAACTTGGCCATCAGCCACACACTAACCAAATGCACATACTCAGCTCACAGCAGAATCACAGAATGTCCCAAGCTGGAAGGGATCAGAGTCCAACTGCTGTCTATGCACAGGACAAGCCCAAAGTCACTTCTCCAGTTAGAGAGTATGTCTGGCAGAAGAGGAAGTTCTCTGGTAGACCTGCAGTGGAACTACACCCAGGGGAGGAGAAGGATGAGTGCTGCAAGAGCAAGTGTTTTCCTCTGAGCTTTGGGGCAGTTCTTTGCAATGCCTCATGAATCTGAAGTGCCACTGTAAATCCTGGAGACAGAGAGAGAGAGAGATTAAAAGGCATAGAGCAAGGGAAGCAGTTAGTGGCACAAGATAAAGCTATCAAATCCATTTCAGCTCCACACACAGAGATGGGCTTCTAAGGCATGTGTAGCACTGTCAGACTAGTTAGCAGTTTATATATTAACTGAAATTTGAAGCCAGAACAGACACACTAATGTCTTAAAACTATCCAAGTGAACTCAAGCAAACACTCAAAAATAAGAAAGGTTGGCCATCTCCCATAGTTTCCAGGTCGGCCTAGAAGATTAATCAGAACCTTAAGCCACAAATCTTGTTTCTATGACTCATGTTTACTGAAGTCTTTCTCTCCTATTCTCACACTCCATTTTTTCCCTTTAAATGCTAAAAAAGGGGGGGGAGAATCTCATTCCTTACTGAAATTTTGTGAGCACCAAATACTACACTGATACTATTATATGGTTTTAAATAATGTTGATGATCAGTCCTAAGACTCTGCATAGAATTTAATAGGAGATAAGAAATCACCTTTTTATTCATTCACATTTCCTGCTACAGCAACCAAAATGTTTTCCACTCACAGAAAAAAAGCCCAAAACACACTCAAGGATTTTTCAACCACTGAATTACCCCTAGTAAAAGTAAAAAATAAGGAAGGATTTTGCAAATGTATGCTACTAAGTCTTCTGAAACACATTAACAACTTCTAAGTGTCAAGGGCCTGCTGTAACTTAGTACCACAAGCCCATTAAAGCCAATTGCCTTTGACTAATAGATATTTTATGGTAAAGCTGCTCCAAGAAGTACATACTTGTCATTCATTGCAGGCATTAGGAGTTATGATTACAATATCTAAATGGAAGTCATACTGGGGGGAAAAGTCTATATGTACTTAAGTGAATGAATATATACACACACACACACACACAATATTGGACACTGGAACTAAAATTGTGAAGTTTAGGGAAGAATCAGTACAACTCAGAGCCAAAAGAAAAGGAATTGTAAGAACTATCAGATGCTTTGTATCTCAGTAAGACAATTTATAAGGACATAGCAATGCCATGTATCACAGGGAAAACAAATCCTAGGAGGGAATCAGAAAGAATTTTCTCCAAATCACCTCCTAGTTTGTTCAAGGCAGTCCAGCATGACCCCATTCTCATGGAACTCAGGAAAAAATAGATTGTAGTAGCAGTGGGAGCTGCATTTTTCTCTATGAGATGCCCAGCTTTCCTAGGAGACTCAGTATCACACAAGATTGGCATTGTACACACTTTAAAAGGGCAAAGCCCAGCTCCTTTATTTCTGTGTTCCCTCAACCTCTGCACTTCAAGCCTGATAAACAAGCATCTGACAAGACAATATTTCCCTAATGCACACAGAATATTATTCTTCAGCCCAAGTGTTGTCAACTGAGATGAAACAGACCAGGTTCTGAAAGCATGGCTTTGAAAAAAAAAACATTAAAAATAGAGAGGGGTGCAGTCAGAGGCTGTCTGCAAAGAGAATATGCACTTAAGCTCCATCCCAGTCACACATCAAGACAAAACCTGTTTGGGCACCATCCCTTTTCTTTTCCCCACTCCCTACACCCCTAACAGGAGCTACCCACCCATCAGTAGCAGTGCCAGCACCTCTGCTAATGAAAACCACTTGGAACAGCACTCTGTTCCCCCCTCCCCTCACTCCCTGTTGTCACTACTCCTCATTGTTTTTAATGTAAATGTTATTGCTTAACATTCCTTTTACCTGCTGCTTGTTGTGGCACTGTCCTAGTGTGAAAGGGAATCCTGAGGACTTTGCCACTGTAGGGAGCAGGCAGGATGCTGAGCATGGGGCTGGGCAGAGGAGGCAGCTCTGGGCAGGGAGCTGGGGGCAGGCATGGGCTAGCCTTCCCTCAATACTAGAGCTCTGCAAGTAGAAGATAAGTTTTATTCAAACCAAAAAATTACAGCAGCAAGCATTCAAATGGCTAAAGGCCACCTCTGCAGTTAGGACAGCCAGATCATAGCAGCCTAGACTGGTTTGGGTTGGAAGGGAGCTCTGGAGCTCATCTAGTCCAACCCCCCTGCAGTGGCCAGGGACATCCCCAACTAGAGCAGCTTGCCCAGAGCCCTGGCAAGCCTCACCTGCAATGCCTCCAGGGATGGGAACTCAACCACCTCCCTGGGCAACCTGGGCCAGTGTTCCACCACCCTCGTGGGGAGGAACTTCTTTCTAATATCCAGTCTAAATCTACTCTTCTCCAATTTAAACCCATTGCCCCTTGTCCTTTCACTGCAGGCCTTTGCAAACAGGCCCTCGGCAGATGCAGGGCTGACAAGCAGAACCCTTTCACCTCCCATCCCCAGCTCCCCAGCTCTGCCCTCTGCCCTGCAGCAAGGCCAGCAGACCACCAGGTGGGTGACTGTGTCCTTTCCCAGTCATCCCTCTGAGTCGCAGGGAATCCCTCTTTTTGCCCCTGCCTTTGTCCCAGGCTGCCCTCTGGCCTCTGCAGTGAGTACTGTGGCTGCTAGTGGCTACAATTAGCCCCTTGGGGGGCTGTGAGGCTAATTGTAGCTGACTATAATTAGCCCTTTACAGATTGCCAGGCTGAAATTGGATCACATCAAGGCAGGAAGCTTTAAAAACAGTTCCTTGGCAGCTGTATCCTAAGCCCCTGTGGAAGCAAAGAGCATGCATATAGGAATGGTTATTCCACAGAAAGCCAGCAATCACTCACAGGGATTTTGTTTAATGCCTCTTCATGTTAACATGGCATAAGGAAAGAAATTAACCAGAAGCTTTCTACTGTGGAAGCACACACAGCTGAATGCAAAAAGCAGAGCATTTCCTAAGCAAAAGACAGGGGAACAAAATCGTTTTTACCTTGAACTGTTCATTAGTAGACCAACAATCAGTCATCTCCCAAAGGACACAGGGATTGTATGGCAAAGGTGGAGTTCATGTACAGCACACACAAGTGTTTGGGGCTACCATGAAGCCTGCATCAGTTTGAAGACAGCAAAGCAACAGGTTTCTCCACTGATGATATTCCCAGCCAGCACCAAAAAGGGCAGGCAGGCATCTTCTTTGTTCTAAATACAGCAGGCAGTAATAGCACATTTAAGACATTTATGCAGTACTCAGTAATTTCATATATACTGATTCTTTATTGGCAGCTATGCCATGCATTCATTACATGCAAGTGTAAAGGATAAAAAGCATGATGAATTCATGTTTTCATTTCTAGGGGAAGGTTTCAAATAAGCAAGCTATGATGAGAAATACTGTTGTTACCAAACTGCTACCTATCCGTCTGTGTGCTAGCAAAGTGACAAAAACCTGTATGTTTGGCAATTCCTACAAATATATATGGTTTGGACTTAGTTCTCAATATGCAGATACCCTATTAGTTTTAATGAGAGTCTTAAATATGCAGCATCACTCACAGTTACATCCTGATGACTCTGTTCTGAGATGTCAGTTATTTCCTTGAGTAATATATTCAGAGAGGAAAAAAATCTGTTAGCAAAGAAAACTTGTAGATACAGCTTTCAAATGGATTGCAATGAAACCTGAGAAAATAACCTTTCAAGGCAGAATTATATGTACACTAAACATCTCTTACTTCAGAAATAAGACCACAGAATAATAATCCCATGCTTGAAAAGAGGAAAGTGTTTTTCCCAGCATAGTCCTTCTAAAGAAATCCACTCTCCTTTCCAAAGCTGTAAGTGTGCAGTAAGATCTGTTCTAGGAGAAAAGTAATTACAGCAATTTGAGGGCAAACAAAATATGGACAGGAAGGAGGAAAAGAGTAGTCACACTTTTCCATTTTCATTCCATCTTCTGATACAGTTTGGAGTAGCAAAGGGAACTCCAAGCAAGGAACAGTTTTTCTGAGTGCTCACCTCAGGGCAAGAAACACTTGGAGCTGCCCAGCCTCCCTGGTAATTACTGGTGAGGAGAGTTGCAATTCCAGCCCCTCAGGCAGCCAGGCTTTGCTGGGAGAAGCAGCACACCAACAGCTGTGTGCTCACACTCCTCTTCCCCCAGCAGTGCTTCTCCTGCCTGCACATGTCCCCAAACCCACACAGAGCTCTGTTTACTTGCACATTTCAAGTTGTAACAGCTGCTTCATTTTGCCCTACACATTGTACTTCCCAGGCTTTCCAGAGAAAAACTTGCAAATCAGAATTCAATAGTTCTCCAGCCATAGCACTGAGAATCCTACATATAACAACTGATAACAATTTAAATGGAAAGGTGTTCTGTAATAGCTCCAAGTTTGATTTGCCTGCAGCAAAACAACTCACCTTTTACCCTACTAAGCTCTATTCCTCTATTGTTAATGGAAGTCCAGATTTCTTCCATCAGAAGCTGAAGGGTTTGCAGATGCTTAAGTAGTTCTTACACACTGATATATTTTTTTTTTCCTTATCCATTCAGGGTTTGCTCTGTATCAGGGAGCAGGATGATCCTTGTGGATTCCAGCAGCCATCCAAACCAAGTGAGCCTCCCTTACAACCTGAAACAGAAGGGATGCATTGCCTGATGAAAATTATTTACAGGATGGAACATTTGATAAAATTACTAGCAAACCAGCTGACATATAACACTAGTTTACAGTCAGTTAAGGAGGCAGTCCTAGAAATGCCAAACCTGTCAGGTGTTATTTAGGTAGCCACTGGACTGAAAACTACTGACCTGTAACTGTTGGGCTTTTTCCCTTGTGTCCTGGGAAGTGCACATGGGAAAAAATAGCTGTTCCAGCTGCTTCTGAATTCATTTATTCTGCCTGTTGTTGAGACCTAGCCTTGAGGGATAGTCCCTGTAAAATGAGAGGGACAAGCAACTGATCTATGTCTTCCATCAGATTTGACAGGATTTTCAAAACCAGCATCATCTCAAACAAGAAACTTATTTAGATTTTTGCCTATTGGTGCACAATAATCAAAGTGATTTAAAGGAAGATTTCTTCCCCTGATCAAAGCCCTAAGTACACTCAGCTCAGCTGCTTCTTGCAAACAAGGAAATGGCAGCAGTATCCATACACACACATATATATATACACACCCTCCACAACACAAAACTCATGTCATGATTTGCTTTAATGGCAAGTTGAGCACAGATGCTGCTGCCAGTACTCCAACCTCAGTTCACACTGCCAAATGTCCTGCTTCAGCCTGATGCTGGGAGCTTCACACCCACAAGCTTTATGCTGACAAGTGGGAAGCTCCATAAAAATGGAGTCCCCTCTTAGCAATTGGTTTTAACCAAGCAGATCTCCCACAGACAGCTCAGCCCTCAGCATCTTTTCTCTCTTTCAGCAGCTTACTCTTTTACAGCTTCCCATTTCTCAGCAATCAAGCCTTGGAGGTAAGGACATTACCATTTTTCCTCCTTTGTCTATAAAGTACAATACAGTTCCAGGCATTACAAAAACAATAGTAGTGTCCTGATTGCATTAGTTTGCCACTATTTGCCTAGAATAGAAGGAGCTCCTTGGAAAAATGTTATTTTTTTTGAGGATGGAAGGAATAGAGTGAGTTTTAACCACATTTGATATTGGCCTGTATACTCTGTAACATCATTTCAGAAAACTCTGGATTCAATTTGGGCTGAGGCTGTGCTCCCACAGTTGAAGTTTCTCTTTCATAACTCAGATTTTCTTGGGTTTCAGATTTACAAGTATATAAAGTTTCTTCCTCACATAAATAGTGGAGCAATCACTGCTCTCCCCCTTTTCCTTAGGAAAGGCAAGAACTATTTGAAAGCAAGTTGTCCTTCATGCTTCACACCAACCACAGTTTTCCAGGGTTTGGAAGTAGCAGGCCTTCCATTGCATAAATATAAGGAATAAATTCTGTTCCTGTAATATTTTACCCAAATTTCTGAGAACTCAGTTTAATATTGAATTATAAAATATCTTTAAAATAATGAAGTACTTTTAGTAAGTCTTTTTTTCCCCAGAAGCTTCATGTGTTTCCAACACAGTAACCATGCTAAGCAACATTCCCAAGTGGAAGTTGCTTGCAATGCTGTTGGTTGCACCACTGGAGTATAAAACAGTTCTCAGCCAGGTGGGAATCTTGGAAGTCTCTGCATTTCCACTCCTGTTCCCTTCCTTCTCAAGTGTTCAGTTGCATCTCTAAAGTAATTAGGGGATAAAGCAATTCTTAACAAGGCACAGGACAACATGCCAGGAGATGCAGGCTCAGTTCTGTCACTTTTCAATCCACAGCAGTGAAATCACTCTACAGACTGGATAAAACAAAATCCAGCAAAACAAATCAAACCAAAGCCCTCTATTTAAACTCCAGTATTTTTTTCCAGAAGTAAATCTCAGCAAGTCTTTACTCACTCAAGCCACATCCTGCTTGGATTGGTAGAAGACACTAGACTATATCCATCAGTCAAGAAGAACAAATCTTACAAAACAAGGTAATATTCAACAAGATTACTGCTAATGAGTGGTACAGAGAGAGGTGCTGCTGTAAAGCCATGGGAAAACACTCTGCTAGCCATAGGAGAAATGCAAAGCTGTCCACAAGAGGGGAAGACTTCCAACTCAAACCTATGTAATTCCTTTCCTTTGGAGAATATTCTCTTGTGGCATTTGCACAGACCTCCAGGTGTTAGCAATCTATTTGTGATGTTCTGCAGTTGGTTCCAAAGCAGTTTTTACTCTGTGGAGTGACAGCAGCAGCAGTGATTAAATGAAGCTGGAATGCAAGGTCCTGCTGAGCTTTTTCTGCTAGGAGGCAGCCAAGCCACTGCACTGGGAGACTTTAGAGAGCTTTTGTGGGTTTGCTCTTGTTTTCCTTGCCAATTTGTGATTTGTTCTGTTTGACTTACTTCCCCTTTCCTTAAGACTGTCACTATCTCTGACAAGGTAATTATGATATATTCATTTCTGAACACTTATAAAGAGATGTCCCAGAATGTCAAATAATGGTGTAACAGAGATGAGGAGAAAACAGCAGGTGCTTGACATCTAATTTAGTTAGAGCTGCCAGCCTGAAACAAGAGAAGAAACCAACATACAACAGGCACCACTGCATCTATTTATTAAATCTCTATGTACTTGCATAAAAGAGAAGTGGAATTAACTCAGGCAATAGACTTCACTGTTGCTCTGTATGTCTTCTGTACTATGCAGTTAGAAAAGGAATGTATTTTGGAGCATCCATCTTCTCTACAGCTATTAACCTGCAGCAATTTCCTCCAACCCTAGATCTCAAGTACTTTGTAGAGCAAATCCTCTGTTCACCAAATCACTAGAGAAACTCCTCCTCTGTTCACCAAATCACAGCCTCTCAAGACAGTAGCAAAACGAGTGAGTCTTAGGGAGACAGAGGAAGCTATAACAGGGTAGGATTTAAGCAGCAAGAGACATGTTTTCTTATCAGTTATATTGCTTTTAGTTATCTTCAGGTAATACTTGCATTGTTTTGTCATTTTAATGCTTTCTTCTCCCAGCTCTAGCACTATGACTACACACAAGCCTTTTCCTCTAGACAGGTATGCAAAAGACAGTTTGGACTCCCAAAGCAAGTCTCTGTCTCCGGTCTCAGCTTCCTCTGAAGTTGATGTCACTTCAGGGAGGTCCAAATAATCTCACTGGCACTTACTGGAAAGTTCCCCCCAGAAAACTGGCCAGACATTAGGTATAGGGCCATAGGATTTTTTTTAAAAGAGGTTTCTTGTGGAAAGAAAAGACCTCTAGGAAACAAACTTCCTTGCAGAGCAGTTCTGAGACTGATGTAATTATGGGTCAAGTGCTTTTCCTTTCTTTAAAGTAGCTGCATGGCTACCAAAGAAGTCCTACATATAGCAGTACTCTCTGCAAGACCTCAAAAAGGACAACTTTATTTACCACTGCAGATTGCTAACTCAGTAGCCCTAATCCTCAGGCACAGTACTTGTTTCCAGCACAAAAATCCAAGCTCTCTTAGCATTTATGAAACTGAATATACAAACATCTCAAATCCAAGCCTATGCCTTCAGCAGCCCTGAGTAATTTAAACCCAGGAAGGATGATCATGACCTTAGATTTTTCAGTGCTGTGCACAACTACTGGGGAAAAAAATCCTCTTGTAACTAAGAAGATTGTACAACACAAAGATTAAGTATCTCCAACAGCATAATGGAAAAAATTGGCATTTTTATAGCTGGCACTCTGCATTCTTTATAACACTAGCAATACCTGTAGGAAACAGCACTCAATAATCAGGAGCCTAGGGCTATCATGGTCACCTCAACAAATGAATGCTGCATGCAGAGCTCCAGCCCAAATGCAAAGCTGGGCTGAAGTAAAATGTGCAAAGTTCTTTTTGCAATAAGTAGGATATTTTTCCAGACAGCTGTGACACTAGTGTGCCATGATCCAGGCTGGCTGTCTGCCACGGTCCAAAGCATTGGTCTGAAGCTTTAAAGCTATGGGGTCTAATCTCTCTGCTAAATGTGGTACTCTGTGGGGCTAATCAGTCTGGACAGACTATTAGATGAACATCACAACATGTCTCGTAGAATCCAAGCTAGCTGTCAGTATAAATGTGTCTACTGTGTAAAAACACTGCAAGTGTAACATTTTAACTCCCAGGTAAGAGACCAGCTCTTAGCAAGGACCCTAGTGACTCTATCTAAACTGGTCAAGGCAGAAGCAGTAAGTTCTCCCTTGACTGGAGATAGACACCCTGGCTGCAACCGTTCTAGGTATGTCAAAACTAGCTAAACACCACAAAAGAGTCAAGCTAGCTGTTTCTGACCAGCTTCCTTTTCCTTGTTCCTCTTCCTTATATATTTATTAAACAATGAAGCACCATTTCAAACTTCTCTGATTGCCTTTCCAGGCTCTGGAACACAATTTGGTGTCCTCTGCAAACTTACTGAGGGTNCCCAAGCTGACTTGCCCAAGCTTCTTCAGGAATATGCTGAACAAGATCAAATGTAGTTAGTTGTAATAAAATCATTTACAGGTTATAATGCCACTTGATGTTCATAGTCAAATGACCTCATTAAAAAGAAAAAGTGGTGGTGGCTCTACTCCCTTGTAAGGAAACAGAACCATTACTGTAAGTCAGCCAAGCTTCATTAGCAAGACAGCAGCATTGTGAGTCAGAGCAGCACCAGCAGACAGCAGGCTAGCCTATTTGGTCCATTTTAAAATCCATTTCTATTAGCCTTCAACTACTATTTTCAACAGTACCACGTTTAAACTGCTTACCATAACACAAAATCACCTTCCTCAATGTATAATTGAAGCATTCAATAAATGAGGTATTCTGGCAAGTAATGAAAAACAGGCCAGTATATACAACAGTAAATATTTGACTGGCTCCTCAACAGAAAATTGCAGCATTTCAATATTTACTTTCACTCAGAAGTGCTGATGATTTCCCTGCTGAGCTATAAAAGATGAAAATTAAAAGTGCCTTCATGATCACTTGATCTTCCTTTTAAAAAATAGTTGCCAAAATATTCTGTGTTCCTATTGTTTGTGAATTAGAGAATGTAAACTGCAAATCCATTTGGAAGTGCTACTGTTCTAAAACAGCATCTCAAACTTTGATTTTGCTATCTGCTCTCTGGCCTCAAGCAAAGAGCAATTTCTCACTCTGACAAGATGGATCTGGCATCCTCAAGCTCTATCAGCATGAACCACCAGCAGCACTTGCTGAGTATCTCTCTCATGTTATATACAGTTCCTAACACATTTATGCTACACTGGCAATTATAGAAGGAATATTGGCTGCCTGCAGATGCTTATTTGATCCATAACAAAAATGAGTCCTCTTATTGTTTATCAACACTGGTGTAAAATCTGAGTAGAAGACAGACAACAGATATCTCTAGGCTCTTGAGAGGAATCATCAGTTACACATGCTGATAAGGATGGCCCAAAATGTCACTTCCATTTGGATCATTCAAAACATTAGGAATAAATCTCATCTAAAGCAGCAGCAATAGCCTGCCTGCCCATGCCTTGCTTCAGAATTCAGTGTGTATTTAACACAGCTAGGGATCATTCATAAGGCACAGTCACCTCATGTGTTGGCTCCCACCTAGCAGGCACACAAATGGTATCAATTGATGAACTTCCTCTCCATCTTTACCAGGCAAAATAACTGAATTAGGTAGTGTGCTGGCAGTAGGATATCATTTATTTCCTTTTAAAGATTCAATCTGACACTTATTTCAAAACACTTTGTAAAGAAAGAGCCAAATCTTTAAAAGCAGCTTGTTAGCATTTTCCACACCAAACTTTGAGGTTTTCATGATGAAAATCAAACATAGAGGTCTCATTTTTCTTACTTGGACTACCTGAAGTCACAGCAATAGGCTGAGCAAGGCTTCTAGGCACTAGTGAGAAACAGGCATCTCCAGAGTGCAATTCACCCCATCCCAAAACAAGTGTCACCTATCTGCTCCCCACTGAAAATAATGAGATTCCTCTTTACTTAGCTCAAAAAGCAGGTAAGTCCTCATGGAGAGTGTTTGTCCAAAGGAACACAAGACTCAGTAAAAGCAAACTACAATCAGCACTCATGCAGTTGTGGCTACAGCCAACCAACCTAGCCTAACTGTAGGACAATGGCAACTGTTTCAGAGCAGAACAAAGAATCATGCATTCAAACTATGTTACAGATAATTAAGTTCTGGGATAGATAAAATACTATATAAATGTAATAGAACATTTTTTGTGTGTTGTTATCAGAACACTCCTTTAAAAGCCTTAGGAAGAAAAATAGGTTCTTTTCCAAAGAACCTGTGGCTGAAAAACATCACCCCATCACTCACTTGCAGGGGCTGAATTTTATGGATAACTATGAAAGGAGGAAAATGTTGGCAAGCTTCATTTCAGATTTTCTGCATTTGTCAGCTTGCATGAGTAACTTCCATCCTTTTTTGCACAGCTCTTAATGTATTAAAAAGAATGAAGAAAGGAGACTAAACGGGAGGAGTCAAATAGGACAACATAATTAAATTACTCAGCATCCAGAAATCTCTTGCTTTTCAGATCTATGAGTTAAATATATGCCAATTCAATTTCCTTAAACACTTGTCAGGACCTATTTTCTAGGAGATTTCTTGCTAACAGGCTTTCAGTCACATTAAGTGCTCACAAAGTGCACAGAAGTTGTATTTTCCTGCACAGCCCTAATTGAGCTGTCTGGGCTGAAGTAGCTGGATGTTACAGAAATGTTTATTATACAAGCCCACTTACTCTCAGACTAGAAAAGAACATTCCTGTACATCCTACTGTTATTTATCCTAGAAAAAAAAGAAAGTAAAAGGTCTTTTATCACCTTCTCATTTCATTGAATTATGCTTATGGAGTTCTGTTACAACTCAAAATGTGGTTTCAGTGCAAAAGAGCAAAGTCTCTCATACCTTTCAGTTGGCTCTCATTACATTTGATGTCTCTTTCTGACCAAGAAGTAGAACTTTTTTCCTTGCAGCATTCAGTAACAACTTCCTGTTTGTAAGTCCCAAGTTTTCCTACATCAGCAACACTCTATGAATGGGGAGATGAAGTCATTTTGTTTTCAGTGAATGCCTTGTTGGGCACTTTTGCCTCTTCCTGTAACTTCATTTAGTATTTGTTTCTCCATTTCTTTTGAGCACCCATCCATCCAGTCTAAGTTAAAAGTCATGTCTAAAGACACAAAAAAATACAAAAGAAAACAAATGTAAAAAAGCCTAATACCTGCATGTGAAATGCCAGAAAGTTGCACATATGCAAAGAACCTATCCCATGCACCCTCCTTGGGGAAGCAAAGGAGATGAAGGATGGGAAGTAACCTCTCTCAAGCAGGAGACTAAAATCCACTAAACATCACCTATCTGACCTCACAGCTTGGGCTAGAATAGATCACCAGAAGCTACTGATTTGATCTTTGGGAGACATCTTATGTGCAGCTGTTTATCTGGCTCAGCACATGCCTTGGACAAGAAATGGCAATCTAAACAAGAACCTTACCTACTAGACTTGACCTGTTTACCCTTATTTCTGAATATCTCTACAGTTTCTTCAATGAAGAAATAAATACACAATAAAAACAAAAGCAAAACACAAAACCTGCACATCAGCTTAGTGGACTCTTCAAGGCTACAGAAAATTGTGGTTTAAATTCAGGTTTTGCCTCAGTCTAGCCCCACTTATGCAAGCTTATTATCGACAAAACAACCCAAGAACTGTGTACATCTGTTTATAACCGAGAAGTCACAAAATAAAGTCACACAAAAAACATTCTTTTTGTAGGCTCCCTTCCCAACATGCCATCAGAGTAATTACAGGCAAGGATATTAGATCACAAGATGGAGAAGAGTTTGCTCACAGGGACATCACAATAAAGTCTCTACTCACCTGTCAAATCTTCCCCCCCTGTGTATCACCTCTGCTTTTCTAACTAATTCACTTTATTTCATTTCATTTACTTTTCTCAAGTGTCCTCTCATTATAATTCAGTGTCTGTGTTAGACTTGCACCTTGACTGATTTTTTTTCCCCCCTTATGCCCATGCTTGGCAAGCATTTAATAGTAATTAAAGATTTCTCTAGTCTTTTCAAAGGGTACCCAGATAATCAACAGGCAGTGACTTTGATTGATAGTCACTGTCATGAAAACTGGGGAATGAAATCTCTGAGTGAATTTCCTTCAAGAAAAACCTCTGCAGATAATATGTTCCAAACTATGGCTCAGACATATTTCTAATACATGCCAGAGTTGCTTAGAAAGATGGTACAGACTAGCACAGAGTGGCACAATGAAAGAGATGTGCTGCAGCCATCTGAATTTCTCAGTGATCTCATTTGCCCTGGGGTCTCTCACTTCTCAGTATTACTTTAGACTCCTTAGTGGTATGACATAGCAACAGAAAATCAATTGCAATAAAGCTACAGTGAAGCAACTTTCATTGCTGGGAAATTAAGACAAAGCGAATCTCCTAGATTTCAAAATAATGATGAGAGATGACAAAAAGCAACCACCATTGTCCAAGAGCAAGAACAGCTAAAGGGCTCTGTGGGTCATCACTCCTGTATATACATCCCTGATTTAGTGCTGGTCACATGAGGTTCATCATACCACAAAAGCTAAGTCATTGTCTTAGATGACAGCCTCAGGACCTGTGCTTAGTCACAGAGTCATGAAGGTTGGCAGAGACCTCTCAGCTCATCAAATCCAACTATCCCTATCACTCCCATGCCACTAAGCCATGGCCCTAAGGAGAGCATCTAGATGTTTCTTCAACCCCTCCAGCAGGAAGCCTTGCCAATTACCTAGAGAAGCAACTGGTGACCATACAGCTGCCTGTGAGAAACCTGCAAATCCCATTTCAGCATACTTACTAGGTTCATTTCCTAAGAAAAAGTCATGACTAGAAAGTGATGTTATAAAAGACCTTGGGCACTTGTATTTCAGGCTAGATTAGCTGTTTCTATAGGACTTAAGTGACAAGAAAACCTTTAAAAGTATTTGACTTGCTACTGAAAGGCTTTGGTTTTTTAAGTTAAATTTCACCAGACATTTTTTTTTCCATGTCAGTGAAATCACTTAGAGTTGAATAGAAATATTAGATTATGTGTCAGCTTCAAGGAGAGAAATTCCACTGACATGACTAGACCTCTATTTATATCAGCAGGGAACAGTGTCACAGGGTCTGGATAGTATGCAGAATGTGAAACAAAGCAACTTCAGGGGTTGCATCTCCAATTCCAGTCTGGAAAATATTTAAGATAATTCCAAGATTTATTGCTGAAGTGATCTTACAGAGGTTTTTAAAAGTTTCAAAAGGGAGAAAACACAAAGAAGTCTGCTTCAAATCTTAAGATATATGAATTAACTCAGTGGATTTAGAAAGATTTGAACTCTACCATTAATTCTACCTTTAAACAAATGGAAAACAAAACAAACCCTGAATTAATGCAGAAGATACATGAACAGCTACTAGCAAGAAAGAGAAATAAATGTTGCCCCAAAATTCCTGCTGTTTTTGTAGCACTTCTGAGTTATGTTCATTAATACATTATACTGCATGACTTTACAGTGAAAACAAACTTGATTTGATCATTTTCCCCTTCCCTCTTGTGAAGTCTAGACAAGAAAAACATGATAAACTTCTGTCATAAGAAATCTTGCAGTGGAAGAGAGCTGTAAGAGCTCTGTTTCAAAAAAAATGAGGCAAGTTCAAAGCAATGTGACTATCCACAGGGGAAGGCAGAAGTCACATTCAATTCCTTCCACAGTCTTCAGCCACTGCTCTAGAAATCATGTCCCTTAAAGGCAGTCTTTACCTTTACACAAATACCAGCAGTGTTCCTTATCCCAAAGGTTTACGCAATCACTCAGTTATCCTGAATTCACTCAAGATAAGAAACACGATTTTTAACTCCAAAATTCTGCAGGAAGGCATCAGAAAACTGAGTTCAGTGCTTGTATTGCTGAGATCTGTTTCAGTGGTTTTTAACTGGGTAGAACTCCTAAGTATTGAAGATACACCTAGACCAGGTAAGGAGCAACAGCAAGTTGCTCAGTAAAGTCAGTCTGTGCTCCATTAAGAACATGGTTGAAAGCTCCTGTTACATGACAGCCAACTATAGCCCAGATTTTAACTGTAGCTATCATCTTCTAGCAAGGAGGTCACATCAAATCTGCAAGTATCCCAAAACACTTCACTGTGCCCATCAGTATTACTTGATTCTTAGTTTCATCTCCAGTTAGTTCACATCCATGAATTGGCTTCATACAAACCCTAATAAGCTCCCTAACAGAAGCATTCTTGCAGGAGAGAAAGGATAACCAGAAACACATAACATCTGCATATAGAAGCCATTTAAGTTCTTCACATTGAACTAATTTACCCAAATGGTCACTACCTGATCATGAAACATGCTAGAAAGCCCTAAGACAGGAGAAAAAACTAGGCTAAGCATCAGATCAGAATAGAGCCATCAGTCCTGTGCCATCAACCACTACTCTGGCCAGAACCTACACTTTCACCCTCCACCCAAAGGCCACTTGGCCCAGCTCTGGACTCTCTTGAGTATTCTGAGCAGGAACATATTACCTTCTTAATATAAGCATCTCTTCTTAAACTATACCTCTCAGCAACAGAGATTTGATCAGATTCTTCCCACTCACAGAAAGTGATGACAGCCACAATCAGTAGAGATGTACTACAAGTGGAGAAAATCTGAGTGCATGTCATATCAAACCCATACAAGTGGGTTTCATCAGCTGGAGTACATGCATAGGAGGTCATTATCCAAGGCATATCATGACAGCATTAAAGCCATAAGACTGTAATAAGAACAACTGATAAAAATGGTATCAAGATTGTCCCCTCTCAATTGGGTCTAAAAATGTTTTCAGTAAGCTTTTTATTTTCCTTTAAGATGGCTTCATATGTCACAGGACTGAGGTTTAAAAAAATGAATGCTTCCAAGTCTCTGAAAACTGAAGATAAACTGCAAAGAATTTGCAATCCTCATTTCAGCCTGCATTAGCAAGCTGCCATTGTGCTTCTGTAGGAGAGGAGCAGCAGACAGATGCTCCTTCAGCCATACCTGCCAGAAAAGGGCCAATCTAGAGCCACACCATCACTGTCCCTGCCACACAGAGTGAGAAGCCAAAAGAGCAATGATTCAACTGTACTGTGAGTAACTCAACACAAATACCATACTGTCTGGAAACAGCTTCTACAAGTGCTCAACCTTTCCCTTACACATTCCTACCAATGCTAGAATGCTGGCACCCTTCCTGCTTCCTTCCTCTTCAAACAGGTGCTAGGAATACCTGTCTTCCCTTTGGATATATTAAAGGCTTGAGGAAAAGGACTTTGTATCTCTATATTGCCGAGAATGGACTCTGCTTTCACTGAAGCTCCAGCAAAAGATGACACAGCAGTAGAACACAGACCTCTACTCTTTACCAAAGAGAATTTCTCATTTAGATCAAGCTAAAATGGACTTTCCTGTACTAGACTGCCAACCTGTAGCATATTCTGGCTGCAGCTTTTATTGATTCCACCCAATAGTATTTTGACAAACAAGTTTAACATTGAAGCCAACAGCTGCAATTTCACAGCCAGCAGTTTTCTCTCTTTCATTTTAATAATGTTTCTGCCAGCACTTGCTGTTCTTGTTATTCAAGGTCCAACAGCCATAACTCATGTCTCTGGGGCATTATTGTATGTATACTTTGGAGTAAAGAGGGCTCTTACTCTGTCTAATGGGATGTCCTTTGCAATCTGTTATTAGAGTGTGAATCACCTCGCCAGTTAATCATACCATTAAGAATGCTCAAGACAGGAAATCCAAGAGGCTCTGGAATGCATGCACTTCCAGATCAGGAAAAGCCTTTGAAGAACACAGGCCTGCTAGTGAAGGTTTGGAACTGTGCTGGATTGGTGCACAAAACCAAAAAATTCTAATCAAAAAGGCTTTTTGCCTTTATTGCTTGTAATGATACTGGAAAGGAAAGGGAAGGAAGACACAAACTTACATCTGTTAAAAATGGAGATGTGAAAGGAGGAATTCACAGAATCACAAAGGTTGGAAGAGACCTCTAAGCTCATCAAGTCCAACCATCCCTAGCACTACCATGGCCCTAAGGAGAGCAGCTCAATGTCTCTTCAACCCCTGCAGGGATGGTGACTCCAGCACCTCCCTGGGCAGCCTGGGACAAGACTGAACAACCCTTGCAGGGAAGAAATTCCTCCTGGTATGTAATCTAAACCTCCCCTGGTGCAACTTAAGGCCATTTCCTCTCATCCTCTCCCTGTTAACCCTGGAGAAGAGCCCTACCCCTATCTCACTGCAACCTCCTTGCAGGGACTTGTAGAGAGAGCTAAGATCACCCCTGAGCCTCCTCTTCTCTACACTAACCAACCCCAGTGCCCTCAGCTGCTCCTCATAAGACACTGCATTTGGATGAAATTCAGTGCATTTGGATAAAACCAAACACAATCTTGAACAATATGTAAATACATCAACCCTCTATTTACCTGCACTGTCATTTTAAGCTGGGAGAAGGTAATGCATTCAGAGTCATCATCAGACTGCACAGCATCATTAATCTCTTGCCTGGCTACAGGTTACTGTTCATTTTCTTTTTCTTGCCTGTCCTTTGCTGCCACCTCCAGGATACTGTGGCATAATACTGGAAGTTTAAAATAAATCTGTAATAACTGGAAGTTACTTTTCTCTGAGGGGCAATATTTCAAATTGTAAGCATGGCTTTAGTTTCATTTACAAATGAAAACCTCCAAAAATCTGTTTGCACACACCATTCCTAAGCATGGGTGTCCTGATGGCTTACAGATGCAAAAGCTGCAGGCACACAGAAAATGGTGCTTTAAAATAATAGCCTAATTAGCATAATGCTAAATTACAGACAAAACCCTATAAAGAGATATTTATGGCACACATTCATTCCAAAGGAGTCTTTTGTGATTGCTATTCCACCTCATTCCAGGAAAAGCAGCAGTAAACAGACAGTGCTTAAATGGAAGTGTTTTACAGAGTTAAGACTTCTTTTTCTTGTTTTAAAGTGTGCTAAGTCATTGGAGGCACCACTGCTAGCCCAGTGTAACTTGATAGAATTTGACCTGCAATTCAGAAAACAGTGCATTATATGTCAATATTTCAAACTATGTCAGGACTACTCAAGAAATTTGACCAAAATAAAAGCAATTGCACTCAGAGTAAGGAATCAGCTGCCTGGAAAAAATCAGCCACAATAGCCTGAACTTAAATAGTCAGCTACTCTGGGACCTTGAACCAACATGATCATTTCCTGAAAATCCCTTTAAGAAACATCAAGATATTAACCATCCTGAAGAACTAAGATTTAACAGGAATGTGTTCTGTTCCAAAGGAAAACCAGTGCTCATTGATAGGATATCAGCACCTCATGACCATGGCATGTTTGTGGTTATTATTTGGACACTGGTGTTAAGTGTCTGCTACAAGAAATACAATCAACAAGCAGCAATAAGGAAATTTTGGATTGTTTTCCTCTGGCTTTTTTGTTTGCTTTTTAGATGCTCTGTAAATCCTAGGAGTGACATTTTAAAATGTCTGTAATCTAGGAAAGGCTAGACATTAAAATGAAAATACTAAAACCAAGAATTCATGAGATGATTTTTCTGTTATTTACACCCAAGTCTTTCTTATCTAGTACAGACATAAAAGGCTCATGTAGCCTGCATAGCTGAAATTCACTTTGAAAACATGTTTCTAGAAGACATTAACTTCATTGCTCTTCTAATGCTTCCTAGTTTTTTCACAGCATTCTTTTCTCCCTGTTAACTTGCTGTAGCTCCATGTAAACACAATCCCAATGAGATGTTCATCACACAGACTTCTGCTGTCAATATTCAGCATAGCTGTGCCCCAGAAGCCATCAATATGACCTCTACAGTGTCTTTTCTAACTGATAGGTCATGCATCAGCCACATGCTGCTTAGTTGGGAGCTTCATTGATTTCAGGGCTTTCTTATGCCTTCACTTGCACATCCAAGAGCAGGAGAATTTTAGCAGAGCTCCACAGCACAGATGCAATGAACTACTCAGTGAACACACCATAAGATGAGTGTCTATGGCTTGAAAAGCAAGATAAAAATCAAACTCTTAGTAAATCACACTCATTTTGCTTAAAGGATAACAAGCTTTCAGGTATATATATATTATATATTCTATATTCTCTGAACACAGGCAGAAAACTCATGACATCAAAGAACACAAGAGAAAAATGCTAATCAAGACAAGCCACAAAGAAAACAGAAATTAAATTAGTGACCACTGTGGGCATTGTGCAACTCCTATTTCAGGCTAAATCTTATTGAGATGAGAGCCCCAAGACAGTCCCATTTAAACTAATTTAGCATAAAATACCAGCCAATGTAATGGTGGCAATCTCTAGTCTCAACTGTCTGCTGCAATTTACTTTTAATCTGTAACATTCCCCACTTTCTGTGCAATTTCATGGCAGAAAAATAATACTTACACAGGCTACTTTAAAATAGCACTTCTGGTTACAGACCATTAGTTGTAAAGTCATTGAAGTACCCTGGTGTTTCTATTCCAGTGTAAATATTTGGGATTTTGAACATCTTACTGTTCAAAGCCAAACAAGCTATTGATGGCACAAGTTTCTCTCTTCTGTTGCAATGAATCTGTTCTGCCTTGGAGAAGAATGAGTAAAATAGGCAAGTTCTTGTGAATTTTTCATTAAACAAGGTATGTAGCCTTTGTTGCTTGTGAACAGTCTCTAGGATCTAATTACAGTCAGTATGTTCACATAGCCTTCAGAAAATTCAAGCTAGAAGACAAGTTATTTTCTTTAGAAAAAGATAAAACATGAGAAGGAATAATCTAATCAAAAAGAGTAAACACTTCAAAAAGTTTAACAATAAAACACATTAAAAAATGAAAACAAAAAAAGACCCAAAGTAGAGGAATACAGTGATTAATTTTCAGAGGCAAGATCAGGATTTGTTGATGCTACAGTGATAGTTATGTACAAACCAGCTTTCAGCCCAAAAAACAGCTATAGGTGCATTTACTCTTAAAAGCAATGCAGCACATGAATATTGGGTAACCATGCTCATAAATTCCACAAAACTACCTCATACACTCTTTCAAACTCAGTGGGAAGCTCAAGAGATCTCAACTTCTCTGTGTTGTAATCTCATAGAAGGCAAAGATATGAAATTAAAGAGACAGCTTGATGATGCCCAAGGTCCCCCTAAGGAAAAGCAAGTTCTTTTGTTGCTTAGGCCCACAGCAGCGTGCCAAAGAGTGTTTGTGAACTTGGATACCCTTCTTAAAATTGCAGCTTTGCAGTTAATGAGCCATTGACATACATACTTCAGAGATGCATAAAATTAGGACTGAGGGACACTGCTGACCTAATACATTTTTCATTAGAACTCTTTCAGCTATTATTTTTGCCAAAGTCATCATAGAACTAAGGAGCTAGGGCAGACCCACTGATTTCAAGCAAGAGTCCACAGTGACCCTGCTGACTTCAGCAGGTAAGTGATGGTACCAAAGCATGATTTCAAACCCTACACCTGCCAACAAGCTCAGTGGGCACTGAGCTCTTAGAGGCATTGTTCCACCCTCTGCAGCCAGGGACACAGCATCTTCCTCAGGAGCACAAGGGAATTGGCAATAAAGACAGATGCAGTAAACACTGACCTTGGACTGCCAGTTATTTTCAAGGATATCCTGTTGGCACTTTTCATAAGCATTAAATTCAGTGAAATGGAATGGGGTTTATTAGATTAGTTGGCAATTATCAAATCAGCCATGATGATAGTACCCGAGAGCCTTGCAGCAGGGTTTAACTAGAAGCTAGTTTAGGGTCAACTTACAAACAAAATCAATTTACTGGTGATAAAATACCCACAAAGATTTATTATCAAATATATTTGTAGGACATGCTGAGAATGGACAACTTAAAAGCTTTTTCAAGTGCTAGCAATGCAAGTTGAAAATAGAACCTGAGGGATATCCTACAATAATTCTTGATATTGATGTGATATTCTCACAAGAACACACCCCCTTCCCTATTTAAAGCAAGAAAGGGAACAGTCTGTAGAGGAGCACTGAGATGAAAACTAAGTCTTTTGGTGAATTAAGACTTAAAGACAACCAAACACTGCTTTGAACAATATACCCTTTGGATCTGTTTGACCACTATAGGCACAACTGGTTGAGAAAGAAGTGAGAAATGCACATCCCTGCTAAGGGAGATGTCTCATATCAAAGTCCATGCAACAGCTCTGCACACATGAAGCCTCAGAAGAAGACAAATGAAAGCAATTCTGGAGGCCTATGAAGTTTGGCTTTATTTGAGTACTTCCTGTGCTACTCAGGTTAAACTGATTTCATCAACTCAACAGCTCCAAGCTTAAACTATTAAAGAAAGGACATGTAGTAAGAGAAGGCATATTAAAAGTAAAAGCCATACTCAGATGGAGCCATGTTAAAAACCAGACAAATTCTAATGAGCCCTATGCTTAGGAGAGAGCATTGTGCAGTTAATGTAAGTAATGAACCTTTCATGTGAAATGATGTAGTGTCACAACTCATTTGCATCCCACTTAAAGTGTAATTAAGTTTCCCTGACAGCATGGCTTATGGCTGAAAGAACAGACCTGGCTGCTAAATTAATCCAGAATCCCTCCAGTTAATAACACCCTGCAAAGAAAACTTAACACACTTTCATTTAAAGTCCCTAAAGTTACATTTAAAGTGGTATTATATGAAATTGCAGAAAAGGTTTTTAGAGACTTCAAGCCATACTCAATCACACAGGTGATTGCAAGATAGGTGTACTCAATCCAAGACAAGGTTTGACCCAATCCACAGCACACAAGATAATGCAGCAACATGTCTAAACACTTTTTGTTACTCTTGGAAAAGTGACCTATGCACCCTAGCTTCATCACTAGGGAAATGTTCTCAACTGCAGAGAGAGAGAAAAGGTCATGGTGAAAAGGTGCTCAGAACTGCAGCACAACTGATGAGCATCAGCTGGCTCATTACTTGCAATAAGACCAATGTCTGATTTTTGGACAGAATAATAACATTCAGCAATGCTCAGTAATAGCCAATAGTTGTTTTGGTTGTAATTGACAGAAGCCCTGTTATTAACCATTCTTTGCAGCTACCTATCCAATCCATGCTTACAAAAGAAATTACTACAACCATTACAGGACTGTCTAGATAAAGCAGTCATGCTTTTATTTTTGGGGGTAGCACTTGATGTTTTATGAATCAGTTTAGTTTTTACCGAGTTTCATCTTAAAGGTTATATTTAGAGCAAAGAAAGGTGAAGCACTCCAGAACACATAAATCCTGTCAAATCCATGGGGATCTAAGAAAAGTTAACTGATTACTGTGAGCTGTAAGTTACGACCTGTCTAAAACACACAGTTCATAAACACTGCCATCTTATTGAGCATGATATTCCTGGATGCATGTGACACATGGTGAGGAACCCACCAGTCTCTCCATCATTCTGAGAACCTCCTTAGAGAGAGCTCTGTTCCTGCCACTGGGAAGAATCCAACTGGGGCAGCTCCACAAGATCATTCCCAAAAGTCACTCTGAAATCCATTACCTGAAAATCTGCAAAGTCAGAATCAGGATCCAAAAGGAACAGGTACGCAGTGGCTAGAATTAAACTGTAGTGTTGCTAAGAGCTTCTTCCTTGCCTGAAAGAGGATTAATTACAACAGCTTTTGTGACTAATCATACCAAGTATGACTAACTGAAAAACAAAAAAGCATGTTTTGATGTTCTGGAAAGCAATTTCACTCTATAGTTGAAGAAAATGAAAGCAGGTAGCAGTCATTTTTTATGTAAATAGATGTTCCAACTTGTCATAAAAAACCATGGGTTTATATCTGGTGGCATTAGAACATGAAAAACGAAGTCTGTCTGAATGTGAGATATTAAGCTGTAGCTTTAGAATATGAATACCATCACCACATAGAAAAGGGTTAGGAGTTCCAATAATAATGTACACTTTAAACTCCCTTAGATGTGATGAAACCAGAATCCATAGTCTCAGGCTTTCAAATGGAGCCACTTGCAACCCTACCACATTTACCAAGGCTACATAGATATCTCAGACACAACTGTGTCTTGGCCACACAATTCAATTTTGCTTTTAAAACAACCAGGTTTTGAGTGGGTTCTGCAAGTACTTATCAAGAGTTTATTGGCATTAACTGAACTAGTATTGTATAATAATCAGTTTTACAGTAATACTGTATAACATGATGAATGCTATTCTATCTAACCACCTGATTGATGGGACTATCAAAATACTAAGGTTTTTTAAGCAGCAAATAAATGCCCTTTTTTGGGAGGGACAGAGAAATTTCCAATTCTTTTCCTGCAATAGTGAACAGGAAAACATGCTCTAACAGAATTAAACAGAGACCACCTTGGTTCCTTCAGGCAGCCAGAAAATTTTCTGAGGAAAACACCACTAAGCCTGCAATGAAAGAAAAGCTGCTACAGTAGTTTTTTTTGTCTAACAACATCCTGCTTAAGTTCTGAAATCAGGGCCACTGGGCACTATCAATCAGCCCTGGAGCTTTAAAATCAATGTGCTCCTGCATGGGAGGAACACAGCTGAATACGTTCTCTGCACCCTGTTTGCATATAGCTGTTACAGCTCCTCTAGAACATTCATTCCTTGTAATTGTATGCAGATAATCAACTTAGAGAGGATGCTCCGTGTTCTCATTAGCTGAGAAGTCTCATTGCAGATGACAGTCCAGACTTCCAGATGTAATCCAAAACTCATTAAAATCCAGAAGAAAAAACTTATTTCCAGACTTCAGTGGCTTCAGAGCCCCATCTTGCTTTATTGGCAAAAAGAAAGTGTTCATACTCACAAATCAGGCTCCTGACCCAGTTCAATCTCTTCTTTAAGTACTGGATAAAGTACTCATCTATTCTTCCAATCATATAGCCATGAATAACATGGAATTTGTTATTCTCAGGTGGCAAATACTTCCAATGAATAAATGATGCACCATTTCAACTGCTCCAGCTTATATCCATTTTTTATAGCAGATCAATCCCTTTGCAGAGCATTTCAAGAAAAAAGGCACTAAAATTTCAACCTCCTTTGTAATGCAATATTGGCAAAGGGCTTTGATCTAAAGCATTTCCAAACACTCCAAAATATTTTCATTATCTGCATTATTCAGACAAGGATCTCTAAGTTTCTCTACCACTTCAAGATTATTTATTATTTAGGGATTATTCAGCTCTTTCCCCAATTAACGTTTCAACATAAAAACTTAAGACTTATCACCTATAGAAGAGAATTCTTGGATGTTGAAATACAGACCTGGATTAGTTCCTTATTTTTAACAGTATTTTTTCTTCAAATTGCCATACCAATAGTATACTTAAAGTTAAGTAATATTTTTGTGAAAGAGATCAAACTCCACTAATTAAATTGAGTAGCCATTCTTGCTGGATACAACAGATTGGTCAGAACATCTACCAAGCTAGTACCTCTCCTATATCTCTTCCTCCTCTTCCATTTGAGATTGCACATGGGGACTGACAACACAAGAACTTTCCTCATGATTGCTGCTAAAATAGTTACCCAGCTCAATTAGAGTCTGAGAGCAATGAGCAGCTCCTTAACTGTCACTCTTCTAACAAGACCTAAGATCCTTAAGCAATAGAAGGGCTCAGGGAACACAGAACACAAATCCAATGGAAACTAGGCTCACAACACAGCTTGTAATTAGAACGTTCTAATTAGCTCCTGAAAGACACACAACCATTCACAATTAATTCTGTTTGTGATGTGGCTCAAGGAATATACAACTACGTTAGGAAAGGCCACAAGTGCCAAAAAATGGGCAAGGAATGTTAGGTGGCTTCCCTAGCCAAGAAACCCACATCTTGCATAATACCTGGAATGTATTTGAAACAATTCAGTCCTTATGACCAGAATTAGTTAGATTACAGCTGCTGAAACAAGTAGACAATTAGCAGCTCTAATAAACTAGACATTAACTTGTACTTATCAATGCCTGATTTCAAGAGCAGTGTATTTAATAGTTTAAAAGAATCATTACATTTGTTAATTAGGACCATCTTTTTTTAATGAAATCATTTTTCCATGATGAAAAAAATACAGGAGGAGATATTTCATTAAGTTTAAACAGAGCAGACAATTCTTATGACTAATCTCCACTTTTTAAAGCCACAGTAATGGCTATTTGGAGCTGTAAATATTGATATACAAGATAAACAGAGAAAGGATAGAAAGTATAGAAAGTGCACATATCTTTGGACAAAGATTCTGGTCTTGCTGATTAGGAAAAAAATGGATTTCAAGATTAAAACCAGCCATTGTTGAAAACTAGAGGGCTTTCAGAATACACTTAAGCATTATGGAGGGGGAAGGTGTTACTAACCAAAAGAGGGGAAATCAGTGTATTATATTACAGTATATATATAGAATTGGGTGAATAGTCAATGCTTGTGATGTAATCTGTGCAATAGTCCCCATTTTCACAGAGAAATTATACATCTTACCAGCAAACTATCATGACTTCAAGCACTTGAAGCATTGTAGACTCAGGAGGATGAAAATAAAGACTTGGTACTAACAAATGCAAAATGTGATTACTTTACCCTATATCACTTACTAATTAATCTGGAAAGCCTCATCCAAGCAACAAATACCCACAGATTAACTGAGATGGAAAGCAGTCCATTTACTTCTCTATTAAAACTAACTAAACAGGTGCAGCAATAAAATAAACGTCCACTTCAATGTTAAATGCTAAAGCTCTGTAAGCCTGCACACCTCAAAGATGGAACATGTGGAAATGAATTCATGCCTGAAGGAACTGCCAATGTATTAAAAAACCCTTCCTTCCAAGGAAGTAAGTGCCTTGCAGGTGCCAGGCACACAGTTACAGGTGTAACTCAGAGTAGTTATCCCTCTCCCTGATGCAATATCCCTGTCTATGTTCCTTCCTTTATGTCAATACTCCTTCAGCTGCACTCACTAGCTTCACATGATGGTCCATCCAAGCCAATCCCTATTCCAACCTCTCTTTACAGTTTCATCCAAACTAGGCCTCTGCCACATCCTCAGACTATCTCCTCCAGGCTGAAGACACCTGTAGCCTAACCAGTAGATACTCATGAAAAAAAAAAAGAGCATTCCCTATCCCAAAACCTGTCTCTGGGAGGCAGAAAGACCACTCAACACTGAACAAGTGGAAGCCTGGCAATCCTACCTGCCAGTGATATATTCCCACTCCCAGCAGAACCTTCAGAGAATTCACCTGTCAAGCTGCAAAAAGCTCTTTTGAAGCTTCTGAAAAGCTGTTTCACAGAGATTACAGAAGACTCCTGACAATAGCACACCCATCCCACCATGTCTCAGGATTTCATCTGAGAAATCATAAGAATTCAAGAAGGCACAAGACCACATACTTCTCTTCTGACATCATGGAATAACTTCTACTGAAACAGCTAAGTGTTTAAAGGTTGGAAGTGGACACCTGGCATAAGAAGTTACAGAGCACCCTGTTAACATTTAGGAAAGCAATACACAATTTTAAACTAAGACCCAAAGTACCAGGCACAATTAAATACAAATACCATGGCTTGTACCAGCTAGAAAGCACTGCGGAAGTACCAGTTCCCAAAATGTTTCATTTTTAGATGGAAGCAAACTCAGCAGTAAGAAGGAAGTGAACCAATTACATTGCCTGAAATTTAAGATATCAATAATTTTATGACAGCTACTACTGGCACTAAGACATACACTTCATCCCCTGCAGTGACTGAGTTTCAGAGAACAAACTCACAAAATGAAAGACAAGTTTCAACTAGCAAGAAACGTGTTCTACAGAGAGGAGTTCTGTATTTTAAAGAGGTGGCATCTGACAAGGCCATTTTCTTTTCCTCCTCAAGAATCTGTTGCTTATTCCAAGCAAGCCACCAAACTGGTCTAGCTAGGCTGGTTTTACAAGAAGCAGTTAAGTCACTACAGGTTAGATTTCATGGCAATGCTACTTTATGCAATTCAGTCAGCTCTGGTTTACCACTTATGTTTACCAAATCCCCACCTAACTGGCAGAGGGTATTTACACACATACACAGTGGCAGTCCAAACAAATCACAAACATATTCTGGTATGCTCACAGCCTCTGCACATACAGTGTCTCTCCATCACTTTCTACCCTCCCCACAGAGCCTGCAGCTAAGGCTTTGGCTTGTGTTACAGCACAAGAATGAAAACAAGCAGCATGCTTGGATAGAACAAGCTTCTAGAACTGAATTCTCCTGTAATACTGATACTAATTTCAACAGGAAGACAAGTAGATGGAAGAAGGCATAATTGCAATACACTTTATGTTAACTGTTGCCTGATCTCATGGGGACTGTTTATATGAGCATAGGTATAGCTGTTTATACAACCAGTGTAAATAAGGATTCTATAATCAGGCTTAAAGCACTTCCCAGTACTTTTGCTGAAGCACTGCTCAGAGACACTGTAGTAAACTAAAGCACTTGCTGAAAGCAAAAGGAAGGAATCAGCAGTAAAACAAATGCAGATTAACTATCAAACTTCAATGGCATTGTTATAAATGTACCATAATTAAATGCAATGAGGTCCACTTTGGAGATGGCTCTGGCAGTGGGAAAGAAGAGTTTCCAATGTTATGTGCAGCAAATGATGCACTGTGCTGTTCTGATTTTGAAAGCATTTTACATGGTAAGAATTTAAAACAGCACAAGCATTGTGCTGTGCCTTTCAGAGACATAAACCACCTCAGCCCAGGAAAAAGGAACAGCAAGCAACAGAGCACTTAACATCACATTCAATAATAATAGACAACTATTCAGAAGTATACAAAGAGATGAGCAATATTTCACTCCTGTTCAGAGCTTTTGCATCAAAAGCCCCACTGCTGTATGGTGTCACTACATGCAGTGTTAGATTTTTATCACCTACTATACCTGACAGCCCAGGTTGCTCCATCTTTGCATTTAAGACACAAATCACTTCTGCCACTAGGACACATTTTCACCCAGATTTTCTTTATAGAAAACTTGCTGTAGCAAAGAACAAAAAAACTCTGTCCCTCCCAAGGTACAGATTTCACATTCTTATCTAAGCTTCACTCCAGAGCATTCACACCACTCAAACCTCACCCTTGAAGGCATGCACCACCTCTTACAAACCAAGCTGTATTTAAAAGAAGTATCCTTCAGAATTAAATATAACATTTCAGAAACTTTCCAAGAAATGATCCAAACATTGGTAAAAATCCCCAACATCCCCCCCCCCAAACTAGAGTAATATTCAAATCATTTGCATATCACAACACTATATCTTCCATATTACTGACACCTCGGGGAATTTTGCTTCTGTTAAGTTTGTCACAAAATTCCTATTTCTAGAAATACTACTGTAAGAAAAGAACTGCAACTACTCAGCATGACAGAGTGATTCTTTTCATTAAGATAGCTCCACAAAGTCCAAATAAAGCACCATCAGCTTGACAGAAACACCTCTCTTCTAAACTGGAGGATGTAGTAAGAAGGAAGCGATCTTGTTAAGGCTAGGAGGCTGGGAGCACCAAGGCACAGCTTAACTAACCTTCTTCTTCCACCTAGTGGCAAGCAGCATCAAACACAAGGTCTTTGGGAGCACAGTCAGCAGGTTTCCAAACACCAGCTCTCTAAAGATTTACTGACGTTACAAGGAGGACTGAGTCATGTAGAATTTGGGGTTTGATGATTAAGTTCACAAGTAATGAACATACTATCACAAGGAGTTTAGAAATGCACTTAGGAGACAGCATTGTTGAAGCAAACCTAAGTTCTCTTAGAAGAAGAAGAAAACCTAGTTGTCTTTAATTTACTGTCCTTTACATACAAAACATCATTTATCATGTGAAAACAATCTTTGTGAGAAAAATAGCGAACTCATCTTGAACCTCTGGACATACTTTTTTGACAATCTGTTTAAACCACAGTCTGAAAGTTTAGTGAAAGGATTTCTTTTGGCTTTTGACTGAAATTCTAAAAGCAATTTTTAGATGTCAGTGTCTAGATGATGTTTTTAATCAACCTTTATTGGGTTATTCAGTATTTCAGATTGATGTCATTCTTCAGAAAACCATACATGGATTGAAGGTAGCAAAGAAGCCAAGCAAGACAATGTACAGTACTTCTAATTTTCAACAGGTGGCACTTTATAGCAAGCAATCTCTAGTATCTAATTAAAAGAGAGCAAAAACAATTGGATTGCAGAGTGCATTGACATGCCAAAGTCTGCAGCTGAAAGAGCCTAATACGCTTGAATTTGAAAGCATGGTGCTATAAAACTGAAAGACACAGAGGGAATCTGAAGCCAAAGAAAAACCCTAAAGTAATATTCTATCTCGGATGTTAATAACTGAGGTGTTCTTCACAAAGGCAGAATATTCTCATCTTTCCTTCTCAGATTAAATTTAACTCAATCTGCAAATTCTAAGATAGCAAAGAAAACATGACCATCAGACTTATAGTTATTACTGCACACATACTCAAAAGAGAATGGAGAATCTTTTTAGTAATGAGTACAGTTTTGTGCAAAACTTGACAGGCATTTTGATGTTTAAAGCTACACTGAAGATTTTTAGAACCATTTATGAGCTAATCCCTCAATTACAACTGAGCCATATTCTCTCAGCCTCTCCAGACAACCCTTCTCACACAGCTAGAGAACATGTCCACCTTTCACCCTGGGAAGGTAACATTTCAGCAGGATGCAGGAAGTCCTCATTCTAGGAAAGGACTGATGACCATGCCTTGGTCTGAATCCTCATTCTGAACTAAAGCAAAGAAATCTGATTTTAAAGTCACCTATTACTCAGATGTAGGATCTGGTCAGTGGGTAAGCTTCTTATTTGCAAAGTTATTTTATCTAGGATAAAGTCAGCAGCCACAACCAAGAAGCTCTTACTATGCTGTGACAATGTCTTGGAACAACCTTTTGAAGGCACACACCTATATAGAAAGATTTTACTAAACAGGACCTGTCCAAGAAACTTTTCCTGGAACATAGAAAAACTTTTATAAATCTATCCTTTATATCTAGAAATTCCACATTGAATTTGAAGCAGAGAGGTCTGCTAATAAAGCAACACAGGTTAAGTTCCCCCTTCAGCACTGTGCAAGGGAAATCTTCAGGAATAGGAGAGGGTACTGTTAATTCTCCACAGCATCTTGTGATGCAAACACAGGGCCACTAAATGCCATGATAGCTCTATTCTTTCCTGTTCCTGAAGGAGGAGTTCTTTCTCCTAGTAGCAATAAAAAAATTTAGGCACATAATCTCAAACAAGCAGCAGTGAAAATATAGCAGGAAACTGAAAGATTCCAAGCCAGATATTGGCCTTGTCAGGCTTAGAACTCATAAAAACACAGCTGTAATTTTAGCACATTTTCCCCTTCACTGGTAGGAGCATATTGATCTCTCACACAGACAAAAAGCTCTACATTCAGATGAACTGCAATCCAAGACATTGTACAATTCATATATTTAGGATCAACTCGCCCAGATACTTCACAGTTCATTTTAAGCTTAATCAGTGATTCTGGTGTCAAGGAAAGCCTTACTAATCTGGTATATAAAAACTCTGCTCAGAATAAAGAAGTTGTTTTCATACAGCTTCATCCAACCTTAATGCTATGAGAAAGTTTATGCCTCAATCCATTTTATTAGTGAGAGATCTCCATATATCTGATTCAGGTTGGTTCCAGTCTTCTCCCATTAATCCTTTCAGGTTCAACTCTTTGAAATATTCCAGGCGATGACTGTGAAGAGAAGAGAGAAAACCAACGACATTCTAAGTCTTGTATGTGTCTTAACAAAAGGCAATATCCTCAAGAGGTTTAATTAATCTTCATTTTCAGGTTTTCTTGGACAGGAAAGCAATCAGCATTCCATGTGTTCATTTTCCAAAAGTTGAGTTTATAAATAAACAAACATTACTGTGTTTCTGAAAATCTTGTAGTAGCAAACACAGGCAAAATCCTCAGCTATGAACAAACCTCACATCATGAAGTGAAGTTAAAGGGCTCACCTTTTACACTCCCTCAGCTTAGGTTGCCTGGAACTGCAGTCACAGCAAGAGCACAGTGCTATCCAGCTTTATGAGCTATCCCCAATCCAGTAGAGTGAACATTTACAGCTCTTGACCAACTGAAAATATCCTTTTCTTATAGAAAAGAACACAACTGACCAAGATAATGCAGCTAGAAAATATATTTTTCTGTAAGACTAGAAGTCTTGTTCTCTTTTAAAGATTATGAATCAGTTCCTGCTAAGAATTCCTTCTTTTAGGCTACCATATAGAAACAATAGAATGAAGACACTGAAGCCAAATGCTAACTAATGCTTACATTAAGCAATTGCCAAACACAATACAGAACATGCAACACCTCACTAATCAATTAAAAAAGTAAATGGAACTATCTTATTAGGAAATAATTTGTAAGAGTAAAGACAAGCTAAGAGTTATGAAAGTAGCAAAGAGCAACCTTTTCACACAACTGCACCTGCTACCAATGTCTGAAAAAGTCAAAGGGTTTTTTTGGAAGGAGTAACATAGAAAGAATACCTTCCTGAAAAAACATTTCAGGCATTCTCCAGTATACCACAGAAAAAGTATCTGTTTCTTATGGAACACTGATAAAGAAAAGTTGGCCATAATATGGAGCCACCTGTAGAGGTGAGGTTGTTTAGAACAATAGGGGAGAAGCAAAAGAGATTTACTGGAAATGTATCTGGTGAAATAAACACTAAGTGGCATTTCAGGAGATGCTGGAGGCAAGGAAAAAATAGAACCACCTATCTGCGTTTTAGCTGGGGAAGGTGATAAAACAGATGCCAATGGTGCTTAATGCATCATTTTCTATGCACCTAGGGGATAACTTAGAAATCAAGCACTAATTACAGCTCTCTGCCACAGTGCTGTATACAAAGCACAGTGCCAGTGGATCTGGGGCTAAGCAGTGTAATTAAAGCACTGGTGGCAAGCAATCTGAAAAACAGATGACCTTTCTTTAGGTATTCCAAGAGTAGTGCAACTGTCTTACAGAAGGGCTAACTTTATGCTTACAAATCTGGTTTCTGTCCTTCCTGTAGTTCATGCTGAGGCACAGGATGAAGTGCTTCATATTTTCTCTCTTCTCCAGAGCCATGAATCGCAAATGCATTGAACTTGTTAGTGCATGGTGGAAAGTAATTCCAAGGAAGATGAGCTTTCCCCTCCCATTTGGTTTTCATTCTAGTCACCTCAAACTCTAAAGGAAGTTCTTCCTGTTCAAGGAGGGGAAAAAAAAAAAGAGGTAATTTTGTCTTCCTTTAAGGCAACAGGTACCTAAAAATAATGTGTTTTTCTGTACATTAACTTGACCACTTACTTTCCATACTCTTCTTCGGCCAGAAAGCAGCAGTAACAAGTGTTGTCCATGGCTGTCAAAAAAAGCACAGCACAGTTTTTAGTGTACTGTTCTGCCACAAATATGTACATTCCCCATACTCAAACCATTTCTGTACCCAGTCCTATCTCACAAGCATTAGAACTGAAAGTGGAAATTAACATTTGTGATTTGTTTCAGAGTGCTGTACTTACGGACAAAGTTCAACTTCTAAATACTGTTCAGTTCTGTCACTCAGGAAAAATGCTTCTACAACTTAAAAACCAGAAAACAGGCTGTCAGCACTGCTAGTGATGAAAAGCAATCCACCACCTAGAAAGGAAGTCTCAGTCTTGATGCAGCTTGGGGTAGTTTTCAACTGAAGTAACCATAAGCCTCATGTTATATTAAGGAGCTGTTTAAGGGTAAAGCAGTGATCACAACTACATTCTTTCACCATATGCTTTCCCAGATTGCTCAGGATATAACAGAAAGAAAAAAAATTATATTTCAGACCTGATCTTTAAAAGCAGTACTGTGACCAAAGAAAAAGAATTTAATTAGATGTCATACACTCACAACCATTAGGTAAGTTTGAAAAAATAACCATCAGAGACTCTTACATAAAATCCAGGCATATGAACTACAAAGGAACATCAGTGTCTACATAAATCAAACATACTTGCAGCAGAACAGTTACACTTACCCTCATAGTCCCACAGTCTACTAAAAGGTTTCCCTGGCTCTCCAAGTGGTGCTGGAGGGTCATTAAAGAATGGAGCATTAACTTCCATTAGCAGTCCTGCATTGTCTGGTTTCAGCCCAATAGTTACTGGCTCATGGCTCACAGGTAAACCATCCCACGTGTATTTAATTGTAAATTCCATCTTCATATATTACCTGAATGAGAAAGGAAGGTAAGCATAACTTACCATGCTCCACAGGTGTAGTACATGAACAATGCAACCACAAGCATCACACTTCCCTATATGCCATAGCCATGAGACACAAGATGCATCACACATTCATATTTGTACCTCCATAATGACTCTTTCTTTGCTAAAAACTAACTCCTGCAGGGACAGCTTTCAGTGTACTGAGAGAAACATGCTGAAGATCTAGCCCATTGTTGTAAACCAGTATTACCCTAGAATAGAAGAGCATGCCATTTTAAAAATAACCACAAAGTAATAAGGAAAACTGCGAAACATTCATTAGTTTTCATTAGAGGTCTACCTAATGCTAAGGTTGCTCAATTTACAAGACAGCAGATATAAAATCTTCTAAAATAATGGCCCTTGGGCGAGTTTTATTACATTGCACAGACTGACATAAACTGGCTAATAACATGCCTTTCAACAATAAGAAAAACAGCAATACAAAGCCATGGTGTAAAGGTAGATCAAAACAGCCCAAGGAGACCTTTTGTTACTTTTTAACACTACACCTCAGCCAGTTGTGAACACACTGGAAAGAGACGCAAGTGCTAAATGATCTAGTTTCAGGGCAAGTACTTTCTCAGGCATCTTAAAGCACTCACACTCCATACCCTCAAGCTACACCCAGCTGGCACATCCAGACCTCAGACACACGAGCCTCACACCTCGCCAGCAAGGAGAAAGCTACTGCTGCTTCCTGCCCTAATCACCTCCATGTCTCTCCCTACCGAGAGAGGATTTACACCTTCCCGCCCAAACCCTAGAGGAGATGGTAACAAGTGCAAAGCCAAACAGAAAGTAATTACACTGGTGTTTTTCTTAGTTGCTCCAAGAGACCAGGGGGAAGGTTGCAAACCGAGCAAGAAGCACCAGGGAAGGCTTTATTACCAGACACAGGCACGAGCTCCCACAGGGCTCGAGACCCTTCCCGCCTTCAGCTCCCCCTCAGCTACTCCAGCCCACAGCGGCATTTTCTGAAGAGAAGCTCAACACATGAACAACTATCTTCAACTCACAAAGTCGTCAGGGAAGCTTAACAAGCCAATTCTCACACCTCCAGACCGCCACAACACTCAGCGGAAGCTCAGCTCCCAGGGAAGCGCAGCAGCCCGCCCCCGCCTCAACCCTCCCCTTCTCTGGCGCACGCGCACCCGGCCTCCCTCACCCCTCCCTACCGGGGTTCGGTCGCTCCGTCGGCGCGTGAGCTATGCGCGCCGCTTGGGGCCGAAGCGGTGGGTAAGGGAGGAGCTGAGGTGTCCGTGGCCTTTGAGGGCGGGGAGGTGGTTGCGCGCCGGCTTTCGCGGCCAAGCAGGCCCCGCCCCGGCCGGCCGTTAGCTGCTCTGGGAAGCTGGGCGCGTGGGTGCTGCTCGCTCTCGCCGCCGCCCGCGGGGCCGCGTCACTCCGAGGCGGTGGTAGCGGGGTCGGTGCAGAGGCTGTTGTTACTGTACCTAACTCACCACGCCGCAGCTTTACCGAACGAGAGAAGTACGAGATAGGAAGTGAGGGGAGCGTGGTCTGGTGCTTGAGAGTTGTTGCCTCCGTCTTTTCCGTGAGTAGCTGTCCCCTTCTTTACCCGCTAGTGAGGCGAAGCCCCGCCGGACGCCGAGGGTATCGCCGGCTGAGATCACCCGCTTACCCTCGGGTTTTCTGCACCTTTCTTGAGGGGAACTTTCAGCGGCGGTGAAGCTTTCTACTGGAAATAGAGCCGCTGAGCTGGGCAGTGGAGGAGAGCCAGGTGAGGTCTCTGCGAGCGGTGAGCTTCGGGGGCTGCCCGCCTGCTCCCGACGCATCGCGGGGTGGCCCAAGAGCTGCCCCGGGGCTCGGGAGCCGAGGCCCGGACCCTGCCTCTCGAGAGCTGGAGTCAGTTTCTGCCGAGTCAGTTTCTGCCTGTGGTTGTGGCAGCGAAGATTTTTGTTCTGTAGCTCTTCTAGTGTTGTAGTGAAAAACAGCATCAAAAATATTTTTTAGTTCGCTGGAAACTAGTAATTAAAAGCTGTTACTGAAGGTAATTTTGTGTTAATGCCTCTTGGTTGTTGGGTTTTTTCCTCCAGTTAAGAAATTACTGCATTTCCTTTGCTTGGCTTACACCTGAAAGGCAAAAATCTACTCATAAAATCTGCTTTATAGACTAAAATCAGTATTTTTCATTATGTGATACATGTTATAATGTTGATCATTTTCATGTTAGCTTAGTATGACTAAATAGGGGAATCTTTGATTACTTACTAGCAAATGTTGGCAAAATTTGCTTCTGCACAGTTTACCTATAAATAGGGAATGAGGTTATGTGTTTTCCTAACAATGTCACTGTCTCTGTCAGTAATTAATGTTGCAGGAAAACTTGACCAGCTGGTTATCTGTATTTTGTTAGATCAAAGAACACTCCATGCACAAGGGAAAAGAGCTGTTTTTTCTCCCTTCCAGCCTTCTCCTGGTTCTTTCATTTGTACCACCATTAGTACTGGCCCATGCTGCAGCTATGATTCTCAAACTTTGTGTTTTCCAGATCAAAGGCTAACTATGGCACTTAGACAGTATGAAACAGATGAGATTTTAAGAGCTCCTGCTAAGCAGGTATGTGAACACAGGGATGGAGGTAGTAAGAATTTTTACAGTGGGGTTTTGTGACAAACATCTTTGCATACGTAGAGAAAAGCCCACTTCAGTGTGGCCTGGCCTTGCTTTGGACACAACTCTAGAGTTACTTGTTGTTTTTCCAAGCAGCAACAACAGAATAGAACTGTGTTAACTAGTGAATTCTGGTCTTTGTGGTGCCTTTTCAGGAGTTTGTTCTATTCAGGAGAACATACCCCTGAAAGAATACTTGAGTTCTACTTCAGTGGCCTTTTTCACTCCAGGATTTTTGAACATAAAGCTGAAAGTGATCCTGTGGGATGTTGTTTATGATTACAGTACAGACCCAACAGCAGCTTTGGTTGTATATAAAAGCTTCAAACTCCATGCAGTGATCTCTAAGTACTAATTTTTAATGTATATACCATTACAGAAAGATGTCCTTGGTGGTAATGGCATCTCAGGATCTAGCATGGTGGACCAAAGGTAACTGATTCCTACAAAGTATTGAAAAACAATTGTCATATGCTTTTAAAAATGTAAATATTCAGCTCTGGTGTTCACAGCTCTGAGAACTTGTGAATGGAGTCTGTAAAAGTGTTCCTGTAGCATTGTTGTAGTAATGCTCATTTATAGTGTCCCATCTTCTGGTTCTGTTATATAAATCTGCTGCTAATAGTCATGCTTAAAAGCAGTAATTACATTTATTCATTTGATTCTGGTGAGTGTTGAGTTTGGAAATGGAAAGTGACTATTTTGTTCCATTCTCTGGATTAAGAATTCTTGAAAAGTAGTTAATTATCAGAACAATGTTTGAGCATTTGCAACATTTATTCTAAGCATGTTTTTCAACTTTTTAGCTTATCAACTCTAATCACAGAGTATGATAAACACTTGGAAGAAATGAAAGAACAGATGCAGCTTTATGAGGTATGGATGTGCCTAACATTTCAGAATGCATGTCCTCAGTATTTTATTGTATTCATAGCAATAATTTTTGTCAGTAAAGGAAAGTGTGCCTGCACCATGCTTCACAAACTGGCTGGGCTGCAGTCTGTCTCAGAGACACACAGCTTGCTATGAAAAGGCTGGGAGATTGTCCACATTGCACAGACAACTGGAAGGCTGAGACAGTTGAGGATTTTCAGCCTGGAGAAGAGGAGGGTCCAGGGAAATCTTGTAGCAGCCTTCTAGTACTTGAAGAGGGCTTGTAAGAAAGATGAGAATAATCTTTTTAACAGGGTCTCTTGTGACAGGACAAGAAGTAATGGTTTTAGACTAAAAGGGGGGAGATCTAGACTAGATTTGAAGAAGAAATTTTTTACTATGAGGGTGGTGAAACTGCAACAGTGCAAACAGTCTTCAAATTAATTTGATGCTCATAATAACTTCTGAATGCTTAGGCAATAGCAGGACGTAGCAGCTGTTAAATTGAAGTGGCATTCTGTAACTTTCCTTTAAGAAAGTGACTTATTTACTGTATTATGCTGAATTAAATTACCTATCTTTCACAGTATCAATCAGAAATCAAAAGATTACCACAGCTTGTGTCACTCAAATGACTTCTTACTCTTGCATGGTTTTGTTAGGCACAAATAAGCGAGATGAGACTCAAATTTGAAGAGGTTGCCAAGGAAAATGAAAGGTAAATTGCACTGCCTTGTTACCACTGCTGTTTTACTCGACTTCTAAACCTTAAAAAGCTTTTTTTCCAGGACCTTGACATCTATTGAATGTACATAATAATTGAAGATTTCATACTCAGAAGCTTAGAGTCTTTAAGTGCTTAATATGGATTACAGCACCAGGTTTAGGAGCTGTAACCATGTCTCAAAAAGAACTAGGTATTAAACTGTCTGTTGTGTTTATGGAACATCATTTAATTGATTTAAATGTGACTTTGAAGTAAATAGTTTGTACAGATTGAAGATAGGAGATACTTCAGTTGTTGAAAGAATCCCTGTTAGAGGAAGACTTTGAACTGAGTTGTTTGAATTTCAGGCTGCACGCAGAGCGGAAAGAGACCCTTGGGAAGCAACTGGAAGCTCTTCCTTTCATGCCTCTGGGAACCGAATTTCTTTCAGATGAAGGCATAGTGAAAAACCTTCAAGAACAAATACAACTAATGAATCAAGTGTGTGAGATGAAACATTTGTATGGTTTTACTTCTCTTGTTGTGCCTTGGAAGATCAGAGGAAGATGTCTTCTTTCTTAGTTCAGAAATCATTTGTTCAGAGTTCCTTGAGAGTATTTTCAGGCCCTCTTGACTTTCTGTAGCTAAAGAAACAAGCACTTAGACTTTCAACTTCAAGACCTGAAGGAACTTCTTTCCTAGTTTCATAGGAGAAAATTTCAGTATTAATTTGTGCCTGTAATTTTACTGAGTTGAATTGATCTTTATATCGAATTCCTCACCACGAAATGAATGAGTTTTTATAGTAGCTGTCATTTTTATCCAAAGCATTGCAATGTAATGAATAGGCAAGTACAGGTGGGATATAGAAAATAATGCCTAAATCTGAAAAGGTAAACCAAGTTTTGTTGAGCTTATTACCATGATGTATCAATCCTGGTTTATATGGTTAAGCTGAAGTTAAATGGACAGCTGAAGTTTGGTATTTGAATATGGTATATACTGTATACAGTACAGGATCTTTGTGTATTGTAATGTGCTAGAATAGACTATTTTTTGCACTGCATTGTTGTGTTACTTAGGAAAAAGAAGAAGCACTAGAGCTCTGGCAGAGTGTGTTACAGGAGCTCGAGCGACTCCAGCAGCAGTACCAGGAGCACATGACTGAAACACACATCCACATGGCTGAAAGGCAAAAGCAGAAAGTAATCTTCATTTCTATGATTGCTCATCTTGGAATGACTTCCTATACTGTAGAGATTCTCAGTCTGGATGTAGTCAAACTGAGGGGGGGGGTGTTCTACCAGTCCTGTTAATGCTTTTGTGTAATAGTCATCTCGAGTTGAGTGCTCAGATGTGCTCACTGATTGATCAACTAAATGCACCTTTATGATTGGAAGAGGTCTGTTGCCTAGGGAACTGTCTAATTACACACTCATTATGATGGTCGTGATTAGAAGACTCTGCATTCTCTTTTTAGGACCAACTGACTGGCTTTCAACAGTTGACTCAGCAACTGCATGTAAGCAATGAGAAAAGAGAGTTGGTAAGTAAAACCTTCTGAACAGTGACCTTGTCAATTATTGAGCTCCCAAAAAGTCCATTGTGCATACCTGGTTGCAACTCTTGAGTGGCACAGATTTCTCTATTAACCATTCAAAAATCAACTAGTAATGGCTTTTTTGCTGAACTTCAAGCACCAGGTCAGGATGGTTGAGAGGTTAGCTCTTAATATTATGTGAACTCTGTCTTGAAGAAGTCAGTGGTAAGTTTATGCTCAGAATTTGGTGAGTGTACTTCAGTTGCACATTCAAAACCTTGTGTTTCTCAGTTCCTAGTTTGACACTGCTGGCTTCTGTGGCTTTGACCTTTTCAGGGATTTTTCTGAGCTCTAGTAATTTTCTAGTGCTTCATCCATATCCTTATCCTTATCCATATCCTTATGCTGTGAGCATTCTTAGTCTCTAAGCTTTAGTTTATGACTTCCAAGATTGTCAAGCAATTTTAATACCCTAGAAAAATTAAGTATCTGAGTGAATTTGATCTCACATTTCATTGGTATTAAGGGGGACCTTTCAGTTTGGGTGAAATTAGCTGTTGCCACTCAGAATAGTATGTTAGAAGTAGACAGTGTCTGAAAACAATTTTTAGGAACAGTCAGAAACCAATTCTGAATACATAACATTTTCCATGCAAGAAGAACATGTTACAAATATCTCCTTATTCTCCTAATTTTGCAGAGCAATCAACACTTGCTGGAAACTGTAGCAGAACAGAATGTGGAACTAAACCAGCTACAACAACAGCTGAGGTATGGAAAAAAACTATTAAATGTATTTTCTAGAGCTTTGTCTAACCTATTACTGTATTATGGGCATTGCTTTTACTGCAGACTGACCTGATAGTGAAGTCTGCTCATATAATGGATTATTTAATGGATTTGGTATTCCTTTCTGCTAATAAAAAAGGAGAAGAATGGGAAACCTTTTCTGCCCTGTAGGAATAGTATTATGAAGTATGATTGCCCTTCACAGCTATTTCAACAAAGTTGTAATGGAGCCATGTTTTTCCCCTCCTATAGTAATTAAAATGTAATTCATAACCTGTTTTCTTCATACAGGCAAGCCAGAATAGATGAGCAGGCAGCAAATGCTAAGGCTGAGGAGATGAGCAGATTGAGAGAGAAGCTTCGAGTGCAATTGGAGAGAAAGGTATTCTGCAGGAATGGCTAGTCACTTCCCTGGATGCTGCTGTTAAATGAATTGCAAGTTGTTTCTGTCAGTAGATGTTTATTTTGTTCAGCAAAGCTCAGCTGATGTCTGGATGATGTGTATGTTCTTTCTAGGAAGGAGATGTGCTGTGTGCCCAGCAAAGAGAAGCAGCCTCTGACAAACGCTTGCAGCACGTGCAGGCTACTGTCAAGCAATTAGAAACAAGGTAAAGCTAGCTCCTTGGATGTTAATAACAGGATACATGCAAGTGAGACAAAATACTGTGTTTTCTTCAGGGTCTGTGCTTCTGAGCAGATCTGTTTTCTCAAAATACAGATCCCTTATGCTTGGCTGCTCTCCATCTCTTAGTTCTCTTAGTTCCTCCCCACGAGGGTGGTGGAACACTGGCCCAGGTTGCCCAGGGAGGTGGTTGAGTTCCCATCCCTGGAGGCATTGCAGGTGAGGCTTGCCAGGGCTCTGGGCAAGCTGCTCTAGTTGGGGATGTCCCTGCCCACTGCAGGGGGGTTGGACTAGATGAGCTCCAGAGGTCCCTTCCAACCCAAACCAGTCTAGGATTCTAGGATCTGATTTGTGCTATTCTGCAGCCTTTGGGAACAGCTTCTGATTGCAGTGCATTTAAAATGATGGAACAGATCACCTGATTTTATTGACTTACAAAGAAAATTGAGATCTGTGTTTTGCATTCTAGTGCATAAATTCAAGTTACTCAATTCTCTTTATCTTTAGGTGGAGTTCTAAAGAAAAACATTCACAGTGAAACTTGAAAATATTGATGTAAACTTCTGTTCACCTACTGGAGGTGAATACAGATACTTCTTTCCATGTTAAATAAGATTTGGTTTGAGGTCTTAGTTCTTCTACAAAGAAGATTATTGGTGAATACTGTTAAAGCATGCTTCTTAATAATGCTATTTACAGAAGTAGCTTTGTAGTAGTTGTACAAAAATTGTGCCATGGCTCTACAAAAAGAGAGTGGTTGTCTGTCTTTGTATGTTTCACTACAAACACCTTAGGAAGTGGAAAGCATGGCAGCCTGAGAAGGCAGCCCAAGTGTTGCCAGAGTGCTCCCTGGATATTTAGAACCATGCACTTTATTGAACCAGCAGCACTTGTGGAACTCTCTTGAGATTTCCTGAGGATGCCTGTGAGGCTCTCTTGCCCTTTCTGATGCCTACCAACACTGACAATCATAATTAAACACTAAGAATTTCTGAGCTGCTGTAAAATTGCTGTTGGTTTTCTTGTTTTAATGGTGTAGCTGCAACTTCATTGCCCACATCCAATTATTCCATTCCCTCCACAGAGGAAAACCTTATTCCTTCTGGGGCTGTTCTGTTCTGGTTTAATATAGAACATTTGCAGTGATGTATCCCAGGATAGCAGCATTCTTCTAAGGATCTTCTGAGGTTAGCTATTGAATTAACTCCTTTAATTCTGTTTCTTTTTTAGGATTCAGTAAATATTAAACTTAAAAAATGTCTTCAAATGGAAAACTAGGAATGCAGTTTTGGCAACCTATGGATAAATATTTCCTATTCATTTCGTCTGAAAGAATTAGTGTTAATTAGGCATCTTATTGTTAAATGAGTAAAATGATTACTATCTTGTAGATTACGTGTTGCTGTCAAAGATGCTGAAGAGCTGAGAACAGCAAGAACAGCTCTAGAGAAACAACTGGGAGAGCTTCAGGCCAAGTGTGCTAACCTAGAAAGGGACAAGTATGATGCTGTCACAAAAGTCCAAGACTGCATACAGTTCTTAGAAGAAGCTAATCTACAGAAAACTCAGGTAAGCCAATGGAGGAAGATTTTTCCATAGATATTAGAATTCTTTCATCACTTAAGAGTTGTGAAGTGCCTGATTATGTCTTCTTTACAGCATACATGCATACACAACCAAGTTTCTTTGATGTCTGTTGTACTAGAATTAGTAATGTGTAAGACAGCAAAGTGTGATGTGACTATACATGGCTTAGACTTGTCATACAGTGTAAATCCCTCAGGATATGTTGAGTGCCTGGATGAAGGTGATCATACTGTACTCAAACTTGAGGTTTTGTCAGAGTTTCTTATCAAATTGGGCTATCAGAATGAAAAGGAAGATCCTGTTCTGTATTTGTACCTTACAAATGGTTAGGGAAGGAAAAAGGGGGGAAAAAAGGTCTTTTGAACAGTAACTGTGTGTGGTTTCTTCTCTCAGTGCTAGATATGTTTCAGGTTGTTCTTTTTTCCTAGGCACTCCTTGGGGAGAAGCACAAGGAAGAGGAAATCAAAAAACTGAAAGCTGGAATGGCTCAGCTTGCAGAAGATGGTGCTGCAAGGATTAGAAAGGCAGTAAGTTGTGAGGCTTGCACCTCATCTTGTAAGTGGCTGATGGAAGCTTATCATACACATTCAGATCATACAGGACCTGTTGAAAGTTATACTGGCAGGTTTTTGGCATTTCAGTACTTAAAAATATTCCCCTATTTAGGCAAGTTAATACTGTTCTGCCAAATCCAGCTAACAGTGAAAAGACTCAATATAACAAACCAGAATTTGACAGAGAAATGACTGAAAAATATTGTAGCTGAAAAATTGCAGCTCAGTGGTGTAACTGCTTTTGCCTCCCCTCACTTGCTTCACTAGGATGCAGTGTGCCTATCTACTGCATAGGGATTCCCAATCCTTTCATTTTGAGAGGTTTCAGGACCATACTGCATACATTGTCAGAGCAATTCAAAATTGTACAAGCTGGTTTGTGCCTTCTAGTTGGTGGTGACCTGAAAGAATCACACTAATTGTGTGATTGCAATACTGAGTCTCATACCCGGTTTGGAGAAGGTGCAAAACCTAAAGAGTAACACATTGTCACAACTACAGTGCTTATCCTAGTTGCTTTTTAGCTCTCATATATAAACAGGATGGTAGAGTAGTCCATGGAACTAATTTTGTTTTGTTTTACTTTGGTTTTGCTCACAGGTGGAGTCAGCAAAGAAGCAATATAACCTGCAGGCATCTCGACTAACAGAAGAACTTTTAGCCCTTCAGATGGTATGGTGCTGATGAAAGTATTTTTGATAGCAAAACATTTCAGACTTCTAGTTCTTGTTGATCAAGTAAAATATTAAATACTGAACTAAAACATGATCACTGTGTAATGACTTTTATTAAATAGGAATGTGGAGAAAAGCAGAGTCAGCTAGAACAAGCCATGAGAGAAAAGAAAGCAGTGGAAGAGGAACTTGAAAAGGTAAGGCAATGGCACACAGTTTTCCATCACCTTTTCAGAAGGAAAAGATACACTGACTTCTCTCATTTTCCATGGGTTTTTTCCCTTAATTCTCTTTTATTTTTTGACTAGACTTTATGTAGTTATTTTAAGTTTGGGGGTTCTTTTTAACTCAGAAAGTGTTTTAAAGCTGTAATGCTAAACTTAAAGAGAGTTCTTTGTAAAAGGAGAGGTGTGTGATGTAATCTGAACCAATGCTGCTACAGATTGTAGGTAAACTCCAAAGACACAAACCTAAATGAATCAAATGATCTTGGAACACTTCTGGTTTTTTTTTCAAGTAGCAGTAATAATCCTAAAAATTGAGTTTTAGTTTAAATCACTGATGAGGAATAAGTGGCTTCCTTGCCAGTACCACACTGCCAGTCACCAGGGCAAGGGAAGGACAATCTTACATGTGAATTTATTCTTCAGCTTTACAGGGAAGACAGAGGACATGGATCTGACTGTAGAAAACTTGAGCAAGTGTATGAGAAATATTTACTTGCAGAAACTGCAAAAGTTGACCTGGAGCTAAGTCTACAGAAAACACAAAATGAACTGAAACAACTGGCAATGAAGTAAGTAATGGATGTTACAGAAATCAGAATGGAGAACAGTGGCAATGATTTCTGACTATTTGAGTTGTTGTGTTAGGGGTTTGTCCCATCTTATTCAGGAGCAGGAATAGTATCAGGATACTGTAATTCTGAAGCAAGGGCAGTTACAACTATCAAAGAATTAAAGGGGATAACATGCTATAGAATGAAAGCTTTTCTTTGCAAGCAGTTGTTTGACAGAGAAAAATGAAACTAGGTTTACATCATTTGGCAAAAATATTCAGGCAGAATTTGTTACTTCATATATTTATATGCAGTGTGGCATCTCCTAGTCCATGCAGAACACTGTTTACATAAGGTTCTGAATTTCAGGTGTGTGTTCAGAGCTAATAGACATTACTGCAGTTGCAGTTACACAGTGGTAAAAGGTACTATAGGGTAGACCTTTTTAGACCAGGTGGTTGTTTTCAGCATGAAAAGTGTAGGATACTCAAGAAGCTTCAGTCATTTCTGTACTCTGATCATAATAAATCCTGTCACTTCACCAGAGCAAGCCTCAGCTGGAATCTGGAAATGCTATAAAAATTACAAGCTTCTGCTTTATGCTGTCATATTACTAAGATTGTTTAGTATTAGATTGGTTTTATGAATTCCATCATCTTGATAAAACTCTGCTGCCTTGTGCATAGTTCTAGCTGTCAAACTCATGCTGAGCTGATGCAAACTTGCAGGAAGAAACAGGAGCAGCTGTACTGGATCAGAGCAAAGATTTGTCCCAGTTTGATTTTTGCCTTTTCTCTACTATGGTAGTTGTTCAGCTCTTGCATTCCAACAAGACTTTTCTCCTCTTTCAGCTCTGAGGAAGAGAAATCTCGTTGCCAGGAAGCTACCTCCAAATTGCAAAGCCTTCTGGATTCAGAAAGGGAGAAGAGGGCCTCTGTCAGTGAGCAAAGGCTAAAACTGCAGCAAGAGAATGAACAACTGCAAAAAGACATGGAGGCCTTGAGACAACTGGCCACAGAAGCTCAAAAAAAGGCTACAATAAAGGTATGGGCTATATATTATATTAAGGTAAGACTGTATTTGCTTCCTAAGGCAGCAGTGCTAAGAGATAATCACTGAAAGTTTCAGTTCAAGAAAGCTTCAGTGATGCTTCCTGGTTTCTGCTCAGAAGTAATTTTGTATTAGCATTGTGTGTCCTCAGAATCTCTTGGGTAACTCACCCAATCTCTGCTAATTAAATTGTATTGCTCAGAAGATTCCAGATGTAACATATTTCTGGCTGCAGTGTGTTGGGCATCTCTGCCTTGGAGCCCAGAGAGTTTCTGTGCTTGTGTGGCCACCCTGTTGTGAGAGCAGTGTGGAACTAATCAATCATTTCATAGTCTGCTTGTCAAGCATTGCTTCTGGAGCTTCAGGACAGAGAACATTTTGCTATATGAATAGCTGCAGATGAGATAACTGGCTAAAAATTGCTTGTTCTTTTTGAATGTCTCCAACTAAATGCACCTAAAAGAATGAATCAATAGTAACCACATCAGATTCCTGGTACCTTTGGCTTTTGGAGGAAGGAACAGCTTGATCCTCATTGTGCTTTCTAAACATACAAAGCTGGGGCTTTCCACTCTGCTCTAACTCCAGGAGTGTACAGATCCTGAAAAGGGATCTAAGAAGCTGCAGAAATGAAGAAGACTTCAGTAAGCAGTTAACAAGTTACAATGGGGACCATCTCCAATCTGCTTTCCCCTTGGCCCCACAGGATAAAGGAAGCAGTCCAAATAAACAGGAAGAAATCCTGTTTCAACTCCAGAATCTTAGACTCTTGTAACAGCTAGGTAGTGGTTATAAAGCATATACAAGATCTTTCTCTCATTTTTAACCAGGCTTCCATTATTGCCACAGATAAGATTGATTGCTTGCTCTCATTTTCCTCTGATGTACAGAAGATCTGAGATGTAGTTAAGAAACTCCTAACATGTTTTAGCTAGATGAAAAAGAAGGAATATGTTTCTGTGGAGAAAACACAAGGGAGAAGGATAAAGATTATTTACAAGAACAAGCATCCACAGCTCATTATCCTTTATTGTCAGTTGTACTATTTGCTTAAATTGGCTTTGGGAACATGCATCTTTGAGCATATAATTACAAGTGTAATTATTGTATGTTACATGCTTTCAACAAATGTTTATAAATTTAAGTGTTTGTAAAAAAAGGTAAAAAGTGAGACTTGCTTGTACCCAATTTGTGGTTTTTTTTCCCTAGATAGGCACAATGGAGCATGAGTATGCTGTGAAAGAACAGGGCTATGAAGTTAGGCTTAAGGAAATGGAAGACACCAACCAAAAGTCTACTGCTGAACTTAGAAGGCTGTTAGGACTTCAGCAAAAAGAAACAAATAGGTGGAAAGAAGAAACAAAAAGTCTTACTGAAACTAGTAAAGCCAGGATCAGTAAACTGAAGTAAGTACTATTTTCCTCTTACCATTCATGGCACTAAACCTGTGGTGAAAAACCACGAGGAACAAAGCATCCACACTGGATGATGGGCTTCCAGAAACTCCTAACATGTTTTAGCTAGATGAAAAAGAAGGAATATGTTTCTGTGGAGAAAACACAAGGGAGAAGGATAAAGATTATTTACAAAAACAAGCATCCACAGTTCATTATCCTTTATTGTCAGTTGTACTATTTGCTTAAATTGGCTTTGGGAACATGCATCTTTGAGCATATAATTACAAGTGTAATTATTGTATGTTACATGCTTTCAACAAATGTTTATAAATTTAACTGTTTGTAAAAAAAGGTAAAAAGTGAGACTTGCTTGTACCCAATTTGTGGGTTTTTTCCCTAGATAGGCACAATGGAGCATGAGTATGCTGTGAAAGAACAGGGCTATGAAGTTAGGCTTAAGGAAATGGAAGACACCAACCAAAAGTCTACTGCTGAACTTAGAAGGCTGTTAGGACTTCAGCAAAAAGAAACAAATAGGTGGAAAGAAGAAACAAAAAGTCTTACTGAAACTAGTAAAGCCAGGATCAGTAAACTGAAGTAAGTACTATTTTCCTCTTACCATTCATGGCACTAAACCTGTGGTGAAAAACCATGAGGAATAAAGCATCCACACTGGATGATGGGCAAAACAAGGAAGAATATTCTGAAGAGAACTTCTTTGTGAAGTTAGTGCTAGAGTTTAAATTTGGCATGTTGTTGAAGTGTGTGAATGTTGTACTGACAAAAAGTAAATAGAATATATCACTTCTAATTTCCTCTTTCAAGATACAGCCTGGTCAGTTTAGAGAATGTGAGGTTTGGATTATGCAAATGCCTGTGTTGATAGCAGTCACCATAAAATCAGCTGTGGAGGGAGTCTCCAGACTTTCATTAACTAGGTTTTATTAATATAGTTTTTTGACCTCTTATGCAAATGCAGTAATTAGTGAAGAAAATTTTTTCATGCAAAGGTAAATTTTAGCTGTTAAACTTGTAGATTGTAAGTGAAACTAGAAAAAAAGTGTTGATCATCTAGATTCATAAGTAGATATTGACTGTAGCTCAGCAACTTCTAATTAAAAGGGCAAAATTGCAGACTTCCAAAACAATTGAAGCTGTGTGTGAAACAGCTGCTTTTCTTCTTCAGGCTTTTAATGTGAAGTGTTACTATGTTGTTATAGCAGACCAAAAGCTTTAGACCTTATTTATCTGCAGCAAAATGCTGACACAGAAAATCTAAGAGAGATGAGAGGAAGTCTGCCTTTGAATCTGCATGAAAAATAGGCAGTAAATGTTGAAAACATCCCTGTTTATGGGAGAGAGATTGCCTGTGTGGCATCAGCTGGAAAACTCCTGCAATCATTTCATGTCCTGTCTCAGAGAATGCTGCCTGACAAGCACAACAGAAAACACTTTCATCCCATTAAAAGCTCTAAGTCTGCAGCAAGGGCCAGTGCTTCTGTCAGTGCACTGGAGATTTTGATGCAGCTCTACAAGCAAAGGCAGCTCCTTTGGAAGGGCTCTCCTAGGGGATGTGTTTACATCCTGGATGAGCTAGAAGCAGAAGATTTTATCAGACATTTTCTCTAGCTAACAAGGAAGCTGGCAACAGAAAGAAGTTTGTTCTCTGTTAGAAGGTTGCAATTGAAACTGACAGAAGGAATTTCACCATTAAGTCTGGGCAGTGATACTCTGGTGTCACAGTGACAAGTGGCTAGAACAGAGCCTGGAAGTAGAAAACTTAAAACCAGCTTATTTTTTCATGTTCTATGCCTTACCAGATACCTAGCTGTACAGTGCAGAATGCACTTAGCATGGAAATTAGCTCCTCAGTTACACAGTAGTAGTTATTGAGTGCAAAGGCCTTGCTTATATTGTAAATGAATAATTATCATATTTATTTTAATCTTACCACAATAACATTTTGAGTGCAAGTACAGACCACTGACTATTTCTGTGATAAAGGCATTTGCTGCAAAATTATTGTGGTTTTAAATAACCACCAATAAAGATATAATAACTTGGGGGGGGATAAAAAATGTTTGTTGTAAGATAAACTCATTATCTTTGAGCAACTCTACTGAATAGCTTCTTTTTTTAATACTCATTTGAATTTTGTCAGTACTTACCAAAAGGGAATTGTTGCCATATTGTTTGTAAATGTAAATACTTTGCTTAGCTAAAGTCATCTGCTTGCAGCTATTTTGGGTCTCTTTGTTCCAGTTTCTGCTTCTGAATCATGTCTGTGTCACAGTTAGAGTCCTTGGCTCATCAGGAGCCATGTGTGGGCTTTGGAGTGCTCAGGTTTCTCTTTTCTCTACTTGAGAAGAATCTGCCTCTGAGGAATGACCTTTTTTGGTGTCTGTGGCTGAAGTGTGGGCCAGGGCTGCCTTCTCCTCCTCCCTCCATCCTGGACAGGACAGGGAGTGAACTGCACAGCATCTTGAGATGCAGAAGTGTCCTCCATTTCTCACACATGCTTCTTGGCTGCACTTCTGTCATGTTTGGCAGCCAAAGCTGCTCATTTTATGTTCATGAAAGAAAAAAAATGAACAGGATGAGAGACAGCTGCAGGTACTGGCAGTGTACAAAACTCATCATTACTAAGAGTAACTGAAGCATGTTATAGTCTCATTCAACCAAAAAAACAGCTGGCACATGCTCTATTTGTCATAGGAGAGTTCTGCAGAACATACTTGCTGCAGCTGGTGGATTTATCACCTGCCTGCCATAATGCTAAAAGCTCACCTTTTGTTTCCTGCTCACTTCCCAAAGACAACATGGAGTAGGGAATGATTTGATTACTCAGCAGTTGGGCTTACTGCTCTCATTTTGATATTAAAATCTCATCATGGGTGTTTGGGGAGGGTTAACAATCAGAATGAAGCAACTCTAGCATAACAGCCATCCTGTTTCCTTATGCTTACAAGGTTAAACTGTTTCCTTTAAATACATGATCAGGGTGATCTAATTCTATCAAATACCTTCCTGATAAACAGCTGTAGATCAGCATGGCAGCTCTGCTTGGGGCCTGTGCTGCTGAGAACACTGGCTCCACACTTCAGCACAAGTACAGGAGACAGATGGTTTCCAGTAACTAAGAAACTTTAATTTGGGAAAGTAATCTTCTAACTCCAAGATGATTTAACAATAAAGATGGTTCACCAAGAGTTTAAGAATTTCCTTCTTCTCAAAGCCTTTTTCACTAGTGTGGCTGAAGGTAAGCAGTCTACACCTTGTAAGCAGTGTTTGCACAGTTTGCTAGGGAGTTTACTTTGACCTGTGAAATGTCAAATGCTCTTGACAAAGTCCTGTTGATTTGAACAAATACATCTCATGCCTCTGCTACTATAGTGAATATAGCCCTGAAGTGCTAGCTGGGTAGTGCTTTTGAAATCAATGCTTTAAGAGCAACAGTGCAATTAAAAATACACCTCTACAATGCAGGAAAGTACCTGTGAAATCATCTTCTGATAACTGATGCACTGCTGTGTGTTAATCAGCATCTTTTCTTCTGATTAATAGAAGTGAGCTGAGTCAACAAAAACTTCGTAGCCAGGAGCTCATTTCTCAGCTGGAAATGGCAAATGCAAAGGCAGCTGAGGTAAGATAATGACTGATACACAAACCTGCTTTCAGCCACAGCCTCATGCATGCACAGGAGGAGCTGAACAGAAACCTGTTTAAGAGGAGTTATGTTGCTGGGTTAGAAACAAAATTAACACTTTTTGACAGGAATAGCCATAACTGGAAAACCTGACTGCTCCTGCTGAGGGACATCTTCAAAGGGCAGGAAGACAAATGAACTTTACTCTCAAATTGCAAGAAAAGGGAAAGGGGAGACCATCCTTCAAGGCTCAGGAAATGTTTCTGAAGTCACTGACATGAGTACCTCTGAAAAGGAGGAGCTACTGGGGTATGGATAACATAGCCTCAGCAGACAGAGGGAATTGTCAGTAGCCTATGTGTGTAGTAGACTTCACACTGTGTGTGCATACATGCACAGAGCTAAAAGCAGTTTGCATTGAAGATGAAGGGCAGGGTTATTTTGGAATGTGCACTGCTCAATAATTCATGGCCACTTTAGAACACAGCTATCCTGTCAGCCTCATAAATCTAGGCTAGCATCCAGTTCTAGCTGGGAGAAGTCCTTCTGTGTTGACTTTTGTAGTGCTGGATTATTTAGAGAAGAAAAATGAGGCTGATGCAGGAATAAATTTCTTGAAGTAAAGGATAGTTAAGACAGAATTTAAACAGACCCTTGATGAAGCAAATGGAAGAGATCTAGAGGAAGGTCATACTCTTTTGCCCTTTGAGTATAACTAAAAGATGTACACGGTAAGATTGTGTGACTTAAATTACCTGGATTAAATTGTCAGCTCCTATGCATCCTGCTTCAAGATAGTGACATGAGTAAAACTCCTGGTGCAGCCTGATTGGAGAACTCTGGATGGCATATTTGGGCTGGACATTCTCTGTAAACACAGCAGCATGTCTTCAGTCTTATTGCAGGTGGTAAACAGTTCTACTCAAGTCCCCCTTGTTTAAGCTTTACAGTTTGTATGGATCCAGCAGGAAGAACTTTGCATTTGTAATGAGAGAATTTCATTTGCACAGGATGAAAAATTAATGCTGCAGTATCAAGAACACATCAACAGGCTTCAGAGAAGACTGAACCAGACAGAAGAGAGGGCAGCTGCAGCATCTCAGAAGGTACAGAGAGGTAGTAAGATGTTTAGCAGCTAAATTGTTATCCAGATCTTCCTGGCAGTCATCAGAACAGCTGTTCCCCCTAAAGGCTGGAAAAAGCAGGCTCCAGGAATGCTGCTACAGGAATGTCCACTGTTCTGGATAACAGTAATTCAGTAAGACACTTAAAAAATACAGGATCATGTCTGCACAGGTTTGAAATGTGTACGTAGTCTCTGTAGATGTCTTTAAAGTGTTCTCCTGCTCCCCATCTTGAATTCTTTGGGGTCTGAAATCAGACTAAAGCAGGAGGCACCTGTAGAGAGCCTAGGAAATTCTGCTGTTTACCCCAAATTCCCACTTGCCTATGGTTTGTTCTCTCTCCTTCATGACCTTCCCTACTGAAGTTCTGCTGATGCTCTGATCTTAGAGTAAGAAACCCTCTGCTTGTTTTCAATTGCAGCTCAGTGTGGTACCTACCCAGAAGAAAAAAGCTGCTTCCCTGAAGGATCTGATTTGAGCACCTCTACTCTTCTGTTCCATTACCCTGTGTGGGAGTTCAGGAGATTGCTGGAGAAACTTCCTACTGGAGCATTAAAGTCAAAACCATAGCAAGGCTTGTAAAACTTAGATAAACATTTTCTGGTTTACTCAGGTAAGAAGGTTGAAGTTCCTGTATCTGTATGGACAGTAAAGAGTGGAAGACTGCAGAATGTTGTCATTAAAGTCCTGTAATGTAGCAGATGAAATAAGCTGATACAGTGCTGTAGCTATTGGTCTTTTTTGGTCTAAAAAACACCAGCTCCAACTGTGACAAGACTGTGTGCAGGGAGTAGGTAGCATTCTATTGCAATTCCTGAGCAGCTCTGCTCACATACAGTCAATACTTTTCATTTTTCATGGTACTGTTGGAACTTGGGACTATTCTGAAGATCTTTTATGAATTCATTACATCATGACTGTCAAATAGTTGCTGGGTTTATGGTAGGCATTTGAGCTGCAAAATGCCTGCATTCCCTTCCAGTTTTAAAAATTCAGTTTTTTTCTGATGCCCCTGGGAAACAGTTCCTAAATAAAATGCTGCTGTGGCCATTCACACAGCTTGTTTCTAAGGACTATGAGCTTTCTTCAGTTGTGCTTTTTCTTCCTAATTACTATTGTGAGAGAATTTGATGACCAGGATGGTATCTCCATTAGATCTCATACTGATGGAAGCCTATTTAACCTAAGGTGTTTGAAGGCCCATACTAAGCCCATAAAGCATCTTGTCCAGGAGCTGCTTTATGCTGCTGACGCTGCCCTTGTTGCCCACACAGAAGGAGCTCTGCAGCGTTTAACGTCCTGCTTTGCAGCCACTGCTCAGCTTTTGGGGATGCAAGTTAGCTTAAAGAAAACAGAAGNAGCTCAGCCTTGGCCATATTGCTGCCCTGAACTGCTCTCCTCTGGCCTCCACTCAGCAGCTCTGCACACACACTAGTTTGAATGGCGCCCATGGTTTGGAGCAGGCACGCAGGATCACTCTGCAGGAGAAAAGACAGCGCAGAAAGAATCGTGTCTTGCAGCTTCTAGCTCCTGAGGAGTCCTTGTGCTGTGCCTTTGGCAACCACTCTGGTCTGTCCCAAATTGGCCTTTGCAGCCAGCAGCGCCTGGGAAGAGCCTGGATGGAGCCCTCCCTGGAGCTGTGTTCCTGAAGCCTGGCCATGAGGATGACTATTGTGCAATCATTCCTTGTTTTCTATTGATCTGCTCTCTTGGTTTGTATGTGTCTGGGAACTCTTTCCTCATCCTCTGTTTGATCTATGCCTGTATCCACTGCAAGCTCTCATTTTGCTGAAAGACTTCAACGATTTTTCAAACCAACATGGACACACTGTCCAGAAGCTCCAAACATCTGCTGCAGTGAGATTTTCATCAATCAACTGCAGATGTGATACAGAGGGAGGTAAGTAACAAGCACCTTGTTTTTCATTTGCATAATGAACATCTGAGGTGATGACAGAACACCTGGAAGATTGTGTGTGAGCTATTCATCCCATTCACTCCTTCCAGAGAGGCTCGAGCTGGGAAGTGAAACCTTGGCTGAAAGTGGCAGCTAGTTGTACTTTTTTGAGCAGCACTATTTTTGAGTATTTGTACCTGGAGGCACAGAAGGCACCTGCTTGGTTCCCTTTTAATCCTCTGAAGTGTAGCTCTTGTGCAGTGGTTCTTTGCCAGAATAAACTTTGTTCCTGACTATATTTAGGGAAAGCTTCTTCCATTCAACAGGAAGGAGAAATTGACTCTGAAGGTAGTACTTAGGATCTTCAGGAGAGGCCTGTACACCTTGTGGCATAGGGCAGATCTGCTCCCAGTCCATTCCATGTTTCCACAGCTTGAGTTTAAAGGAAGCAAGAGGAAAGGACTTACCATGCCCTTGCCTCCTAGAGATCCTGCTGTAGCAGCAAATGTTCTCTGCCAGCACTGCTGGACTCCAGGCAGTTGGTAGTGGGAATGGACATTCAGCATACTCATCTGGAAGATCTACAGGTAAGAAACCTCATGTTCCTCTTCCAGTGAAACCTTCGTGAAGAGGATAGGCTTTGGAAGGACTTCATATATCAACAAATGTAAACAACAGGGTAAGCAGCACTGAGGATCTCAAGGCCAAAGTATACAGGTTTCTCTTGATGGGACAGACACAGCTGTCAGGAACAAAAAGCCTCTTGCAACCCCAGCATGCATTCTGAGACCTGTAATCCAAATTAAATGCTTAAACATGAAAGTTGTGCAGATCATTGCAGTGAAATATTTATGTAAACACCTAACCCAAACTCCTGCAGAGTCTAGAACACTGCTGGCAAGGCTACTGCAAAAATGTACAGCATTTATTCACATACAGACAAAAAGGCACAATTCTACTGAATAGTTTAACAAAAAATACAGCTGTCTTCAACTAGGTCTTTATAAATACTTCAAAAAAGGAGAAAATAAATACAGGATTGGGCCATGTCATATAAAATAGTCATCTCTACATAGATTTTTTATTTCTATCTGTTTCTCTTCATGCACCTTTTATAATTAATTTCAGCTGAATGGACACCAAAGCTAGGCACATAGTGAAAAATCTTCTGTACAAGGTTTTACAAATGTCATGACAATTTGTCTTCTCAGGTTTCTGCAATGAAGATTTATACACAACACGTAGAATAACCCTTCCTTTAGATTTGTGAGAGTTGATAACCTAACAAATGGCATTCCAGGCAACTTGACAGAACTTCAGCTAGCCTACAGTTTGACAGGACACACCAATCATAATCAAAGATCTCTTGGTCAGTCTGCACAAGGAAAGGTAATGCTCAAAAAGAGAGATTCAGCAAATGGTTCTATCCCAACAAAATACAGGAGTGGGGTGGTATTGTCACTGCTGTACTTACAACACCTCTTCTGCTGAGCTCTAAGCAGGGGAGACAAAACTAACTACAGAGCTGGTCATACTGCAGTCTTCTTACAGCTTCTTTTGGTTTTGGTTCTGGTTCAGCTTCACTTGAAACATGAGAAAGCTTATTAACCTAAAACGTCAGGGAGCAAAACAGCTAAGGCATTCATTCTGCACAAGGTTATTAGCATTTGTAATAGTGCAAATTAACAAGGTACCTCTTGCAAACTGGTGTGAGGTGAAGTGTTTACTTAGAATGCAGATTATTCCATCTATGGCTTGACAAACAATTCCCTCTATGGTCATGAGCTTCCTTCTTACAGAAAACAACAGTGCCTGTCTGGAAATCACTGCAGTATGTCAGGTAGAACTTACCTGCACTGACCTTTTGTCTGTTGTTGTTTGATCAAATAAGTACTTTCCTTTTAACACATTCCAAGAGTGACTTCCTAACTTCAGATGCACTAGTGCCCTTTGACTTTCACCTCGGAAGTCAAGAACTTGGACTGTCTTCTTGGGACCAGCAACAGTATTGTAGAAGTACACTGTCCTACACAGCATTTCCCTTCCTCAAAAGGATAAGACTTCAGAGTTCTGAAAACAAATGATAGGGATGCTTTCTGTTGGAATATTGAAGTGATAACTTGTATAAAGCCCTTTTTTTTTTTAATTGAATCCTCTGGAAGACACAGTTATGGCAGAGTTCACTCTGTTTGAAACTTTCTCTGCTCAAGAGGCAAGGGTCTCATGTCCAAAAGTGAGTGGATGTGGTAAGGGCAGGCTAGGAGAAGAAAAGGGAGGGGGGAAGGGGTTCTTTATGCCTTTCTGTAACACATTGCTGCTTCAGCCTTTTCTCCAGTACATACCCGACTTACATCTATGTAGAGTTGCAAACTACACAGGCTCCTAACACTCCACTGTTCTATGTGCACTCTACTTGGTACAAAACAGTACCCTAATGATCTGTTAATATTATTGCTCAGAGCTTACTAGTTATTGCCATTTGCAATGATTAAAAAAAGAAAGTTCCCTCTTCCATCAAATCTAGTCCAGAACAGAATGAAATATTTTCTTCCTTTGACTGTAAAGAGCTAATCACAATTTATTGCCTTGCCTTTTTATTCTATTTAAAAATATATATTCATTTTAAAGCAACCCTTTAGTGTCATAAGCCTGATTTTCCCAACCCATCCCATTAGTGCATATGTGGTGGCCTTTGGGAAATCCTACCAACTAGTGCCTTAGAAATGTTTGTCTTGAATTGTCATCGTACTCCTGGCAGCAGGTGACTGACTAAAGGGTGATGGCTTATCCCTGACCCCTTTCCCACAGCTGAGCCCTTCCAGAGTCTCCTCTGTGCTTGGGCTGAGTCTTCTCAAGCTGTTGCACTGCAAGGCAGCTGCACCCTCACCTGTCCCTTCCTCCTTCTCCAGTCATCTGGTCATCTGGTAGGTGTATTTACATGTTCATGCTGGAGCTTGTGGAGGGTTCTGAGCTGCCAGCTGTGCTCCAACTGAATGCAACAGAAACCTTCTGCAAAGAGAAAGACCTAACCCCCTTCCACTGCCAGTGGTCATGGGTCATGGGGTTTAGCAGTGCACTATTGAGAAACAACCTTCTTTGATTCAGTACACACTAGTTAAATTAAGAGCTTGTGCTTTTCCAGAAGGCAGGGAAAGGGAGTAAAATTTTATCAGTGCTTTTTAGCTAAAAAGGATGAACCTTCTAAAAGGTTTTTCTTTGAGTTGCTTTAGTGTTCATCACAAATCCTTTTCTAGTAGTGATGGCATTTCTCTGCTTACTCAGGAAAGTTGCAAATAAAGGAGATTTGACCTTCTGACAGAACTGGGGGAGGGGACACACGCAACAAACCCAGCTTCAAGTGCATGTAAACATCTTTATACAGCTCAGCAACAATGCATTCTCATCTGTCAGTCTGCAGCCACCTCTAACAACTCTCTTCTCTCACACCAATAAATAATGTGGAGTTGGCTTGTAGGCAGTGACTCTCCTGACCACGGTGCCGACACCGTGTCCCTGTGTCCAGTCAGGATGCCAGGATGCTTCTCCTAATAATGTCCGTTCTCCTGCTGATAGAGCTGTTGGGACTGAGCCTCTGCTGCCTGCACTTCTTCTCAGCCACCTCAGTCTCCGAGTCGCTCATTTCAGCATCGGGAACGTAGCCATCATTCTCGGTGTCAGGCTTCAGCTTGCTTTTAGCCCTGTCCTTGGGGGAAGCTCTGCCCATGGCCAGGTAGGGGTAGCTGGAGTTCTGGCGGCAGCTCTCCTCCGGGCTCTCGCCCTGCTGTTGCCTCTCCCCTTTCTTTGGAATCCGGAAGCCACCCCAGTTCTTGGCCGGGCTGGTGGGGGCTGTAGGCACTTGAACTCCTGGCTGGCTGGAGCTGACTTTGACAAGCCCCCCGTTGCATTTAGGCACTAGCTCCCTCCGCGTGCCGGACACTGCCCTAGCAGCTGAGTGGCTCGCAGCCCTTCTGTTCTCCATTGGCCTCTGAGAGAGCTCCGTGGGTCTCAGTGGTTTGTGGTTGTGTTTAGAAGTCTTTTCCTTCAGTTCTGCCTTGATCACCTCGCTCTGGGGACGATTGTCTCTTCTTTTTCTGTGCTCTGGTAGAACTATGCCATTCTTCTGCTGTGCTGATACAATCTGTGTTCCTGCAAAGCTCTTGTCAAAGTTTAAGTAGGCAGCTGGAGCTGCACCAGCCTCCCTCTGGCTGGGCTGCCTCAGCAGGGCTTTGCTGTCACTCGCAGCACTGCCTCTTACCCTGTCTCTCTTGTGTGTCTTTTTCAAAGAGTGGCTTAGAGATGTGCCCATTTGTTTCCTGAAGAATGCAGAATGCCATTTCAGATCCTCTATCTTAGGGGCATTGGGGCCCAGAGATGGACTGTTGAACAACACTGTGTTTTCCATCGAAGAGAATGAGGAAGGCACACCTGAATGTAAAACAAATTAAGTTAAAGTCAAGCAGTTCCATGTCTGGGTAGATCCCACTTCTGAATGTACCTCCTTGAACTCACTTCTCATGTTTGGTCACGTTGCTCAGCATAACTGGGTATCTGGTTGCCTGTTCAGCACCTTTGTCATGATTATATGGCTACTCCGTGGTTTCACAACACTGCTCTGTGCAGTCTGTTTCCCTCTTGCTGTGCTGCACTTAATCACACCTGTAGCAGAGAAATCCTAGCACTGCTCTATCCACTAAGAAACCACCAGCAAATGGATCTGATTGATTCCATCTAAAATACAGTTTCTTACTTTAAGTATAATCTAGTTAATGCAGTGACTGTGAAGTTATTCATCTTACTGTGAATAAGATTAGGCAGAAAAAAACGCCATTGTTTTAAACCCAAAGTGCTACCTTTCCAATGAAAAGTCACTTCTTTAAACTGCCATCTATGATGCAAAGCAGCACACACTGAACACTAGTGCAGTGGCACTAATAAACCACAGATTTATGAGGTACCATATGGCACGTGAATGTAAGTCATGGTCTCCCTGTCATAAGGAGTCATTAAAGAATCACACCAGAAAGGATCCGAAGCAGCAAGCCTGTGGCCCATGGACAGGAGCAAAGACTTACCTGCTTCTACAGCCAGATGCCCACCATTCGAGCTACACAAACTCTCATTTTTAGTCCCAGTCTGCTGATGCATGCTGGACTACACAAGGTTTTAATGAGAATAAACGAGGTCCTGTTTGTCCTTCACAATCAGTCATTAGCCTGTAACCAACCTTTCAGTGCTTGTGTCTGTGCTCTTCTTATGTGAAAAAGGTAACCCTGAAGCATACCTGAAACTCTTTCTTGTTCCAGCTGCTTCGTGTAGGTATTAAATATCTGCTCTTGAACTTTGCAAACAGATCTCTTGATTTTTTCCCTTCGGGTCACCATGTAGGTGAGATTCCGCACCTAGGAGACATCAAGGTGATGAGTCTTACAGGACTTTGGTTTCTAGAATCTTGTTACTCTGTGCTTTGATTTAATTCAGGTTAAGTACTAGACACCCTTTAAAGAAGCTAGGAATGTATTTGAATTTAACATCCTACAACGCACTGCTTTCTAAGAAGAGTCTGAAACACCATTTAACTGACAGATTATTCCATCAGATATAGAAGGGCCACAGCACAGAAGTAACTTCTATGAACATGTGAATCATTCATATACAAACACACCCAGGAAAGCTAGAGAAATGCTGGAAATGCTTATATATACTCAGTATTTCATAGCCTAGCACCACTTGCTGCTTATTATTTGAGGCACAATAGAAAATTACACCTAATTAATAGCATAAAAACCTGGAGAGCTATTCAGCAGCACCAGTCTTTCTGATGATCCTGCCACTGCAGTGTGATTGATCAAAATGAAGGCAGGCCCATCTATTCATGCCACGGCACAATGGAGGTAGCAGGGTGTGGAAACAGGAACAGAATTAGGACTTATTTTTACTATCTCAGGGGTTTGGGTTTTTTTGGAAGAAAAGTACATTTCTGCCCTTAAAATGTCACTCATCTCGACAGCTGTATAAAGCTTCACAAGCAGCATGCTCCTAGAGCTTGGAAGTTCTTTCTTTCCCAGATGAGGCAATCACTGGGCAGGATACCTGAGTGTTCCTAAGGTTCCTAGCTACAGTTCCATATAGCTGCCCTGGGGATTACAATCTTGCAGGTCAACCTCACAACCACTACAGAGGGCACATTGCTCTTCTAATGAATCACTGCATTTTTTCTAGAGTAATTAGCCATCAGAATCCTTTCCAAGGGATGCAGGAGCTGCAGGAGCACCTGCTGCCCTGCTTTACAAACTAGACAGTATTCTGGGACAAAGACTGTAGTTCACTCAGAGGTGACTGAGGCTGAGGTAGGACCTCCAGAGCTGGGTGCCATATGTGGCCTACATAAGCTGTATGGATGTGAGAAACTAAAATAGCTTCAGTGCTCTTTCTGGCTCTAACATATCTTAAACTCTACTAGTTAACCTAAAAAGGAAGTTCAGCCAAGATCAGATATACTTAGAACACCTAACTGATGCTACTGAACCCTTCTTTACACATTCAAAACCTGATTGAGTGGAAATGTCCTGTGCCTCCAAAAACTTCTACACAGATAGTGCAGTGAAATGCAATCCTACTATGCTGTGTCAATGAAAAACAGATCGGCTGCAAATCAAGATATGTTTCCTTATCTTCTTCTTGTGCACCAGATGAAAGGAGCAGAGAAAGCCCTGAAAGGCTAAAAAAGCTCCAGCTGGAGGTTGCAGTAGTCCACAGGCATCAGTGAAAAAGCTGTGGGAGTGGGAGTAGAGCAACCCAGTTATAAGGAGATTGGATAGCACAAGGCAAGACCTGCTGGCCCTTTGAATTAACCCTCTGTTTGAGAAGGGTAATTAGTGCACTCAAGTTCAGTGTTAGCTCTCTTGTCTGACAATACAGGTGAGGTGAACTGCAGCCTGGAGTAGCTGCATGCAAGGACAGAAGTGAGAGCACAGCTGAGGAGCTGTGCTAGCAGAGGCCAGCAGCCCTTGGCTGTGCGCAGGCAGTGCGGTGACTTACCCGCTCGAGATCCTGCCGCAGGTGGGTGAAGAGCTGCAGCCTTCGGAACAGAACATCCTGCTCCCGTTTAGCTAGATTGTCCTCTTCATCCTTCTTTGGGGTAATCAAAGGCTTATTGAAGTTTGCTTTTCTCTTCAGCTTCCAGTACTGGTAAAGGAATTCCACTGACTCCTCGGGCAGCCGTAGCACTTTAGCCACTTCCAAAGACTCCACAAAGGTATAGAACTCATCCTCCAGCTGCTGGAGCTTCTGCTTGCGGAGGCTAACCCTGTGGGCCTCCTCCTGGTTCTGATCCATGCTGTGGAAAGGGTCCATGTGGGCAGGAAGAGAGCTGTCCTGAATCCCATTCCTGTTCTCCTGGACAGGGCTTTCACTGAAAGACTCATCATCTGCTTTCTTGGTGGAGCTGTGCTTGGGACAGTAGGACTTGAATTTGACCTCGTCATTCTCTGCCAGTATGGTCTTCATCTCCAAGCCCCGGTCAAACGCACAGGTGACGTGGAAGGCTGTCCTGCAGTTCTTCACTGAACACTACAGAGATGAAAATCAATCACACAGAAAGTTAAGAAGCCACACTATTTGAGCAGCCTCAGAAGAACGACCCTGGTACTGTGCTCTGCTTCTAAGCTACAGGTACTTCTGTGCTCTGTTTAAGTTAGGTTTACAGTTTCCTTCCCTCGCAGTGCACCCAGCCATCATGGAATGATGGGCACTAGTTCAGCTGATTCAGCACTTCATTCCAGTTACATCTGCCTTTCCCTTGCAAAATACTGTCAGAACAATTTGCCAGGCACAACTGAAAGGTTTCAGTATATCCTTGATGTATCCACACTCAGGCATACATATGCATCTGTATCAGCTCACACCTCTGCCTCCAGCAGCAAGGATTTAACGTGGAAATGAACATTTCTGCTCTTAGCTAGGAGGAAACAAAACTATGCTTAACCTTAAAAAGAAATGCTTTTGAGTGTTTATACAGGACTCTGTAAAGAAGCCAAATATCTTTCTCCTCTGGGTTTTCCTGCTCAGGCTGACTCAGCAGCCAGATAGCATGTAAAGGTACCACAGAGTTGAAACTCCAGAAGTTTCAAATGAGCATTCTTTAATAAAATCAACACAAACAAAGAACTAAGAAATACCAAAGCACCTTTTGCCCTTTCCTCTCTTACTGACCAACAGGGCAAAAGCAAGCCCAGCTAGAACACCAAACAGTACAGAAGAGTTCTTTAGCCATCCTTTCCAAGCTGCTACCACTTGGAATCATCTGCTCTTAGTGTGGCTAGTATTTTATTGGGAGCAAAGGGGAAGCAGCCTGCCTCACTGGAAGGAAATCTGCTGAACCTGGGGGAATATGCACTCTCATTTTTCCCAGCTTACTGCAGCTGCTCTCTGCCCAGCCTGAAGCATCCTTCCAGCTGCAGCTTTTCTGATTGCTGTGCACATCCCAGAACAGCACTGGAGGATCTCTCTCAGTTCATCCAGTTACTGCTACTTCCTTTCTGTCCCAGTGCCTTTGTAGAATGTTCTTCTCTGCTCTATAAAATCCCACAACACAAATTTTAAGTATTTCCCACTGTTAGCTTTAATGATACCAAGATTTACACAACTCAGAAATGTCAGGCAACACTCATTTTTTGGCTTTCCCTCATCATTTCAAGTGTAGAAGTCTCCAAAGTGGCAGCCAGCAGGCCTGCATGTCATCACTACAAGGGGAGAGGTGGTACCAGAAGAATATGGAAAGACACTCCATTCTCCCCTGCACACCAACAGGCACAAGTGCACAACTCTTCACCCTAAACTACTTTAAGTTAGTCCCAAGAACAGGTCTGAAGAATGGACAAAACTGTTTCAAGCACGTAACAGCAGCCAAGAGGAAGGGGACAGCTCTGCAAGGAGGTGTTATGATGGCAAATTTATATGCTGCGAACAGATTTATTTCCTCTACTTAACATTGACTATTTTATACATTCCTTAACTGGAAACAGACTGACAGGCTTCACTGGAACTGCTGCTGCACTGCTGCTTTACAGCTTCTTTGGCAACCTGATCAAATGACTCAGAGCAGAGGGGGAAAGGAAATGGATACAACTTGATTTAAAGAAGTGCAGGGCTTTAGAAATGTCTGTAGCTTAATGCTGGGCTTAGCATCATGGATCTTGTAATCCTAGGCTAGCCACAATACTAAACTACTTTGGATTGTCTGTGTCTACACCATCACAACACTGGCCCCAGTGGATTGTCCTGTCCTTACTCTCATCATTTGTTCTCGAGGCAAGTAGATCAAAGTTTTGTCTCATCTCAGGAAAACAACTAGCTCCTCCTTCACAAATCTGGGCTTGATGTCTTCCCCATCTCTCTAGATTTTAGAGTTGTTCTTAAAATGATTATTTAACACTCCTGAGTGATTTTCCACTAGAAAGGTTCTGCAAGGGCTTTCCAGCTAACAGCCCAACATAAATGTGCATGTGAGAGCACAGTGCCCAGTCTGAAATCCTCTGCTGCAGATCCATTTCAGTTATTTCACAGCAAGAGTTCACAGGCTACAGTGAAACAGCTGAATCCAAATCCAACTGGAAACTACAGAGGGAATTTCAGGAGTATGCAATGAGACGAGCTGGCACTGGCCCAAGAATGTGAGGCTTTGGTATGAAACAAATAGCTTTATAGTTCCATTATTGATTGCATACAGAAGTCATTCTTTTTGGGAAGTATGAACACTAGACATTTGTTTTGGTTCTTGCCCACCTTGCTGTTTCTAGTTTCATTGAGTATCAGTAAGGTAGCACTGCTTCTACAGCAGAAGGAGCTGGGCAACTCACACCCAGAAGGTTTTTCTCCCCTCCTTAGAAACACCAAGAGCTCCACAACCAATTGCAGCATTAAGACCTAGCTTTCTATGTGAAAGAAATGCAGGCTGATTTAGTGTGAATGAAATAAACATGGGAGAAATGGTGCTCATCTCCTCAGCTTGTGGACTGCTCACATCTCAGGACAGACCAGGCAAACAATCTGTTTCCTTCCCACCACTCAAAAAAAAAAGAGTCTATTATTAAGCAATCATCATTCTCCTCAGCAACTTAAAAGCTGGCCCAACCCTAGAACAGTTCCAGCCACAACAGTTCTATGCTAAGTAGTAGCTAAAATGAGAAATTCCAAGTGAAGGTGGTCAGTTCCACTGTGAGCTGGGCAGAGTCAGCACCTTCAAGTCAGGTTATTACAGGAAATACTCATTTCCCACTGGGGTAACCCAACTTGCCTCAGAAGTCACTAAATGGAGACTAGCAGGTAGGAGTCAGCTTTGTTTTCCTCTGTGGTACATCACAGCAATACAGGGCTTTTCCTCTACTCAACAACATTCACATCTTATTTCAGTGGACTAATAAACACAGCAGCATAGCAACAACTGTGGAATTCTTCTGGGATGATGTGCATATTTGTGTGATTAAATTACCTGTATAGAAGCTCCAACTTTTTCATTACAAAGGCTGCACACCAGTGCCCATCTACTGCTGGGAATGTGAGAAACTTTAGTAATGGGCTCCATTTTTTCTGGGCTTCCAATGCTCACCTAAGAGGAAAAAAAGGTTAAAAAACACAGTGACTATTCCACTGTTAACTGAAAGGGTAACAACTTTAGCCAATAAATCAAACTCCTTGTGTGCATGTGCAAAATGAGCATGGTCCAAGTTCTTCAGTTCATAAGGAACTCAAGGTGAAACTCTCCAACTGAAAATGATCATGCAGGATGAACATTTTGATTCTGAGAAGCCACAGGAAATCTCAGTGTCACCTCCAGACCTTCCTGACTCACCTTTACAAAATAAAAGGATACTTTGTGTGCTGCTTAAATGATTTCTGCCAGCAGCAAAGGTCTGATTTGTAGAGGCCTAATTTTGGTGGACAAAGGTAATATAATTAACTTTCTTTACAGATGATGCTTCATCCTGCCACACTTTACATTTAACTGAAAATCTTTGATACTGTCTTCCCAAGAAACACCAGAGCTAGGTGAACACTGCTTTTGACAGATTTCTTCTCTGCCAGACTCACTGCAGAGGGATCAGCACCTACCTCTGGAATCCAGAGAGCACAGCTAACGTGGACCCACTTGGTGCCACTCCTGGTTGGCTTCATGGCACCACCCTTCTTGGGACACAGCAAGCACTTGGGCTGAACACCAAGAGCACAGGTCCTGCACAGCCAGCTGCCTTCTGGCACCTTCAGGATCCCATAACAGGCCTGTATTCCCATGGACACAGAAGGGAAAGGAAGCAAAGCAAACAACAGGCACTTCTGTTACTTTTTAGATGTCTCACATAGCCTCTCACAACTCTAAAATGTTCTTTATGGAATTTCTAACACTATAGAAACATCGGTTTGTGGAGAATCTCCACCACATTACCCATTCACTCCCCAGAAAATCTGTCCCTGGAAAGACCCAATCTGTTCTCTGTAATGGTTTGGAAAAGTTTCTCCCTACCCTTTCCTCTCCCCACCACCCCCCTCACCATGCCCTGGCCACCATACCTGGTGCACACAGATATTGCATTTGTCACAAAACACCATTTCATTGCCATCTTCTCCATCTGGAGACTGACAGACATCACAGACAACATCTTCATCATATTCAATCCCTAGGCCTTCTTCTGTCTCGATAGCATGGTTCATGTTGTCATAGCATCGCTGCTCAAACTCCTCCAGGACTCTCTCCATGGTGTACTCATCCAGCTGAGGCATCCCTGCAAAACAGGAGCTGCTACTTCTCTGAGGAGTGATAACCCACTGCCACACAGGTAACAGCCAAGCCCTACATGTACACATCATTCCTAGACAATCATGCCTACTGCAACATGAAAGAAGTCAAAATGGTCTTATAATTGTATTATGCTAACAGCAATGAGTATCCAGACCAAGCTTACAAAATCCTGAGAAAAACTTTCATAAATTGATCATGGGACAACACTAGCTATGGCTTTTGCTTCAGTTTTGTGATTGATTTGACTCTCTGGTGAAAGATCTGACAGTGTGTTGAACCAAACGTGAGTGCTCCCCTGCCCCTTGCCACACACAAGCCATCCTGTAGAAAATGGAACAGTTGCTCCCCTTGGAACAGCTCCTCTTCCTGCTTTGAAATGGAGCACAAGGTCCCAGTAATGTTTGGGAGGTTCCTCCCTGCACAATTCAGCCTGCCTAGGTTCTCTAAACTTCCCAAGGCTTCTTTGTCTACCTTCTTCATACAGAACTTGGGGTAGGTCTCTTCTCCAGGGTTACCAGTGAGAGGACGAGAGGAAATGGCCCCAAGTAGCACCAGGGGAGGTTTAGATTAGATATAAGGAGAAATTTCTTCCCTAAAAGGGTTTTTAAGTCTTGGCCCAGGCTGCCCAGGGAGGTGATGGAGTCACCATCCCTGCAGGGGTTGAAGAAACATTGAGATGCCCTCCTTCAGGGCATGGGAGTGCTAGCGATGGTTGGACTTGATGAGCTTAGAGGTCTCTTCCAACCTTTGTGATTCTGTGTGTTTGAACACCACTAGATAAGAAGATGATAAAGCAAAGCAGCAAAGGCCCAAGCCCTGAGTGCTCACCCATTTCTCTGAACTCCTCATTGGCAAGCTGCAGCCAGGCGACATCCACATCGTTGAGGTCATAGCGGCACACGCTGTCGGCTAGCGTTCGGATGTCCACGTAGCCCAGCTCCGGCGGCTCCGAGCCCGACGACACTATGTACTTCCTGGGACGGGTGAAGGTGACAGCTTTTGTCTCAGACACAACCCTACAACAGACACAGGAGCAGGTGTCAGCTGTGCTGGGCTGCTGAGAGGCCTGTTTCTAGAGAATTCACACTGCCTCATTGCAAGTGACTAACAATCATCTGGCAGCACTGGGATGGGAACACGGGACAGTGCGCTTCCCTAATGGATTGGCAGTATGGTCAGGAATTAATTGGAGATGTCTAGAAACCCAACTCATTGCCACAATTCTAAATGAAACAAAAAGATTAGAGGATGGAGCTGTGCTTCCTCTTACCTGAAATCCACACTTGTTTAATGCCAGAGTAAGAACACTGTAGTCATGGCTGCCACAGACACAGATGCTAACACTTTAAGTCAATCTGTTTAACTACAATACCAAATCAAGAAAATTTAAGGCAATTAGTAGCATTTCCTGCTGCATTTGAAGTTTTCTTCCTTAACAGTATGTTTCTTTTCAATTTTCTTTTTTTTGGTATGTGTAGGTACAGAATCTTCATGAAACTCGGAAGACCTTTCCACAACCCATCACTAATTTGCACTAGCTTCACCTTCACTTCCCCAGGCAGATCCAAGCTGCATCCTAGGGTCTGCACGTCCTCTTTCACAACCACTAATGTCCTGTGGGGCCAAGCACAAATATTTACCAGTTGCTGCTGAAACTACCATCTCTCAGGTCTGGAAGGCTCCACTTGGCCAACAACCAAGTATGAAAGCAGATTCTAGCTGCAAGCCAACTGTAGTTCTTGTTTGGTCACGGGCATTAGTTCAGGAATGGTGAAGTGCCTACAGTGGCACAGAACTTGTCCTAGGTCAAATTGCTACACTGTTTTACATTTGCACAGCCAGGAGCTAGGGACAAACCTGCCCAATTCCCCAAGGGCAGCAGTCCCTCTGCCTCCCAGCAGCAAGGTAACTCTGTCAGAGCACATGCAGTGTGGTTCTCTCAGCACAGGACACTGCACCTTCTCTTAGTTCACTGAAGACACTGAAATTTAGTTTGGATGAGAGCCACCTCATGATGTGACACTCTGACAAGCCACACTGCCCAATGACTGCAGCACTAGTGTTGGGAATTCTTTTGTGCTCTAGTGCTACAAGGGAGGAGACAGCACCACTTTGTGTAGGCACTCAACTTTCTGCTGGGAACAGCCTAAACTCCACAACAAGCAGGACATCCTCCATCCTCTTTTACCCCCATTTGAGGTGCAACATTTTAAAACTCCTCCTCCTGTCAGAAGGGCCTGATCTACCACTTCTGTATCTGCAGAGATAGATCAGCAAATCCTCTATCTGTTTTCAGTCTCTGGCACAGCCCTAAATCTTCCCCTCATTTAGCTTACTTCAGACAACAATCTGAGAAATAGTGGGCAAGCCAAGTGCTGCATTTCGAGCTTCTGAGGTGCAGAAGGGGACTGTGCAAGAACAAGAACCTGAATGACCTCACCAGGCTAACTGCACTGTCCAAACTGGTCCTGGTCAGTATTAAACTCTTACAGACTACTACAGCTTACAGAATTTCCTTTATACTGGCCACTGCTCTGTACCATAAATTCCTCCCTAAGTATCTCTCCATAACCTCTGGGCAGCACCCTGCACATGCTCTCTAAATACTACTGTAGCAGTACAGAATAAATAAGCACAGGTAATTTGGTTTCAAAACAAAGCACCTTCATCTCTTTACTTCTGTGAGAGAAAAGCTTAGAAAAGCAACACTTTACATACCAAAAATCACATTCCAGTGAATTATCCATCTGAACTCACTCCCTCTACCCCTCTGCACCTACTCCTGCTGCCCTGAGCAGTTGCTGCAAGGCAATAACAATTCTCCATTATGTCCTTCTCTCTGTACTTTGTTCCGTTTCTGTTCTCCACCAGCTCCTGACTCAACTTGCAGGACACCTCCCTCCCCTCGCACAGCTAGGCACAGCACAGCTTCAGCACTGCAGCAGCACCACAGCAGGGCTCCAAGTGCTTCATGAGGGGCAAACAGGATAATAATCAGGTACCAGAGGGCCACTCTGAGTAGCAGGTGCCCACCAGTAGGACCATACAAGATAGTCCTGTGCTGATAGCAACAATTGTGGGTGCTTTCTTTCCCTAGCTGCTTTAAATTTGGAGGAACATTTCTGTTGGCCAACGGCACAGAAAAGCTGTCTGCTAAGTAAGTGAGTACCTGGACCTGAGAGACACCAAACTACCTCCCTGAAAGCTACAGGTGAGGATCCCCTGGAAGGCCTCCTTCTAGGTAAGTCCACAGGTCTCCTGGCCCTCCTGCAGCCTTAGGAGATGTGTGAAAGCAGTGAGGAGAAGGCAATGGGAGCACTCAGGTACAATGTGTATGAGGGCAGTGTGGAACAGGCTACAGACACTGCAGGGCAACTGTGCTCCCACGCTCTAAACTGCACAGCAATCCTTCAGAAAGAGAAGGAATTACCTCCTGTATGGCTAAGTTTCTCATTGTACAGACCTAGTGGGGCTGTGCATTCCTGACATTCCTGTAGCCTCCTACTCCAAGGTTAAAGCTGGCACATGCAGACCTAACAGATGCAGTGTAGTGTCACCCAGACTTTTTTGCTGTGTGTCAGAGATGGAGCTGCTTTGGCTCTCCCAGCACTGATGGGTCATTAACACCTTGTGGGCGAGCATGGACTTACTTAAAGAGGTCTAGTATAATTAAATGGCAATAATCCTTGTTCTTCTCACTTGCTCCAACTGCAATCTCAGCCAAGCATCAAACAGATAGATGAGCTGCAGCACACTCCTGCCCTTACAAGTGTATTGTTTAATTTGAAACAGAAAACAATACCTGAGTCTAACAGACAAGGTAAGGAAGATAAGGGTTAATTGCATAAGAGCTAGAAAATCTCACATCAGTGTATTTATAGTTCAATGCTCAACTGGAGGGTTCTGGAAACAGCTGAAATGTTGTACAACACATTTCCCTAAGCCAGTAAATGAAACAGCTAAAAGCATAAAGTGAAACCAAAATGAATGCTGTATTTTCTCCAGCCCTTGTCTAACTGTTCCTTGGAAAGAAACCTAAAGGAACCTATGGCCTAGAACTAAGCACAGCTAACCTCAGACAAGGACTCTCCCAGTAATGCTGAGTGAGGTCAAGCCTGGGCATAAAAATAGAAGCTATTTTTAAGGTTCTGTCATCACACTCCATCCTAATGCAATGCCAAAAATTATTCTCTGACAGTCTTATTTCAGAACACAGGCAGAGCCAGCCTGACTCTTGACCTCTCCCCAACCATTCAAAAAGCTGAGACAGGTCACTCTTCATCTCTGAGAAGCAAGACCTTTCTAGCTAGACACTGCAGAATAAAGCTCAAGAAGCCAAGGCAATGTAGACATCAGCTGCTAGCAGAAAGGCATGTGTATTGGTTTACATTCCTCCAAACTATACCTGGCTACTGGTTCTGGGATGGTCCCTGGGCTAACTGGCACCTGAACTCCCTTTTCCCACTCCTGCCTCCAGGGGTCTGCCAGCACATAGTATTCATCAGGGTTCAGCTGGAAGGAGTCATGTAACTTCATGGCAGTGATCAGGTCCGTTCTGAACACCTGCAAAGAGAGTGACCAAGAAAGACAAAGAGAGACACTGACATTTGATATTTACACTCCATGATTCACAGCTTCAGGGTACAGGGTGTTGATCAACAGTGCACTAACCCAGCCCATGGCAGGACACAAGTTTGGCTTCATCACAGGGAAAGCAGTGGCTGAAGGTGCAAATACCGCTAGAATGACTTCCAGCTAACTCCACTACAAGTCCTGGTGCTCCCCCTGCACTGCAGACATGACTCCACTTTCACCTCTCTCTTGGCTGCAACAAAAGCTGCAGCAGCTTGGAGTCTCAAAAAGAGCAGCACAGGAAAGGCTCGTTTTGGCTCCAAGGTTTTGAGTGGTTTTTTACATTACTGGAGCTCTGATTCAAAGGCATTCTAGGAATTCCCTGCGGTAGAAATCCAGGCATAACTTTACCATCACCAGCTGCAAGAGGAAATTCTAAGGAGATGACTCTTGGTGCAAGTATTTAAAATAACAACCAAAAAGGTCAAATAAAAAGACCCAAACTGGAATTCTCATGGCAGCTCCTTTGTATCACAGTATCAGGTGCTTGTTATTCCATCAGCTACAGACACCTCTGCATCATAGCTGTAATTTTCCTTGGCCATTTTGCTTTACCTTTCCAAAGGCATCACCCACCTCTAAAACAGGCAGGATGTTTGGCAACTTCACAGGTTAGCAGCCATAACTAAGCAGCAGTGCTGCCTTCCACAATCTCCAGAAGGAATTAAGAAGGGATTCACTCTTGGAGCAGGCATGCTGGGGTGGCCTCAGCAGAAATCAAAGGCTGCTCTCACTGCTATCAGAACTGCAAGCCTGCACTTGCTTACATGTCTGCCAGCTGCCCCTGCAAGGCAAGGCTGCTGTGCACCACAGCAACTGCACTCAGCTCTCCTCAACCACCAGTTTTTAAATACTCATCTAAGGAAAGGGTGAAAAAGCAACCAGGTGACAGAAAATAAGCACCACCACGACAAGAAGATAGATAACATCTTAAGAAAAGTTCCCCTGCAGACTTCTCAGTTTGTGGCAGAGTCAACATCCAGCCAGCCCCACGCTGCACAGCTCCAAAAGCAAAGGCAGATTCTCAGGGCAGAGCTCCTAGAGTCTCTGACTGGGCTGCTAAGGGGGCAAAGAGACACAAGCTCCCAGTCCCAAAGCAGTGGCCACACTGCTGCAGCCATGGGGCTGAGGAAGGACCAGATCTGTGCAGGACACCCACTTCTGTCATATGCTACTCACATACCTGGAACCTCAACAGATCCCCTACAAACTGGGGGAAGTATTTTATGGATACAGAGAGCCTGATGGTTAATCACACTTCTGAGACTATTTTCAAGTGTGATTTGCTTTATCACACTGCACTCTTGGAACCTCTTCTAACACACACATACTACCCCACTCTTCTGTCTCAGTACATTCCTGTTTCCACTCTGCTTTTGTCATGAAAGTAGCATAAAATGATGACATTTTTCTTAACATTTGTTCAGAAAAACTGCCAACATTTAAAAATAAAGAGTAATATTGCTATATGAAGGAAAGGGGGAATGCAGGTAATGAAATATAATGAAGTGTCTAAAACAATCCAATTAGAAATCCTGTGAGGCTCCAATCAAGAAAGGAATATGAAGCCACAGAGTACTGGCTCACAACACAAACAAGCACAGCTGGCCAGGGGATTCTGCACTTCTAAGTGATTTGAATTAAAGCAATCAAATGTCAAATGAAAAGCAGGCTCAAAATACAAAATGGGATGCCAAACTTCCTCAGTCTGAGAGCCAAAGTAACACAGGCTCTCAGAGAAATTTGTCACAAAACTCCCTCAGGAGCAAAGCCAATGCAGCACCTGACAGCCAAGAATCTCTCTCCCAAGCCAGTGTCCCTGTGACACAATTCTTTCTGCTCTCATTTCTGATGCAATCAGGCTGCCCTGAGCAAAGCAGAGCTTACAGAGCTGCTGGCTCTCAGAAGCACTGAACACTTCAAAGCTGAAGGGTGAAACCCTGGCCATGCTGAAGTCAGTGGGAATTTTGCCACCAACTTCACTGAGCCCAGGATTTCACCCAGGGAGTTTAGCAAGTGTCACTTCTCTGCCAGCACACTTCTCATCAGCAGAGTGTGTGCTGTGGTGAGCAGACACAATGCAGGGAGCAGACTGTGGAACAGACCTAGAGGGAAATATAGGAGAAGTCTGTGCAGGCTGAGAAAGCAAGAGAGAGCGGCACAAAACTGCAAAGATTCTGACAACAAATGCAAGGAAAGGAGAGTAGAAAACAGAAGAACATGAAGTATAACAGCAAGATTTGTAATTATCTCAGATTATTTCCTGATAACCTTTCATGAGGTTGCTCTCAAAACTGGGCCTTGGGGGGGTACTTCTAAGTGATGTACAAAAGGTAACTAAAAAGAGTAAGCCCATCACCAGCAAGAATAAATTCACCAGAGGTCTCCAAAGAAGCTCTTTAGCAGCTAACTATCAAAAAAAAGAGGACTGGAAACTACCAATACCAGGTGTGGTTCACACTGAGCAATGAATGGGACTCTTCTTGAGAAAACCCTTCTCTGGGACTCAGTATAGTGGCACTGGGGAGATGAATAAAGCATGTATTTTCTCAACATCAATCGCTCACTAATGCAGCAGAGCTACATGTAACTGGGCAAGTATGTTAAATGAAGACATTCCATCTCCCAAAGCTAATCCTTTCTTTGCAGCCTCTACAAAGTCTCCAGTGTAGTATCTGCCTGAGGAGAAGGAGATTCAGCAAGAATATTTCCACAGAACTGGATTGCATTTATGTGTTCCTAACAGTTGATCCATCCTGGAAAGTTCAAAGATTTGCATCTCCCTTGACAGAATTTCCTCAAAGCACTAGGCAAGAGAGAACTGTCAGGAAGCAGATTTCTAGTCTGACAAGCAGTTTAACAAAGATCACACACCCAACCACCATACCATCTAGCAAATAAATGCACCTACACAAATCAAACCACAAATAAACCCTGATGCATAAAATACTAGATGAAAGGCCTCACAGCTATGCTGAACAGGTGACAGAGTATAACAAAATCTGGAGATAGAAACATGCTGGCAGAGGTTGTACCAAGAGCTCAACCTCCTCATCTCCTAGCAAAAAGCAAAGGGGAGCAGAGACCAGCTGAAATGTAGCAAATAGAAAAGAAACCATAAACCAGGAGACATAGATCCATTAGCAGAACAGGTACAGGGTTCTTCTGTGTTTGAGATGTAACAGAATACAAATCCCATTCCAGAAATACCTCGGAAGGTTTGCGATCCTCATGCCTGGAGCAGGAAGTCCTGCGGTGCCGAGATCGGGAATGCTGGGACCAGGTGGATAGACCTAGGAGACAGAAAGGGTCATTTGCAGACACTGCTGCCAAGGAAAGCCTCTGCTCTCCCCACACTCCCAACAAAGTCAGCTCACTTCAGTGGGAACACATCAGTAAGGCAAGCTGCAGTCAGGCTCTGTGACAAACCTCCAAATGACTCTTTCCAAAATGAACCAGATGATAAAGTTACTGAGCTGTAAACTTCTGTGAGGACTCTTCTGATGTGGTATTGTTCACAGTTTTCCATTGCTACATGCACATAGTGGCTGTGCAGCACTCACTAGGCCCTCCACTCAGCTACCTCCTAACATCCTTCCCCCAAGCATCAATGAATCACTCTCTGCAGACTGATAACTGAGCAGGAGGTCTGCTGACAACATGAGACATACTCTTCGAAGCTAATGTACTCATGCCCTGAACACCTGTGTTGGTTACCCATTTTTTATCAGAGCAAGCCTTTTCCAAAGGAAGCTCACTGCCCTGCACACACAGCAGAGCCCACAGGACAAGCTGTTGTCTCTTCTCCTGAGCAAACCTAAAAACCTTACCTTCTGAGGTAAGGATATACAAAATATCACTTCAAACAAATATTAGTGGTGGTTTAATATAAAAGCTGGTGACTTGAGAGCTTTTTGAGAAGTCACAGGCATTTTTCCTAAGCCCTTTGAAGTATTTTACAGTTACCATTGTTGGTAAGAAAGAAGTAGCCAACTGCCATTTACTAATGTGTGGAAAAATCAAGATCCCCAAGATCATTTAACTACCATTCCATTCCTGAAAAGCAAAGGAAAAAACAAAAGCAGCAGTATCAACTCCTTCTGAGCATGTTATCAGCCTGCACCCAAACTCCACATGAAAAAGTCAGAGGGGAGTAAGTGAAATCACTCAAGAAGCATCAGACACACAGCTAGAATTCATGACAGCAGAAGTTTTTTCCAGTAATGTAATTACTACATTTTAGCATTGAGATGTGAGTTCTTTAACCAACAAACTCACTAGAAGACACAGACCACAAATGTAGCCACACATTATCATTGGGTTCCTGGGAGTTCTGATACTTCCCACTGTCAAGACATTAGTATCTGACTAACTATTTGCCACTATGCTACTCAGCTGATTAGACCACTGGCATTTCTAATTCATTTGTGGATGTGAGTGTTGTGTCCACTGCTGGATCTGGCAGAGGGAGCCTGCACACAAGACAAGGAATTGAGCACAAGCTGTATGGGCAAAGGGGTGTCTGACTTGAGCTTCTGTGGGAGAAGAGCTGGTGAGTCTGGAGGCTTTCATACAGCTGTTCCCAAGTAATGCATGCATCTGGCAAAACCAGAGCAATACGAGGGATTTCTGGATCATCAAGTGTGTGCTTTAATTCAGCTCAGATGACAACTGAAGACAAGCAAGCAAGCATATGGGCTGCTGCTGGGTATTAAAAGATGGATTTCCAGGTCTCTCTGATGTCACAGAGAAGCTATAAAGGTCAGGAATAAAATAATCCCTTCGCATATCATCCATCTCCACCTCTTTACTTAGTCATCTGCAGATGCTACACCTGAAAAGAATGTCTTAAAGGTGTACTTCAGAGTTTAGACACAGTTCTGGAACAGCTGTTCCCTTGCACATAAAAGTGGTGAATGCACAGTGAGAACACAATGGTTTTAGTCAGTTATTGAAGAGACTGTTGTATTTTTCTGAGGGGTGTAAACTGTCTGTACCTAATACAACATGAAAAAGGTGGAAGAATTCCTCCTGGGACCCACTAAGATCTGTAACTGTGGCTAAGAGATGACCTTTGGCAAGGGCTTCACTTCACCAGGGAAAACATTTACTCACTGAATAAACAAACCCAACTACAAGGCCTGCATTCACAGGTTCAGACAAGCACTACCACTTAAGACACAGAAGGGCAAGAAACTGAAGAGGCCAGTGAAATGATGGTAAAATACTCAGACTAAATTGAACTACTTTTGAAATCTCAAGGAGTTTCAACTCTGCTTCCATTCAAGTGAATGGCAAAATATCACTGCTGCAACAGTGCCAAGACTAGGTCACTGAATTACCCAAAGCTGCTTGCTTTAATAAGCAATCCACCCACTCTGAGCCTATCAAGAGAAGAGCAGGAGGAAAATGAGGGATCTTATTTGTCTTTTAAGCATCCTTTCCATTTTCATACCTAATCTGGAAGAGCGACCTCATGGAAAGAAAAAGTTCACAGGCAATTACAGTTCCTTCAGCAACTAATGGTTTTTATATCTAAATAGATGAAGTAAGAACCATTCCTGCTTCCTACGGAAGAACAAGCTCCTGGGGTCAAAACAAACAGAGGATTCAAAACAGCTCTTCTGTCTTACAAAAGCACATGAACCTAGTTGAGTTATTTTTAAAAGATTCCAGACACTTCTCACCAAAATTATCCCCTTGCCTTAAGTATCCAAAATGACTATATTAATAAACAGCCTTCTGTTTCATTCTCATGGAGTCAGGATCCTTTCAGATGGCCTAGGTGTTCATGTGTTTAAAATGTTTTCACCACTGATAACAGTATCTCAATTTTCCCTTTGCATCTATCCACTTACAGACAAAAAGCAAAACCAAATCCCAAACCACTCATGAGGTTTAACTCACAGCAAGAGAGGCAAAGCTCCAACACACTACTGGTGCTGGAAAGGTGACTTATAAGACTCAGGAACACTTTCTGTTATTATATATACCTTATACTGTAAATAGAGTGTCCTTGTAATACCACTACAGGATGTATATAAACACATACAGCTCCTGATACTAAAAGAAAGCAGCAAGAAGTACTTGTAAAGAATACACACTTCCCAAAAGAAAAACACAAAATGTAACTGTATCAAGTTTATTAAATGATCTGTCAATAATATCTTCTGATTGCAAAAAAAGTTCCCATTAAACCAGAAAATTCCTTGGCACCAATAAAGCAATTCAAGCCCTGGGAGAATTCTCCTCCACAGCTAATAAGGCTACTCTGCAGGGGCAGAGAAGGCTCAGCTAGCATGCCTCTTGCCCAAGGCTGTTACAAAGCCACTTGCAGGGCACCCAGCTGTGTCTCTGGAGAACTACCTGCTGCTACAGCCTCCCAGCACTTCAAAGGCTCAGATCCCTGGGCTTGAGAACACCTCTCCCACTGAAATATGCTGCCACTACACCACTGGCACAACAGAGCAAAACATTGCCCACACGGATGTATGTCTGGCTGTCACTGCCACTTCACACTGCCATTTCCAGATGTCTGTGCTCTTGCTAGACTCACTCTTGAGATCAACTAGGTGCTGCTGCCAACACTCTGTCAGAAAGAGCTGCAGACTGAAGAGAAAACAGAGATGCTCAGCCTCCCCATTTAGTTCTTGGCCCACAACTCTTCCAGTAAGGCTTCATGTCACTTAGACATAACTCCGTGTCTAGACCCAAACTCCAGCACAAAGAAAACTGAGGCAGACTAAGGGCAGTCTTCCATTATGTTAGCTACAGAAAGAGCTGTCTGGGCAGAAGTCTTCAGGCCTTAAAAAGCAGCATCTATGCAAACATAACCTACAACACTGCTCCCTCAGTGCTCAAATTCCTCTTCTCATGTTTCTGTTGCTGTTAAGATTTGCCCATCTATCTTCCTTATCTTTACATAATAGCATATTATTATACAATAATCTCATTCAAGATCAGAACAGAAAAAGCCACAGGCTTTTTATCTCATCAACAGCAATTCTACTCAGAATTCAGTGCCATTTGACAGCTACCCAATTGCAGCTGCTGCACAACCCATGGCTCCAGATGAGGTCTGCATTGCTTTACAACACTGCTCAATTGCTCACCATCTGACACACAGAATGAACAGTCTTTGCAGCTCCCTGCCACAGCACTTCAATGCAAGTCCCCTCCTATCCTCCCTCTTCCCAGAAGCACACACTGGAGTTTTAAAATCTCCAAGAACACACATAACCATGCACAGACACTCTTCTAACAGCAAGAAAGTCCTAGATCCCATCTTGGTTTTTCTTAGGAGATCCCAAGTGCCACTCTAGCTCCCAAGCCCAAGGCTTCCCACTGCAGCAATGTTTTAACCGTAACAGTAGAAAAACCTTTAGTGCAAGTTTAATACAGGTTATCAAAGCCAATTTGAGCATCTTTCAGCTAGCATCCCCAGGTTGATGTTGTCAGGCCTCACAACTCCCATGGAGTTAAGCGTGTACTCAGCACTAGCTGTCTTGTAAAGAAAAATGTGCCTCTCCAAAAATGACAGGGATGATGAGATGATATCCCTTCCTCAGGTGCACTATCTTATCAGCCCAGCTAAGCCTTTCAAATGACTCTTCCAGAGTGCTCCAAAGCGTAACAACTTCACCAAAAGTCACCTTGCCCCAGTGAGCCTAACCTTCAGGTCAGAGATGCTCGTTCTGACCATTTGTCATTGCTCCAGATGCCACAGCCCTTTTTCAGCAGCAGAGCAGTGACTGCTCAACCTGCTGCCTTGCCCAAATTCTAGCTCTGTAACTATGCCATTCAGGAGTTTCCTCACCATCCCTCACCTAGCAGCCAGCTCAGCTGAGCACTGACAAACGTTCTTCACTTCCTTTTCACAGACTGCTGCCCAGTCTTCTGCACACTGGTCAGCAATTGGCACATTTCAGGCCAGCAGCAGCTCTTGAGGTAAATGTTGCACACATCTGAGGTGATGCACTCTGGGATCCATCTCAAACACAACAGCAAGGCACTGGGGTGAAAAGCCCTTTCTAAATCTAAGATCCCCATCATTCAGTCAGAGAAACAGATATTGGCAGAATATGTTTAACTTCAAAATCACATTTGTTTAGCAGTGAGAGAAGAAGGGTCCAGATGAATTACAGAACTATGTTCCAGACGTATTAACTCTTTCTTAACTGATGTGAAGCCTTGTAAACCTCAGAAGTGTTTTTCATCTGCAAGTGTCTTCAGTTCTTCTCTCAGACACTACATGGAGGAATGTGATGAATTGATAACCCCTCCAAGAATAAATGAAGAGGCATCGTGGCAGCAAGTGAAGTGTGAAGGAAATCATGCTCTGAATTCCTTGCTTGTGGAAAACAGCAACCAAACTCTGACATCAAGCAAGGCCTGGATTTCATCCAAGCTCCCTACAATACAACTGTTTGTGTTTGAGACAAGATCTGAAGCTCAATCTGTCCACGTGTCCAAGCAATTTGTGCAAAAGGAATGCCCTGGAGCTATAAATGGAAACTACTCCACTGCACAACTTTATCTCACCAGGAAACAAAGCACAGAATATTCAGCACAAACCAGCTTTGTAGATTTACAGACCAACAAGGCTAAGGAGCTAGGTCAAAGACTGAGCAGAAAGATAAAATGGCTTCAGTCTCTTAACATTTAATGAAAGTAAGACCTGGAATCATAAACTGAAGGAGTTTTTGCAATGGAGAAGCAAGCTGAAATACAATGTAAGAAAAAATTGCTTGAAAACTATCAAAGCCTTAGCCAGCCATGCAGATAACAAGGATTTAATTGAGTTGGAGGTAAACAGTACTAATTTACTTAATATAGGTTTTGAAGAAGATGGCATGTGCACCACAAGGCTATTATGCTGAGCCTGGCTAATATTATCATCTATTAGAGTTGCCATAATGCATTATCAGGAAAGAGACAGAAACTAACGAGCTGCCAGATGACAAAAAAAGGATTACTTTGAGGTGCCAATAATCTTAAACCCTTTGCCAAGCCTCTCCCAAAATCATTCCTCTGTATTTAGACACAAATTCAAAATCCAGAGCTATGCCTGCAGCTGTTTTCCAATCAATTATGTTGCATGGATTAAATGTTCAAAAGTGACCTATCATTTCATAAAGTTAAGTCTCCAAGAACACTCAGATATCCAGAGACTAAGTGCACAACTTTCACTGCCACCTCTTGCTCAGTGCTTCAAATTATGCTATTTTGGCCTCTAAATAAAGATTTAGAACTCTGATTTTAAGGGGATACAGCCCAGCAATTTTCAGTAGTTAGGCTGAAGGACACTTTTGGAGGCTTGAAAGTCTGCACTTAGCTTTTGGGAAAGAATCAAGTCAGAGGGCAAAAAAGAAGGGACAAGGATAAAATCAAACGTGTCCTTTTTGCCAAAGGATTCTGCAAGTGGCACTAGTCTACAGGCTGGAGCATGCTGACTACCCCAGACAAGCAGCATCATTCACGTTACTCCAACACTTAGTGACACTCATGATAAATGTGACACACCTGACTGCACAGTCTCCTGAAGCCCAGGAGGAGAACTCAACTTCAGAACTGAACAAACTCCCCAGCTGGAGGACACATCCTCACCTGGTGAGATGAGGGAGAGCAGTGCTGAGCTCGAAGCTGAAGGACTCCTGAGTTCAGCATGACTGCAGGGTCAGGAGATGGCACTGGCTGAAGGGAAGCAAATGTGTGCCAATAGGATTCTGACCAACTCTTGATTAAAATCTCAACTTTTCCATTAGAAGACAGCTGTTTGAAGTGCTCAGAATAGTATATTTAATTAATTTCTGCCTCTAACAACTCTAAGGGGGAAAAATAGCTAGTGAAAAACTTGAAGCCTTCAAAACAGGGCCCAGAAATTATCTTTTGGGTTGTTTTTTTAAGGCAACAAATTTGCTTTACCCTTCTAACACTAACATTAGTATAGTGATTCAGAGATACAACTGACAAAGGAGTAACACAGAAATTAACATAGGGAGAGTAATCAGCAACTCTACTGAAGACAAGAAAAGATTAACTGAAGGTGAAACCCTTGACATTCGAACAGTTATAAGGTAGTAGTGGTTTCTCCTCTAACAGGAAAAGTGGAGAGAAGGGAGCTGAGTATCAGACACTGTTCTCAGGGATGTGTGGATGATAAAAAGCCTTGGAGATGCTGACACTACTTGAAATGTTCTCTCAGCTCCCAACTGTTAACCCTTGAACTTTTGGTACATGTGGTAACACAACGAGTATGCAGAAACTTGTATCTGAATTTGTCCAGAAACTTCACAAAGGGGAAAAAAACATAAGGAAAAAAAAAATGTAAAGAAAGTGAAGCAAACTTGAAAGTATTTTCAAAATTTCACTGTCTTTTACCATGTAATTTATTCCAACAAATAGTTATTGATACTAATTAGGCTTTTAAACAGAGAGGTCCTAAAGGGGCAAGGGTTTGTTTTGCTTTTCCTAACTCATTTTCTTAGACCTTCATCTACAGAACAAATGCAAACACTTTTTATTTGGTAAATACAGTTCAGCAAGTCAACAGCTCTATTCCAGATAGTTACATATCAAATGGCACTACAAACAAGCACTATAATCAGCAACAGATCAGTCAACTGTATCTGTTTCAGAACTCCAATTCCAAGATTATCTGCTTCACATTTTATTTGGTAAAGCCTGTAACATAATGCACATGAAGAGATCAAAGAGGAAAAACACAGATAAAAGAGTGAAAATAAACACTTACCAAAATGAAACACTATTATATAAGGCTGCTAGGGGACGGAGAAAGGGGAAAGCAACTTTCTAATGAAAGACATCACGTTTGCTGCTACTTGTCTATTTTACAAACACAGGCCACTTCTGAGGAAATACACCAACTTCCATTTTTATAACCACAGGTAAGCTTATAACCAAGAAAAAAACAGGTTTATTTCCTTCCAAAATCCCCCAGCTGCAGGTAGTTCTCCAAAACCAAGCTAAATCCCACACCTCTTTAATAGATTTTACTCAATCCTTATTTGGACTAGCTCCTAATCAGCTTGCTAGTTGATTGCTTGACTAGCTTGCTAGTCTCACCTCCTCCAATCCTTGTAGCACTTTTATTTCAGTAACAGTTTGCCTCAGGTTGTTTTAAGGTGCAGATTTAGCCAGGGCTGAGCATGCAGGTGAAATAGTCACCTACACAGGGCCACAATGCAACAACACAGGGCTACATTCACAGAGAAAAGCTTCCAAAAGCACCTGCAAAACTCCCCTATCATTTTCTCTTAGATTCCAGACTGAAGCCTCACAAAAGACTTGGTATTGGAAGATGTGCATCCAGATAGGTAAAATCAAACCCCCAGAAATCTGACAACTGCCTGAGCTGCACTACTCTCAAGTACAATCAACTTGCTTATCAATCCCTGGAAACCAAACACTAGAGATAGACAGATAGATAGATAGAGCATAGAGAGTTCAGTGTTAGCTATGTCAGTATAGAAACAGTTAAAAAACCCACCACCACCACATTCTCTATCCAAATTATTGATTTATTGAATTCACATTCTTAAAAGTTATTCCTCAAGGAAGATAATCTTCAAACCAAGCAAGGAACAATTCTTCTGCACCATCAATCTTTTTGACTCAGGCTTGAACCAACAGACCTTTACCTTCCCATTGCATAAAAGGAGGAGAACACTGAAGCAAATCTAAAATCCTAATGCAAACCTGAATTAAATACTAAGTTGTAGACACTGTCAGCAGATGTCTCCATGCATCTGTCCTTGTAATGAGAAATGATGCTGCTTGCAAAGATTTCAAAGCTGACCAGCTTTTTCACCTGTTGGATCTTCTGAACTAACTCTGTCCAGTCAATACAGTGGCGGGGGGATCCTGAATCTATCATCCACCTGTGCTCAGAATGGCTGAGTTCAACACTGGGCCCATGTAACACACACAGTTATACCAGTACAACCAAGATGCAAAACGCCTGTCTCCTAAAACATTGCACTCAAATGTGTTTTCAACTGCTAACCTCCTGCACTCTCCAACAAAGGAGCACTTACTGCCATTGTCATCAGAATCCTCACTGCTGCTAGGAAGCCGTCGCCGTTTCATGATCTCCACGGGTAACAGCAGGCAGCCTGCAAAGCAATGAGACAGCACTTAACTCAAGGCAATAACAACACACAGCCATCAAGTTGGGTTTCTGATGGCTTTCCCGAGGATTTACAGCACACAAAGGACAACAAACAACTTCAAACAGCATCTGATGAAATATGAACTGTGAGTATCTCAAGGATGCTTCATTAGGCACTTAACACATAAACAGGTGAACAAAACTGGAGAGCATCAATGACAACCCCACCAACACTCTCACCCCAAAACAAGAGCATGTTTTGTTCTGAGAGGTCTTAAAATCACTAAATATCTGCAGTCAACCTGCTTAACTTCCCCTGCCTATTCTGACACTAGATTTGCAATACAATAACAGTTTTACTGCTTGTGTAAATATTTACTTTGGCTAATATGTTTCTGGAATCATTTTATTCCCTTTAAAGTGCCAGATTTACAATATCAAAGACTAAAGTAATCCACTTACATATAGTAAAAAAAAAAAAAAAAATAAGACTCAGGAGCAGCAGCAAGCCAAGTTTTCCCAGCTGGGCTAAACATGCATCATCTATGCCCTGGAAGGCACCATCCTCTAAGGTAAGAGAGCTACTTCCTCCTGCAGGCACATTTCTAACATGCTAACACTAACTTTATCCGCAAGCAGACCACCAAGTGATTCCACAGAAGCTCCTTCAAACTGCCACACTTCTCTTCTACCAATACTGAATTCAGCTGCACGTGAACCAGAGGCATAAAGGCAAAGAGCTCTGTATCCTTTTAACCACTATTAACAGAGTGTTGGTGTTTTCACGTGTCTTCTCTGGGGAATGAAACCAAATTCAGACAAATGAAGGAAGCTGTAAATAGCTAGTCAGCATTTCCATGTAAAAAGCTATTAAAAAGTGCAAGTTGAAGAGCAGAAAAAACATGACAAGTGCAGAAAGGCATATCCACTCTAAGTTAAACTGACAAGGACTCTAGATGCACATCAAATCCCCTCAGTCTTTGCTTACCACATATCAATCATGATATCAACAAGGTCTGGGTGTTCTGCTAGCAGCAAAGTCCTCATCCTATATACCTCTAGGGCACAGAGTTGGAAATCTGATGTCAAAATACTTTTTTGCTTCTAGGTAGGTGTAGAAAACCCAATCTCCTCATTTTCATGTGCCTCAGCTTTCAGCAAAACTCTTTTCATTGACCCTGGAATATCAGTTAACTACTTCACCTTTGCTCACTGAGAATCACTGTCACAAACTCAACAATACTTTCAACTTTCATAAGACAATTCCCAAACTCAGGTAACCCAAAAAGCCTAACCAAAGCCTGACACTATTTCCAAAAAAAAAGCCCAAAAATATCTTCTCTTCCAAAAGTGATTCATAGTCACTATTTCATAGAGCAGAAGTTCACATATGTCTGGTACCAGAGAATAAAGAAACATAAATGACAACCTCTTACAGTGCTAGAGAAATTCTCTCCAAAATAATGGCTTTGAAGCAGACCAGAACTTTGTGTGTGCATGGCAGACAGCAATGCTGCCAATGAATAAATACACAGATCAGCCTGCAACATCAAAATCATCTGAATCCAGACTTGGGATAAATGTGGTAGATCCAGAGCCAAGTTCTGCTATCATCACTTACCAAGCCAGAAAGCCAACACTCAGATCCAAAACAGGCTAAGACAGAACTGAAAACTAAATGAACTGCTACAAGGCCAATACCAGAGGGATAAATATTTTGTAAGGTACTTTTTCTAGTAGTTCACATATTTTTCCTGTAATTGAAAGAAATACTAACAATAGCAATGTAAAAGAATATACTCAGACATCTCCCCCATAAACAAAGTCTAGAGGATAAGAAGATAATAAAGAAAAATTATCTCAGAAATGTAACTTGTATTAACTCCTAGTCAAAATCTTCCCTTCTTGGTTCATTCCAACACGGTGGGGAAAGTACTGTGACCATAGACCATAAAGCAAAATAACATAGTGTTACTCCTTCCAAACTAACTAAACAGCTTTTTCATTGCTGCTGTTTGTTTGATGGAGAGTGGTATTCACACCTCACAATTCAAACACTCTCCACAGCTCTTCAGGAAATAAGAAAAGCCAGAACAGAAGCCACTTTCCTGGGGTAAATAGTATTAGATAAGGCAGCTAAATTCCTTGTCCACCTCTAGGCAGGCTGCTGAACTTGGCCACACTGAAGAGCTTCTGTTCTCAAAAGCAACATTAAAAGAAATAGCCCATTTGATGAAGCTTCTGTCAGATTCCTTTATAGATGTATGGAGGGGAGGGAGCTCAATTCTAGAGATCTCATCTCCCCATCCTTCAATCTAACCTGAGTTCAGGGGGAGTTAAATCCCAGATGGAAAAGCAGCACTTCACTTCTTCCAGCAAGCCTCAAACCTTATAAGACTAAGCCCCTAGAATTTTTGTCCTTAGAATAAAACACTTCTCAAAAACGATTTTAAACTGTTCCTACCAGATGTTGATGTTCACAGCTCTGAACACAGTCTAGAGATAACACTGGAACAGCTACTAAGAATTGCAGCCCCACAGACTGAAAGGCTCTCCCAGTGCCTCTGCCTCCAAGACTATCAGTTTCTTTCAGGTGCCTGTGACCTCCAAGTCATGCAAGAACTGCATTAAAAATAAACACAGATTATGGATAGGGATGGTAAGGTGCAGCCTTGCCCTGCTCAACCACAGACATGCACATTTACCCAGCATGTTTAGAGAAGACTGGGAATTCAAGTAATGTATTTTTATCTTCTAGGAAAGAACAAAAAACCCACAATTCAAACCACAGTAACTCATTCTTCATGGGACATCCCTGGCTGAAAATAAGGCAGTATTTTATACTTCCAAAGGCAGAATGGGAAAACTATCAAACTTTTCAGTAAAATTACTTATTCCCTTTCCTGATCTGACATTTGAGTGCCAGCAATATTGCCTTTGCAACTCCCACTCCTCAAACTCGGGAAAATGTTGGTATTTTTACTTGACTTCATTTTGACACTCACTAAACATACTCAGGTGCACATCAAATGCATCTGATCTCACTGTGATCTCATTAAAACACTCTGAAACTGAAGGTCTGTCAATTCCAGCGAGTCAGAAGTACAGGCAGGTTCCTCAAGACAGCTAGTTTAATGGTACAAATTGGCTATGATGACTATGCCTGCAAGCAAAGAGAATTCACATGCAAGCATAAAAAGGGCAAAACATTTAAGCCAAGCTTTAAGATTCACGCCAATAAGCAGTAAAAACTAGGCACTGAGCTTGCAGGACAGGAGGAGACCACCCAGGTTACTGAGCTAACTCCCAACAACTGCACGCAACCACAGGATTGCTGTTGAGTTCAGAATTTGCCACAGAACAACTTCCCAATCCCCTTGGCAAAAGGAATGCCTCTCGGAAACAAGGAAGCAGCCAGCCAAGCAGTGCCCCTGAACCCTGTATCTTGGATCACAAGCACTGCCACAGCTGCTTTTCACTCATTCTCACACCAACCCCAAAAGGGCATTTGCCCATATGCCGTTCACCTGCACAGCAAGTCCCAGGCTTGAAAAGCTACAACAGACTTGTGGAGCCATGACTCTGCTGGTAAAGTTACCCCATTTCCAAGAGTGGACAAAGCACCTACAAGCTCTTTGTGCAACAAATGGCAAAGATGGGGCAGAGGCCACAACTTTTTAGCCACAGAGCATCCTCAGATGAGCTAGCTGATGAGGCAGGGTGAGGCTGGCACAGCTTGCAACAGCTCTGCTGCACTGCTCCAGAGGCCAAAGGCACTGTGCTTCACAGAGACATGTCACCAGCAGGGTTTCCATCCTTTTTCATCATGTTTGCTCTGAAAGCTAAGCTCTGGGTCTTTACTCATTGATTAGGTACAAACTTCAAACATCCTGAAGTAATTCTGGACTCAGTAATACAATTGCTCTGATTGTTTTTAAAGGCAAGGTTGCCATGCCTGAGACATTTCTTCTGGCTACTGTATTTTGAAAAGAGCACTTAGCCTTCCTCAAAAGACTTGTAAAACACTATGCAAAGGAAATGACTAGATGACAATCCAATATAATCAATGTCAGGCCACAAAACAACATTTGGATTTCCACATCCTTTCAGAGGTGAGCAGCAAACATCTACTGCTTCACAAATACCTAGCTACAGTCAGGAAAACAAACATCTCTGCCTACTTCCCAGTGTCTGCTGGCAGATGCAGTGCAGTGGTAGAACCAGCAACATGACACAGCACAGCAAAGTCACTGCTTTTACCAGGAGGCATTATCATGCTCCTCCTTTCTTAGCTCTGCAACAGATGACTTTAAAGGCACCAATAAAAATCCAAACACCTCACCAGGCAGCAATGCCAACATCTTTCCTTCACCACAGACAACACTGCAAAAAAATCCAACCCCTTTCTCCTAGCTTTCTCAGAGCAGAAATCCAGACACTACCCCATAAGGCTGGCATGGCAGTGTGCACACATGCCCACCCTTGAGCAACACAGCACAGAACTTAGGCTACTACTGCACAGTTAAGAACACCAGATACTTTTTCAGGCACTTGACCCCAAGTAGAGATAATCACAGAGAAAGATGTAAACTGTGTGGTGTCAAGTCTTTGTTATGCAAATAGCCAAACAGAACCAGATTTTTAAAAGTAATTATCCATGGAAATCTACATCCTCAGGTCAAGGGTTTTACATAGCACAATTCTTACTACAGTATTTTAAGGGCTGTATAAACCTCTGGGTAAGAAAAGTGTCTCATTCAAACTCTGACAGACAATTAACTGTAACTGTGTTAATGGGTGTCACTATAATAAACTGCACCAAACAGCTGCAGAGACAGAATGGGAAGAAAGCAGAATTATGGCAGATACACACCCTGAAGACAAACTGAAAACCTGACTTTTCCTGAAAGTAAGCCACCAACTGCAATGAAACTAAGACCTAATTATCTCTAGCACACAAGAAACCTCTGAAAACACTTGTTATACAAATCAAAGTGTCATATAGTCTTAACAAAATGGATAGCAGATGAAGACATTTAGCTACTACTATTGTACACTTTTTTAAATGGCTTATTTCTGACACCAACCCAAGAAAAAGTTTTTTCTTTCTGTGCCTGGACCAAAAAAAACCTCCCTCAGAAGTCAGTTATAATACTAAAATCCACCAAAAACTTTAGAATTCCTCTTCAGCACTAATTAAAGCTTCAATAGTGATATTTCATCGTCATGAAGATATAAGAATAGTTCTTAAATTAAATACTACAGTATTATGTAGAACAAACAGTCCACAGTACAAAACCACCACAGACCTTAAATCTGGAGGAAAAAAATCCTCCAGGTCTCATGAAACAAAAAAGTATGCTCCAAGGCCAAGAGTGTTCTCCACATGGAATGTTTCTACTGACTTGAGCACACCTACTCCAAATTACACAAGGAAAGGCAGAAGGACAATTTGGCCATATCAGCCCACCACTTCTCAGCAATCCCCATGCTCATTTCTGCACCTGTACAAGTCAGCTTGGACTGTCACCTTACATTACTCCCAGGTGAAACTGACTGCCCAAAACCTTGAGCAATGATAAGCTGGGCTCCATGACTGAAGCCAACGCCCCCTGCACCCACTGCAGTTCTGTTCTTCCACCTAGAAAAAGCAGCCAGCTTGCTCAGCTCCAGCTGAAAACCTGAGTGCAAGGCAGTAGTACTAACCACATGGAGAAACATTTGAGGAGAGACTGGAAGGGGATTTTTTTTTTTTGCTGTATTTTGTGAATTGGGAATGAAACCAGAGAAGCTGGAAGGGAAATATGCAGCTGTGAGAGGAAAGGAGAGTTTATTATTATGATTTTATTTTAAACATATGTATTAATCACAGTTCCAAAGCAGGGAGTGAGTGCTATCTGAAGCCAGAGGGAAAATCCTGCCACTAAAACCTCCAACCCTTGCTGTTTCAACAATATCCCACTGAGTGTGAGAAACCTCTAGAAATAGCATCATAACAAACCTATTCTGGCATAACTTTTATGAAGGTTTTAGGTTTGCAAGTGTGGGCAGCTCTTGACTTACTTAAACAACAGCACCTGCTTAAAAAGCGAATTATTCCAAATCACAGATAACTCTTTCTTTAGAAGGAAAAGCGGGGCTACTTAAAAGCATCTCCTTGCTTTAACATTAAAATGTCAACCGTGTCGCTGAATGCTATCATTTCTAATACCACCTAACAGCTATCCAAGGAGACACAATCTATTTTTACAGCTCCTGTGTGGCTACACAAAAAGTCATTTGGATGTCACACACGGACGACTGGCATCTCTCCAGATCCCACAAGACTTCACCTACGGGTGAATCTAATGAAGTTTATTACAACACAGCTCTCAGCTGAAGAAAAGAACAAGACGGAGGCCGAAGTTAGTCAGCGGCAGGCTTCCCGCCCGGGAAGCGTGGCTGCTCCAAAGCACCTCACGGGTGAGCGGTGCCCCTACCGATCCCAATAGGCGCGTTGCCAACTCCAGAGGACCGGAGCCAGAGCTTTAAAAGTGAATCCTAAAGGATCGCCTCAGGCTCTCGCTCGCCGGCTCTAGGCCGGCTAGGTGCCACTCGGGGCGGCTTTCCCCCTTCCTCCTCCTCCTGCAGCTATCCCGCCTCAGCTCCCGACCCAAGGCGGGTGGCGGCTGCCCACACTGCCGCTCCGCCTCAGGCACCCGCCAGCCGTCAGCGCCCGCGCACAGAGCTCCTATCGCCACCGCCAGAGCCGCCCAGACACGGCCAGCGGCGTGGAGAAGAGCCGGAGCCGCCTCCCCACCCGGGCGCCGCCGGGCTACACTTCCCCCGCGGGGGTGGGCAGTGGCACGGCGGCCAGCTTCCATTTGAAACGGCCCGGCTCGCCCCCTCCTCCTCCCCGCTCCCTCTCCCGCTCCTCCCCGCCGCCGGCCGCACCAATCCGCTCGGCCCCGGCTGCAAATCAAACTTGGTGCCCTCGGCTCCACCGCCTCTCCCCCAACCCCTGCCACTGCCGAAAACGGCCAAAGCACCTTCCCCACCCACCCCCATCTCCTCGCCGCGATGGGCGCGAAAGGGGACGGGACAGCGGTTTGGCGGATTGAGCAGCGGCAATACGAAGGAGACTTGATCTCATTTTGTGTGTCTGTCTCTCCTCCCACTCCCAGACAGTTCTGGAAACTGTGTATCACCTCTTGTCACAGGAAGGCAACCAGCAGGCGGTGCAGAGACACGCACACACCCCTGCCGCTGCCGCCACCGCCCCGGTACCGAACACCCACCGCCTGCCCTTACTGAAGTGCGGCGCGCCAAGGGGAACAGAAAGCCACATTTCAAAGATCATTCGCCGAGCAGGCGACTCCCGAACCTGGGAACGGGCAGGGTGGCACCAACAGCGTCAGGGCGGCTTTGTCTAATTTCAGCAAGTGGAATAATCGCTGGAGCCGCACTCGCCTCCTGCGGACGGCCGAGGACGAACGGTTGCACAGCAATAACATGATTATCTGGCACACCGCACCCAGACCCATCTTGGTGTGCCAGGCACCGGGGGAAGAGCAGAACCGCGAAGCTACCCTGACCAGCCCCCGAGCAACTTCAGGCGTTCGCCGACGCTTCGCGTTTTGACACAGCCGGTGACGTTCCGTTCCCTAATTAACAAACTCCGGCACGGCCACGCCGATTCACCCCAGCGCGCCACAGGCGCCCCGGGCAGCTGCAAAGCGGCGTCCTTCCCCCAGCCACCCACTGAGCATGGAGCCGCGGGAAAAGGGGTCCCCGTTCTCCCCAACCCGCCGAAGTTTGCACCACGCTCCCCTCCTGCCAGCACCCCGCTCTCGCATCAACTCCCCGGCCCGGGACGGGGGCAGATCGCTGCGGGCCTGCCGTGCACCTGCTGGCCGCTGCCCCACCAGCTGGGATGCCGCCTCCTTCCGCGGCGGGCTCAGGCAGCTCCGCACGCCTCCCTCCACCCCACACAAGCTCTCAAACACGTGCACTTGGAAGGGTCTCGCAAGTTGCTCTCCAGCAGAAGACATCGTGCGCCCGCCTCTGGGGGGGTTCGGAGCACCTATGACAGCTCGCCCGGTGCTCCGGAGCACACTCTCCAGCGCCCATCGAGCTCACGACTAACCGGCTGCGGCTCTCCCGCTCCGAAAGGCAACTTCTGCTTAATTTCACTGAAGAGCAGTTTTTATGCTTTCCAAGCATTTTTTTTTCCTACCAGCGAAAGCCAAGTGGGGTTGGGGGGGCTGGAGGGAGGAAAGGCAGAGTAGCTACAAAGCTGCTTCTGCACACAAACACCACCTCCTCCCCCACGCACACGCTCCCCGCCCTCGGCGAGAGGCGACGGGTCTCGTGGGTATGTGGGTGACACAGTGACAGACACTGGCCATGGCTCCCCCCGCCCCCTTCCCACACATCACTATCTGAGCAGGACCTGCGCTCTACCATTGCCATCTGTCTACCAAGTTGCTCCAACGCTTTCTACTTTCCGCGGCGGGGGATGCCGGCCATGCCCCCGAGCTGCCCCGCCGCCCGGCGCAGCCCGCAGCGGGGCCAAGAGCACGGCGGGCCCTCGGCTCACTTGGCCGCTGCACCTTGAAAGCTGCGCAGTCCCGACTCGCCGCGCCGGTAGCCCGCAGCGGAACACAACAGCCGCCCGCCGGCCGCACCCCGGCCCGCCC